>OZ030009.1:54775009-55162509 GCA_964023405.1 Apodemus agrarius
CTAAAGAATTTCCAAGTGTGAGAGGCCACATTAGAACTCAGACCTGTTTCATTCTTCATATATCCAGATGGGTCAAATTCTTGTCTTCCTCCCACAAACCTCAATATTTTAATATTTGAAAATATAATATGTCTCAGTTCCTATTTCTCCTTTATTTAATTTTAAACAGGGCTTGAAAGTACTATACAAAGCAATGGCCTGCATTATTTTTTTATTCTAAGTACCATATGACCGGACACATTATAGTCAGGGGAAGTAGGGACCAGCGTGGCCTTCAGCGGTGGGAGGGAGGTCCGAGTGCCAGAGTATAGGCTTGAACTTGTTAGTAATGTAACCAGGACCAAGGTCCGGGTCGCTCAACTTCAAGTTGAGTATTTCCTTCATTCTCTTTTGGGAAAGGTGTGAAGAGAGGCTGTGAACCCAACACATTAACCAAATCAGGTATACAGTGAAAATTCCTATTTATGGAGCACAGAACATTGCTAAGGTATTTTAGTGACGTTTTATATTTTAACTTATTTAGCAAAGGTATTCTGAGCAAATGATATGCCTGAGCCTATTCTTCATACACACCTGGCAAGTGCCTGGTGCTTAACAAGGACTCAGTTATATTTGTTCAAGGAAGTAAAAGTTTATAATTTGCAGGAATATTTCTTTGTAGAGAGCCTTATTGAGGTGCCATGCCACCTGGCAGGAACTTGACATTGACCAATGTGAAGTTCCTCTCCCAGCCTTTGAGTGGGAACTCCTGTGTCAGCCATAATCCCCTCCACCTAGGGTGGAGTGCTCAGACCAAGGTGAAGCCCATTGTTCTTCGAGGACCTGCAGTCTCCTGAGAAACACTAGCCACCTGTGGAGCAGCCGAACTGGTTCTGCTGAGAAGCTTCCAGGCTTTGCCCCTGCCTATAGATATTGAATAGCAGGTGTTATCTTGGTCTCCGTCTCTTCCCATACATCCCCAGCTTCCCTTCCAGGTAACCTGTTCAATGTAACTGCGGGCAGTTACATTTCTTCTTCTCTATTTTTCTAAGGAGAGAGTGAGAGAGAGGAAAGTGGAAAGAAGGGAGGGGGAGGGGGAAGGGGAAGAGAAGAAGGGAGAGGGGAGAGAGAGACAGGGGCAGAGGGAAGCAGAGGAAGAGAAACAGAAAGAAACAGAGACAGACAAAGAGGGAGAGACAGACCAAGGAATACAAACAGATCCCAGGATGTAATGATCTACACTGAGCCAACTTTGCTAAACGTATTTCTAATAAGAAAAAGGGGTGACAGGGAATTATACAGCATACTGACTCGTGGTGATACTTCCTAGTGAAATGCTCCTATATCCACTACTTTACCACATGAGGCATTGCTAATGGATCACAGCAGTTTCCCTGCTAATCCTACACAGGGTCTCCAGAGTCCTGGAGTACTCCCAGTGACTCCCAGTAACTTATCAGAATTGATACATATACTGAAATCTATTTGTCATCCCTGTAAGATAAAGGCTTGCCTCTGTGGCCCTAGTGGACCCAGAACCACTTTAAGCTGTTTATTTTTTGACTCTAAGAATTCAAGAGGTTATGATCTCTACACTGTGGAGTCTGAAGGGATTATTCAGAGGCTGTGAACCCCTCGGATACCTTACGAATAATCTTGGTCCTATTGCTCAGAATTAGTTAAAACAGCCTTGCCCCTGGGAGGGTTGAAACAGGATGATCCTACAGCTGGCCTGCGTCCTACAACTGGCTTTTCTCCCTACACAGGGCTAAGAGGAAGACCTCTGACACAAACCTCTGTGTGTTCAAAGACTCAAAGAAACCTTGACTTCAAACTGGTAGTTGAAGAAATTGGGGAACCTCTTTTGCTTACAACTAAGGCAGGCCACGTGTATATAATTAAGCATTCCTAAAGACATTTGTAGTGTATCAGGATTTTGGAACAGAACTTTTTGTAACTATAGATTATACCATACTTAATGTGATTACATACACTAAACTTTTAGACAATGCAATACCATTAACTCCTTGAGCTGATTAAAATTAGGGCAAAACCTTTTTATTAATGTACATAATAGAGGGAAACTGTTAGAGAGGGCAGTAAAAAGCCACCTGACGGTTAAACGTTGTCCTGGCTCCATACTGTGTCACTATGAGTGCCATTATTTAGACCAAGTGTCTACCGAGAGAAAGATGTTTAAATCATAACTGTTCATCTCTAACAGCCCGGACGGGGATGGCAACACAGGGACATAAATGCTACTTGAACAAAAGGCAAAGCATCCAGAGCTTCCCATCCAAAGTGAGGCTGAAGAATTTAGCCAGCCTATAAGCCAGCAAGACGGCACAGTCGGTGAAGGTCCTTGATACCAAGCCTGCTGAGCTGCAGCCAATCCCTAGACCCCAGGTGGTGGGAGGCCAGAACTGACTCCTACAAATCGGCCCTGAGTGTTTACAGAGTTTCGCTGATTTGGGTGAATGTCCACATGATGCTTCTTTCAGGGAGTCTGGAAGCGTATACAGCACAAGCATTGAAACCAAATGAGAATGATGTACTCCTTGGTACAACTGAGTCCCCCGGCAGAGGGAAAGCGAAATGGAAAGGAGCTGAAGGTGTTTGCTTTTGTTTGTTTTAGACAGATTCTTGCAGTGTAGCACAAATTGGCTTCAGAGTTGATTTTCCCGTCCCTCCCTCAGGAGTGTGGAGATTACAAGCATGTGCCACTGTGTTCTGCTCTGTTCTTTTTTTTTTTTTTTTAATACCAAACATATTTAACAGACTTTCTAGAATCAGAATAACTTCCATGAACCCCAAGGAAGAAAAAAGTTGTACTTCAGACACAATTGTTAAAAAAAAAAAAAATTATGAGGCCAGCTGGGCAGTGGTGGTGCACGCCTTTAATCCCAGCACTTGGGAGGCTGAGGCAGGCGGATTTCTGAGTTCGAGGCCAGCCTGGTCTACAGAGTGAGTTCTAGGACAACCAGAGAAACCCTGTCTCGAAAAAAGAAAAGGAATAAAAGAAAGAAAGGAAGGAAGGAAGGAAGGAAGGAAGGAAGGAAGGAAGGAAGGAAGGAAGGAAGGAAGGAAGGAAGGAAAAAATGAGGCCAAATATGTGTCCGATGTCGACCATCCTGTGTGTGCTTAGGTGCTGGGCCCTTTCCTGAGCATTTCCCACAATAATCCTGTAATGCTGACACTCAGGAGGGAAGGAAATGGGAACTAGGAGGCAGAACGCTGACCCCAAGGGTTCTACTGACACCAACAGCTCCCAACAGCTGGCTCTACTGACACCGCACATTTCTGCTTTGTTCTGTTCCAGCGGGAAAAGAGAACCATGACCTTTTCTCCTTCTGCCTATAAACTAGGATGGGAAGGAATTCCCATCCCATCATCCAAAGTCAGTTAAGCAAATGGGTAATTCTTCTTTAAAGCAAAGACAGAGCTAAGCCATCCGGACACCGTCTCTGAAAGCTGTGTTAGCAAAGTCTGTAATGATCTAAATAAAAAACGATGGCCTTGTCTTTGACACAATTATCGTGAGGCTGGCTTGTACAGTTCTAATGCGAGAAGAAACGCGCCACACTGACGATGCAGTCTGTCAGGCACCACCATCAGTTGACCATCCTTTCTTCATTCCCTGGAAGGTTTCTGATGTCTGCTTCCCTATGTCTCTTGACGCTGCACAGTCCCTGGATAAGTCACACTGCTGTCAGACTTGACCAGATCAAAGCCGTTCTCTCGAGACAGACACCAACACCTTAAAATCTACTGACTTTAGCACTTTGAAGCTTCCACAGTGAAAGTTCATGTGCAAGAAAGCACACGCACACAGCCACACCAGATAGGACTAGACCGCCACCGCGAGAGTTCCTGTGTGGTTGGCTTACATGTTAATAAGCCACCCATCCGATCTCTAATGACACCCTGCTGACACTGTCTGACCTAGGTTGGCAATCTGGATAGAAGTTGTAGGGTTGGCTGTTCAATGGCTGTGACTTTTTACCAGCACTGCTTTTGGGCCTCAAATCAATTCTCTCTGTTTACAGACCATTTCACAGCCCTTTACCTGCAACATCACTGGTGTCAGCCTCATAAATACTTAGGTGTATATAATGCTTGAATTAGCATAATAGTCTAGGCTCGAAGCTCTTAGCCCAAAGAAGGACACGTCAACATGCTCTCTTCACTTAAGCAATTAAGAGCCATTATGCTGCTTCAGTGGAAATATCATCAAGGTTAAAGACAATCCCAAACAGCCCTCTCACCTCTTTATTCTGAGTCTAATAAATGAGCCATAGAAATTGAAATGTTAGTAAACACTCCTAGTTGCAAGCTCTTTCCGGACCATGCTTAATCAGATCCTTGGTCAGCAGTCATTTGCAATAGATTTAGAAGCGTGTATATTGAATTGTTCATTTACCGCAAGAAAATTGAGTTTACTGGTTTAATGTCCAAGTCACAGTGGACACCTAATGCATCTTTTGCCAGATTTAAAAATTTCTCGGCACCAAGTTACATAAAAATATTCCTGCACTGTATTCCTGGCTACAGTAGCTATACTTCTGAAGGTGATGATGTTGTTGTGGCTTTTTAAATGTTTGTCATGTGTGTGTGTGTGTGTGTGTGTGTGTGTGTGTGCGCGCGCGCGCGCTTGTGTGCATGCGCACACACAGAAGTCAAGGCACAACCTTGAAGAGGTAGCCCTTCCTTTCGCGTGAGTTCTGGCGATCGCTCGCCGGTTGTCAGGCTCGCTCAGCAAGCACACTGGCCCACCAAGCCACCTCGCCATTTCTGTTTTGAGTTTTGAACAAAGGTATTCCACATGTCTTTCCACATTGTTTTCTCATAATACTTTTTAAATGGCATTAATGAATTATAATTTGCATCTAATACTTAATGTTAGGTATACAGCTTTATAATCCTTGGCAAATGCACACAGCTGAACACTTAACCATTCTGGCCAATACCTCATAACCATGTCTGGGGGAAACTCGCACAGTGGCCCCTTCCCTGCTCGTGGCAGGGAGCCGCTGGCCTTTGGTCCCTGGCTTTACTTTTGTAGGACTTCAGATAACTAGAGTCATACAGCGCCCGTCTTGCATGCTCGCCCCCTGTGTTTCTGTATATCTTTTCTCTCGATCTTAGCTGAAGAGAGCAATGCCGTCGGAGACACGAGTTGGATGGAATCTAGCATGGGGCTAGCTGCTGACATCCCCAAGACTGCAGCCTCCTCTGCTACAGACTAGAAGACCCCGCAGAGTTGATAGGAGGTCTGAATCAATCAATGAGCCAGTCCTTAGACAAGGCTCCGTAGGTGTTAGGTCCCTGGATTGGCCGCCCTCTGCCCAGCCTTTTGACTCATTTGCCAGCATTCGCTCACTACTACACCTGATTCCAGCAGCTGCCGGAAGGCACAGGGAGCTTCTGCAGGCTTTGACAATGTTCTGTAACGACTGCAATGGTGACTACACAACTGGATACATCTGTCAAAATGAATCAACTACACACTTAAAACTGAACAAAATTTAATTACATAATATATATTATAATAAATAATATTAAGTATATTGTATAATAAATAATATTATATTAAACTTGGGTTTTATAAAAACCAAGAACTTATAGGTATGGGATGTGCTTGAGCATATCCCTGGGGAAGAGTGGCATGATGAGAAATAAGCTTGGCTCTTGGCATCTCAATAGAGCTTGCTGCTGCGGTCTAAGGAAGGGTCATGGTCTCCTAGAAACAGCAGCTCTTGCACAGTCAGGAAGCACGTGTAGGCAGGAACTGTCTTCAAATCACTGTCTTTGTGGACTTGTTTGGGTTCTTTTTCACATTTATCTACTCAGTGGAGTGGGGCATGTTTGTAGATCAGAGGACAACTTTGTGGAGTCGTTCTCTCCTCCTCCCACGTGGGTTTAGGGATCAAGTCATAAGTCTTGGTGTCAAGAGCCTTGGCCAACTCAAGCATCTCACTGGCCCGTGTGTTGACTTTTTAAGATTAAAAAAAAAAAAAAAAGTAGTTGTGCAATGTCTGTGTAAGTAGTGTGAGAATACCCAGGTGTGTGTAAGAAAGAAAATGCAAGAAATATCCACCAAATTCACCATTCTGAACCATCAGCTTCAGCATGTCCGCTTATAGAAAGTAGAATATATACAAGAAACCCTAAATCAAATCAGTTTCTCCAGCGATGGCAGTAGAGGAGCATACCTGTAATTCCAGCACTCAGGAAGCTGAAGCTTTTGATCACAAACTCCAGGCCAGCCAGCAATACATATTAAACTCAAGGCAGTCTTGGACTACCAGTGAACCTATCCAAAAACAAACAAAACAAAAACAAAAACAAAAACAAAACAACAAGGTCTGGGGATGTAGCTCCCAAGCACTTGTCTGGCATGTGCAAATTAAGGCTTAATTCCCAGTTCTGAAAAAAAGAATTGATTAACCTTTAATTGAAATACTATTTTCCTTGGGACGTTGTCCCCAGATGTCACTGACATTCCGTTCCCAGTCTGAGTCAGGCATTCACTCTCTCTGATACTACCTTTTTCCTGGACTCGCCTCCATCACAAACTCATTCTAGTAATTGTCTGTGTATCTGTCCTCTCCAGACTGCAATCCTTAGAGGTAAAGTCCTTCTGGCTTATTCATACTCTGATGGTCTAGTGTGACTTGAGGGCAGTCTTTGTAGTCAAACAGATAAAATCTGATTTTCAACGCATGCCAATTCAGCTCCCCCATTGTCTGTTGGGGCTAGACAGATTACTCAGACCTTCAGGTCCTCCCCACCTCCCAGCAAACTCACTGTAACAATGGTTCCCAGTCATAGGGTCATTTAGTGTCACATGCCATAGCTGCACTGGGACTGAGTACGGGTGGTCCCTCCAAAAGCCTCGCCCAATAGGCACTAGCCTTACTATTGCTATGCAAGGTCCTCTCCAGCCCCCTGCTCTCCGTGTGTTATGTGCTATGCTCACTCCTCTAACACTACTACTTGTGCCACGGCTACTGGACAGCAAGGGAGAGCAACAGTTTGGAGGCCGAGTGACACAGGCTTTAATTTCTTTTATTTTTTTTTAATGGCTTCAAAAGATTATTCTCTTTATTTCTCAAGGTGAGACATTTTTCAAAAGCAAATACCCCTTTGGATTTTTTTTTTTTACAACTTACCCTAAGTCTATGCATGTGCTTTGATATTTTTTTTTTGTATCATAAACACTTACTTTCATAGGAAATATATGAACTGTTTCGTCTGACATTTCCTACATCATTCCGCACCATTTCCTTTGTGTTGATTCCTGTTTCCTCTACCGTATTTATATACAACACATTGTATTTATGTACCCGGGTGACCATATTTCTGCCTCGACGTGAATGTCCCAGGTCACAGGCTGTGCATATTTTTAAAGTTTATTTACTTTTTGATTGGATATTTTCTTTATTTACATTTCAAATATTTTCCCCTTTCCAGGTCTCCCCTTAGGAAACCTATCCCATCCCCCTCCCCCTGCCTCTATGAAGGTGCTCCCCACCTACCCACTCCCGTCCTCCTGCCCTGGCATTCCCCTATACTAGGGGATCAAACACCCTCAGGCCCAAGGGCCTCTCCTCCCACTGATGTCCAACAAGGTCCTGGCATTCCCCTATACTAGGGGATCAAACACCCTCAGGCCCAAGGGCCTCTCCTCCCACTGATGTCCAACAAGGTCATCCTCTGCCACATAGGGGGCCAGATGGACTGAGCTCGGGGGTCCCCAATGGAGGTGTTAGAGAAAGGACTGAAGGAGCTGAGGGGGTTTGTAGCCCCATGAAGAGACCAACAGGCCAGATCCTCTGGAGCTCTTGGGGACTGAACCACCAACCAAAGAACGCACATGGGGTTTTAATTTCTTAACTCCATATGAGGCTCCACTGGGTCTCTGATTGTTCCCATTGGAGGATCGTATGCTCTGTATCCTTAGCTTGCTCTGAAGAGTACATGAGATCAAGCACAGTATAAAGTGCCTAATCTATGACAGATGTTCTATTGAGCACATTTTAGGTTCAAATCCACCTTATTTCTCTACCCAATCTGGCTTACTTGCCCTCTCTGTAGACCTAGACACCATCTAGCCTCCAACATACACACACACACACACACACACACACACACACACACAAACAAACAAACAATTTCAAGATTCTACTATCCGATAAACCCCTGGCATAGACTGAGGCCTCCCTTAGCGTGATGGCTACCGTGCTCTGAGCATCTCTTGCTGAGGCTGCAGAGGCCACAGGGATGGCCACTTGGTAAACCTCCTGCAATCGGAAGGTAGGGAGCGGCAGCAGTTCCACCAGAAGACATGAGATAAAAACCACTTGTCCTCGGTCCCAACATCCTTCTTCACACAACTTGGTGGTCTCTCCCAGAACTGACCCTAGATGATCATGAGACCATAATGACTCATAGCTGAAACACAAGTGTGGGAAGGCCTGGGGGATGGGTTTTAATGGTTCAATTATTAGAGTATGGGAAACTGCCACATCTACCACATAAAGTCGTCTATACTTAATAGGGGCCAAAGAGGTGGCTCTGTGGATAGCTATGGTTGCCACCAAGCCTGGTGACCTGGGCTCCATCCTCAGGGCTCACATGATAGAAGGAAACGACATGCTATTCCATTTGCATTCACACACATATGCGCACACATAAATATAAAAAATTTTAAAACATACTAGTAGATAGCAACGAACATACGCTTTATTTCTTTTGCAGTTCAAAAACCTGAACCTTCCTCTACTCAAAGCTACAAAAGGAAAATCTGATCTCTCATGCTTTTCAGGTTGTGGGTAAGGGAGAAAAAAATGAGAGTAAGTAGGTCTAGACAAAGTGAAATCTATATCTTTTAGATGATCTATTGTGCTCCTTCCTGTAGCTGTATAACAAGGCTAATAAAATGAGCCGATGGCATAATAAAGGTCTTCCTTGCTTTGACGAGTGTCCTGACAGAAGATTATCACCCAAACATCTCCGATCTCTTCGTAGTGGAATCAAGCCTACATCGGGAACGGGGGAGCCCATGAGCGGCCGGTTTCTAATTTTATTCTGCCTGCTTGGACGCATGCTAAGAGGAGAAAAGTGACAAATAGCCACCGAGATTTTCTTGACATCGTACTTAACTGAAATTTCAAAATAAATCAGTCAGGCTCATTTTTTAAAGACTTACAACTAAATTATCATTGGGTCGTTTTGTTTTGCTCCTGACCGGGTTTCCGAGGGACTCGTGGTGAGATACACGGAGATCTGAAAATGGACCACGGAGCGCAAACATTGCGGTTTGGTTTGATTTAGTCTAACTCTTGTGTAATAACTTTCTTTGAAGTGTGGGTTGAGGAGCAGGTTAGGAGCCCGAGGCCACAAGCTCATCTTGTTCTTGTTACAACTCGGATGCCCTGCAGTCCCCGCGCTATATATCAGAGGCTTGGCACAGGAGTCCCTGGGCTCATCACGAGTGCAGCCCTCAGTCCCTGCACAGCAGAGCTGTTGAGAGACAAACAACATGGTTGTGTTTGCTTGGGAAATCCTGCTCCTTAAAGGAAACAGAGGGGTCTTGGAGGAGCCTGTGAGTCAGAGGAAGCCAAGGAAACGTGGTTAAAAATAATCCACTTTACAGAAAGGCCAGTGGTTTCCTGATCTCGGGGGAGGCGGGACCGGTTTTCTGAATGCTTCCCGGTGGCTCTGTGGAATGGTGACTTCCAAGAAACTCCTCTGGCATGGGGGGCTCTCTGTGATGAGGAAATGTGCACCCTGGCAGTCTCAGGTCTCACGTCTTCATTGGCGAAACGGAGGACTGTGCCAAGTGATCTCTCGGGCCTCATCCTACCATGAAATTGGGCAATCCTGACCCTGGGACACCTAGAACCCACCTCTGAGTCCATGAGCATCAGAGTCCGCAGAGAACATCCTGTGTGAAGAAGCAATAGTCCAAAGAGAAGTCGCAGAGGCTGGACACTTCTAAGGCAACGCCTCCTGGGCAAGGATAGGAAATAGGTTTGTTCTTCAACTCCTAATGCCATAAAAAGATAAAAACAAGGGCCGAGAGGGAAGGCATTTTAAGTGATGAAAGGCCACCAGTTCAAGTCAGGAATACTGTTACAGGGTGAGACCCTAGGCATTGAGTACTGTGTGCCCACCTCCCAACAGGGCCTGCAGAGATTTTATATATATCTCACACTGTCTTTTGGCCAAGGCTTGAACCATAGTGAAATCAATAGGGCCTATAATAAGTAGGCATTTATGTAGTCTCTCGCTGTGTATCTGTCTCTGTGTCTTTCTGTTTCCCTGTCTCCCCTTCCCCTACCCCATTGTGGGATATGAATTTAGGAGAATGAAGGTTTCCTCATCCAAACACAGCAGCTGCTGTTACCTACGGAATCATATGCTTGGTGTAAAAATGAACGGTGAGACTCAAGTGACAAGCCTGAAATATCTCCAAGTCAGCCAAGAGTGACACAGCAGGATCATGACAGCAAGAGCCCAGCCGTGCCGAGGCTGAGGGCAATGGACTGTGGGCCCACCTCAGTGGCTGCAGTGGAGTGCATGGGCTGGGCTGTCCTACCAGCAGGGAAAGGTTAGACAAGAAGGGGGTACAAACAGATACATTCGAGTTTGACACAATAGGGCTGACATGATCATCTTGAGTCTTGGTAAACTCGCTTAGCTGATGTTCATGAACTAAAAGTACCAGATATAAAAAAATGTGTTTACAGATTCTAAAAGTCAATTGAACAGAATAGGACTAAGGGAGTTTAAAAAAAAAAAAATGTTTCAGGTTTGGTGGCCAGAGACTCTGTGCCATCTAACTGCTAAGAAACGAAGCACCCTGGGATACGCAAATGAAAATGCCCACGGAAACCATGGCTGCTCCGGCCAGACCTCATTTGCAGTATTGTGATGGATCCCTGGGAAGGATCTTAAGAACAACCACTTGTATTTTTTGTTTTGTTTTGTATTTTGGGACAGGGTTTCTCTGTGTAGCCCTGGCTATCCTAGAACATGATCTGTAGACCAGGCTGGCCTCGAACTAACAGAGATCTGACTGCTTTTGCCTCCCAAGTGCTGGAATTAAAGGTGGGGGCCACCACTGTCTGATGCTTGTATTTCAAATATGTCCGAGGAGTGTGACCAAGCTGCTGATAAGGAAGCCAGAAGCTGTTTCCCATGGGAGACAGCTCAGCTGTGGAAACCTGGGGAGTCAAAGGTCAACTTCAGTTCCTGAGGAAGACTCTCACGGTTTTGTAAGACAGAAGGTAGGTGTAAAGAACTTACCACCTCCTGGGCGAGGGTGGGCCAGGCATCAAGCTCTCTAGGACTGAAGGTGGGTTTCAGCTGGGGATGATCTTCTAATCAAGAAGCTTCAGATGTGGTTCTGATGTTAGCGGGAGCTTGGTATCCAAGATTCTCTTAAGCTGGGCTCTGTCCTGATAAACCATTCAGTTTTGGAGAAAGAGCCCCGGCCTATACTGGCCTATGAACTGGGGAATGAAAGCCCCATCTCAGTAAATGATGAAACACCAAATTATTTAGACTTAGGGACAGGAAATGAACTTTTATGGTACAAACACGGTTCTGACTTCCTCATGCTCCCAGGTCTAATCAATCAGGTTAGTTTTGCCCACGTTTCAACAATGTCCCAGAAGCCCTTTCTTCATTTCCATCTCTGCATTGCTTGCCTTACCTCAGGCTACCTCCATCTCACCCACAGACTCTTCTCACGCTTTCCTAACAGGCCTGTCCACTCCACGTAACTGTGTGTAGGACAGGCACAGTCATTTCAGAAAGCACAATCATAGCGCCATACTCCTTGTTTAATAGCTCATGTTCAAACAGTATCAGCTCTCTATGCACAGAAAGCCCTAGAGCCCAAGAGCCTTCTCACATATGCACCCCCAAATACACACACACACACATACACACACACACACACACACACACACACACACACACCATTCACGCACATATTGTGCTTCTACAATGCCAAATTATGAGTAATTTTCTGCACATGATATGCTGGAGCACCTATGTGTCTCTCCCTCTCCCTCTCCCTCTCCCTCTCCCTCTCCCTCTCCCTCTCCCTCTCCCTCTCCCTCTCCCTTTCTCCCTCTCCCTCTCCCTTTCTCCCTCTCCCTCTCCCTCTCTCTCTCTCCCTCCCCATCTCGCTCTTCCCTCTCCCTCCTGAGTGCAGAGACTAAAGGTTTACACCACTACTTCCAGCTACATCTTTCTTTTCAAACACTCATCTCATTGTCTCCAATGCCTTTCCTCGCCCTTCCTTCAGTCTCCACCCTACAAGGTGGGGTGTTGGAGGGAGAATCCTATTTGTATATTTTCAGATAATCATTTTGTCTAGGTAGAATCTTTTTTTTTCCTTTTTTTTTAAATTTTACTTTTAAAAGCAAGAACTCCTCCACAACCCACACCATCTTCCAGCGTTAATTATTCCTTCCTATTTGGCACCTCTACGACTTTCTACAAGGCTCTGTTATAGCATTTCAGATCTTCGGAAATGCAGTTATCCATCATCAGAAGTCCTCACTAGTCTTCAGTTCCAGATGCTACCCGATGTGCCACTGGGGAGGAGCTGCTGCCGCTAGCCTGAGGAGGTGGGGAGCATCCACGCTTGTGTTCTTACCTTGCGGGTGGCTACTGGAAAGAAGATCTTCACAGCTGCGAGCCTGGAGGAAATCATCACGGAGAATAACACAAAAACCTAAGCGCGAAACCCAGGGCTTCTCACGTTTGCAGAGTGGAGGAGAAAGTGTGCCTGCCGAGGAAAGCCAAGAACTGGGGTAGCTCAAGCCAGGGAGTGGAGACAGAGCCGGGATGGAGCGACGCAGCCCCGGTGGGCCAAGTGAAAAACAAAACAAAACAAAAACAAAAAGCTAAGCATTGATCATCGCACTTAATCTACTCAGACACGAGAAGCTGGTTGAGGCGAAGAGCAGGGTCTCACTTAGGATTCCCAACAAGCCTCCATGACCAATGCAGACTACTCTCTAGAGATGGAAGGGAGAGGTTCAAAGGAAGACAAGTATCAGCACAGACCACACAGCAAGGGCCTGCCTGGCAGGACTGTGCAGTTCAGAAATACACCCTGCCTGGGAAGATAAAAACCAGAAGAAATCTTTTTACAGGACATTGGCAGGTTGTCAGGAGAGACCCTGGGATGCTTCTAACCTACTATACCAGAACTCTCTGTTCTCAGCACAGTCCGATGTACAGCGGGCTACAAGACACGCTTCCAAATGCCGTTCTTACAGGACTTAAGGTTGCTTACAGTGTTTGGCGTATGGTGGACTGTGTTATGATTGACATTGGGAGGCAAGGGCATCCCTCACCAAGAGCCAGGCAGAGTTAGAGTGCAGCTCTGTCTTGTGGGCACGTGCTAAGTGCTTGGTCCTGGACAAATATCTAATATGCAGGTCCAATGCGGCCATTTATCTCCTGGCAGGAAAAAAAAATCTGCGTTGTGTTGCTAAGGAATCAAGTCCTCTTATCTATTTGGTAATTTTAAGCTGGGTATGACGGCATGCACTTAAATGCCAGCCAGCATTAGGAAGCTGAGGAAAGAGGAGTCTGAGTTCATGTCCGTGTGTCTGTCACAGGCTATACAGCAAGCTCCAGAGCAGCCTGGCCTATAATGAGGCCATCCCACACCCAAGAAAAAGATACTGTCTCCTCCCTCAGTGTTGAAGGGTGGTGTGTAGTTCACTGTGCCCACATAAGGAAACAGCAACTTCAACAACCCTGATTTTAAAGCAATACTTAGATTTGGGGGAGTACAGAGCTGTTCTTTATAAATGGGAGGGGCAAGCATCAGCCGAATACCAAACCTACACAAAACACCAGCAAAACTGGGAACCCACTACCCAGATGGAGCTGTGACTAACCCCAGAGAATCTGAGAATTGTTGAAATCAAGTCTATCTTTGGAGGGAATATGACCTAGTTAGTAACATAGTCAGCCAGCTGGTTCTAGATGCTAAGAACGTTCAGGTGAGCTGGGCACTTTCAATCCCAACACCCAAGAAGCAGAAGCAGGTGAAGCTCTATGAATTCAAGGCCAGAATGCTGATCCACAAAAGACTCCATCAGGAGATTGTGAGCACACAGGAGACTGTGTCCCACTGATGGATAGAAAGGCTTTGGTACCAAGTTTATGGAACATTTCAAAGTTCCATCTGATAAACCCCCTCCCCCCCTTTAATCAACCTTTGAATACAACAAGTCACACAACTGGGTGGTTTATGGTCTGCCCACGGCTGGCAGGCAATGCCACATCCACCACAAAAAGGCTAGTTTCCCCAGTACCTCCCCAGCAGTACATGGACGGAAATATGGATTTTTCTGTACAGCACAGAACTTAAACATAATCATATTACTATCCTAGACACCCATTAAATATGATTGAAACAACGCCCATTGGAAGTCCTAAAAACCTTAACCACCAGTTTTACTTCTAAAATGAAGTAAACTGCCAAAAGTTCTGATAAAAGTGACAATTGATATTTTTAAGTAGTGGAGCTGAAATTTCCCTATAGCAGGAGACAAAGGAATTCTTACCCAGGTAAGTGGAGAAGCACCAATAAATTTAAGGTAGCTTACGCAAGTTAGCAGTAATGAATGTCATCCTCTGTTTTGTCATGAGAAAAGATCTTTCTGCTGCTAAAGGAGACTGATTTAGATTATGAATAGCTGTAGTGATTTGCAAAAAATGGCCCCAGAGAGAAGGAACGAGGCTCCATATACTCACGGCACTTGAGGTTTCTGCCCTTTTTGTTGAAAATTAATTTGTCCTGTGGGTTATTGGATTCTGGCTCAGCCGATGTATACTGCTCAGTCATCACAAATTTACTTAAAATTTAGTGTAGCTGAAGTTCATTCAACAAGACAAAAGTCTACAGTTGAAAGCTTCTAAAAATCTTCTTTAAAAACTGGCTAGCAGTGTAATTGAAAGTGCCGGAGTCTAAGTAGATTCACATAATGTTTTGCAGGTATCAATATATACTATATTACCGGACTCAAAATGGATTTTTCTCTTGTTTTCCAAGGGAAAAAGAGATAGAATTTATCACCCTTCAGTAAGGAGACAGGGGCTTGGGTTGAAGTGCCCCCATTCCCCAAATCCATAAACCCCTGCACTGGGATTGGATTCTGCAGTACATGTTCACATACTTTTAAATTTTAAAACAAATGTTTTGAAGGCGAATAGACTGAGAAACTTCTACTTCTAAACCGTAAGGATGTTAACGCTGAAAACACTGAACTCACCGACATTTTGAGGCCCTGCTTGGTTAGTTCTCTGCAGACAGCTCACGACTAGCTTCTGATGCTGCAGCATAGGGATTCACGCCAAAGATGGCCAGGGTCACAGAAGCCACACTTCAGACAGCACTGTGCAAAAGGACAGTGCTCCTCTACCCAACAAAACCAAGTGGAGAAGACAAGTGGACCTTGCTCAAGAGAGGCCCTCGGGAGAAGATGAACAGATGAGAACGTGGCGTACAACCAAGAAATGGCGAGAAATGGCTTTCGGTTAATTCTTCTTTTAAAGTGATTTCCCTTCCTGTGGTATCTGTTCCTGGATCTTACACATATACATATCCTTCGTACTTAAAGCACACATAGATGTGTTTGATAATCTTTTTTCCCCCTTTGAAATTTTAGATAAATGTCAAAACCTATTCAATAGTTAAAAGTCACACTGCAGAACCCCAACAGGAACGAAGGCCGTGGGGGTTGCTCCTAATTAAATGAATGAGACACAGGCGGCAGAAAACATTGTTTGTTCGTCTCATTTACAGATGAAAGATCACTAGGTAACAAGACTGTTTCCAACAAAATGCCCGTTATATGGTAATTAAGAACTAGACCCAGATGATAAAAAAAACGTTAGGCTGTGTACTGTCGTTAAGAAAGCAAATGCTACTCAGTGCAAACTAAACCACAGCGAGTGTGGGGAGGATGAGAGTTTTGTTTCAGTCCTAAAACCTGACCTGTAGCGGACTGCACAACTGATACACTCTAAAGAGAGCAGCGCCTGGCTTGAGGCACAGCTGGGCAAAATGAGATCAAGTGCTAAGCTGATTGCCACACTGCAGACCGGAAGTGATATGTCAAAGGCCCCCTTCCGGCCCTGAAGAACCTTCACACTTTTGCCTTTAGGATCCCTTGTTCCTCTGAAGATTTACGGGCCTTGCCACAGATAGGCATCTTATCTCTTACTTTCCGGATTAAAGATTCTGAACCTGCTTCTGATTGGCATAATATGGAATTACAGATGATCTCAATTTTTAAGTGCTAAGATCGAACTTTTGGGAGAAATGAAAATGACTGTGCATGTCAGATGCATGCGGGGAGGCATCTGCAGGCAGTCCAGCCATCTGATCTGTTGCTGCTACTGATCCCTTTGCCCTAACCTGTATCGGCCAGCTGTAATCTGTACACCCTTAACCAGGAATTAAAACTCTCTATGCTGCTGCTACTTTAATTGATTGATGCTAAAAGTTTAGAAAATACAGCCTAACCCTCGATCACAGAGCGCCTTTAACCAAGCCTTCTCTTTCAAAGCAGCACCCTCAATTGAAACTGGCAGAGCACATTTTTAGCTTTCGAGCGGCTCTGTCATTCTACAAGGAATGTGTCTGCCACTTCACGGGATAGCTTGAGCTGAAAGACATGTACTTTGAATCAGAGAATCAATAGAACGCTTAATGGACAATTAGGAGAACAGCTGTAGGTCTGTCAGAGCCCCCATCTGTACACAGCTCAAACAGCGAGCCTGGACAGGGCCGGCAGACATCGTACAATGCTCCAGGGCACTGGCCCTGGGACAAAGCCTCCCTCTCAGCTCTCATTTAATGTGAATATAGTGTTCTTTTTCATTACAAATTTTAACACGTGTAGAAAATTATGGAAATTGCTTAAGCCATTTGTCAACTTATATCATGTGAATTGATCAATAAATTTCACGACTTTGTTGTTAATGTAGATAAATTTTGGCATTTAATTAAGCACTAGTGAAAATGTGGCCACTTTTCATTTCAGCAGATGCATTTGTAATGCAGAACTACAGGGGTAAATACAACCCAATCAGGGGTTATCCCTAAATATTTATAGACAATGTAGCAATTCCAAAAAAAAGACACAAAAGATTTCTACAATGAAACAATTGTGGTGTGCAAAATCTGAACTGAGTCCGGATGGAGTCTACAGGAGCTGTGAACAGAATCTCAACATTGTAACTCCACTGAAGAAAAGCTTGTGTGTTTTTCTTTCATAATTCTGCCCCTACAGTAAACTTATATTCTTTAGAAATAATTTCAGATTCTCTTCTTTAAAATTAAAAGACGGTTCTCTAAGTTTGTAGACATGTATTAAGATTTCCATGATAAAATAAGCCAATCCTTTTATATTTCTGTTAGTAAATTTATTTGAATACAAGCTGGAGTCTTCTCTTACACAAGAGAAGGGAAATCTCGGGATGCTAATTTCTTGAACAGAAACATGATTGTGGTTACAAGGCTGGTCAAGAGCACACTGGGGTAGTAACTGGAGACAATATGCAGACAATGGAAATGGCAGGATGAACTTTTTAGGCTTCCTCCATATGACCTGAGGGGCCCCAAGATGAAATCCTTGCTCCTGACAGCCAAAAGCCCCATAGCCTTAACCCTCCGTGGCGGGGTCTGACATGATGAACGGCTGTACCTCATTTGAGGGTGGGCAGGCGCCTCTTGGTGATTCTGCTGCTGCCTTCAGGGAAAGGGGGATTCGGAGTCACATGGCTGTCTTTACAGCGCAGTCCACCCCAGAATGCGGTTCCCACCATTGTCTGCGGCTTGGCTGGCTGGGCAATGACTGCATTTGCAGAGAAAAGCCGGCATGGTGCCTGCGTGTAAAACCTTTGTAAGTATTTCACAAAAAGTTTAGGGAATTCAAAGCTGATCTCTCAGTCCTGTTTTTATAATGTTTCCATGTCAAATTGGCCACCATGTCTCTGGCAGCTTGGCACTTTCTGTTGTTTTGGCAGAGCAGGACCTAGTCAGAGATGATTCTCTAAATTCAGACTCTAATAGAGAAACGAGAATTAAGCAGCCAAGGAGAAAATGGATAGGGTCTTTTTGCAGAACAAAATTACTCATTGAAAGTCCCGGCCAAAATTCTTTTTTTTCTGGAGCAATCGTGTGCTCATGTTTCTTTTTATACTGAAATTTAAATTTCCCAGGACTCAAAAGTCATTTTTACACACCTTAAAGGAAAAGAGGCAGGAACCTGTACCCCAGCTCTAACACCGGCAATTAGGAATCCTCTGTAATATCTGAAATGGAGGCTTTGTGAAGTCATAATGGAAGTGTTTTTTCTGAGTAACGTACATCTGAGACTTTGAGGGAAACTGAGGAAAGACGGACGCTCTTGCTGATGCAGAAGAGATGCTGGCATTTGTTGAGTATTTTATGTGGACACTGAAGAGTCAACAAAGTTAAAACATATTGTTGTAAAAGAAACATCAAGATCCCCTAAAATCACGATTTCAGAAGATTGAAGATGGCCACTTCTCCTGACAGTAAATGCCATCCCCGTCCCTTACGCCTGAGTCTAGGCTGGCCTTTAGAGTTGTTTTCCTGAACTGTTTTATAGCAAAAAAATGTTTTAAGCATTATGCTTATCCTAGCCCAAGCCTTTAAAAGGCCTGGAAGCTACTGTTTTGGCATTTTCCAGAGTCAACTGTTATGCCAGGGAAACATTTAGGTGAACTTCTAACTAAAGAGAGGTCGTCAGGAAATGCTCTGGAGTGACGCACCCCCACTCCCTAAGGAAGACAGCTGCATGAATGACCACAGCCCAGCAGAGGAGACTCACAACTGAGCCCACCCAGCCGGCAGAATCCTGAAGAGCAGCAACCTCTGTGGTTAATAGAGTGCATTTGTAAGAACGCATAGAGCTAGAGAGTCAGACTTTTACACTCCTCACACAGTGCCTCTGATGTTTACAGGAAATCACTAATGTGTTTGGAAATAATGCAATATGTTATACTTCATTTTGACTTATTCCAAAAATAGAGATGTCCTAACACTGTAGCAGGAATATTAGAGGGGGTGCAAGGGAGAGGGAGAGGGAGAGGGAGTGGGGGACAGTAAGTTTAGGGGAGATTTGTTTCACTGCAATCAATAACTGAAACTTCCATTCTTTCTCAAATTCCTCATTCCTTTTGAAAACATGGTAGCTGGAGCCAACACCCACACTCCTATGCCTCTTGAAATAGGAACCCAACAAGAAATGGAAGTCAAGACACACACTGGCCGGGATGCCGGCAGAGGTGTTTCTGAAACGATGCTTAGGTTAATTCTCTCTGCTATCGGCTCACTATTCTCTAGGCAGTATCAACTCCCCAACTCTGCATCAATGCTCCAACTAGACACCAATGCAAATCATTTTCTGAAACAATACCATCTGCTGTTAGGAGTGTGGGCTTGAAAATGACCCAGTTTACTTAAGCCTTTTTCTAAGATGCCAGCAAATAGGTGGCTATTTTGTCCTGGTAATAGTAAAAATCCTAAACGAAAACTAAACTGTTCTTCTTGCTGTTGTTTTGAAAGGTTCTGCATTTTATTACTGGGCAAACCACACACCCAATTTAAACATGACCAAGCCTCTAGGTTAAAAATGTTGACCTCCGTCTGGTAGGACTGATCAACGATCATGATGTACTAGAAACCGTTAGACATGCCATTGAGTGAATTCTTACAGACCCAACTAAGTTTTCCTCCAGTGTCTTCACAGGGACTCATAGCAGATTCTGTTACCAGTTTTCATTGGAATCCATTAAGGAATAGGACAGGTTTGCTTTTGTGTCTTGGGCCTGGAATCGCTTGATTCTGAAACCTGAATGAGAAGCCGAGTCAGGTGTGTAGTGCGTGATGGTGGAGGAAGGGAGAAGAGGACAACTGAACCCTTTTAAGAGATCTATTATTTTATTTGTATTCTCTTGCCTACCCATATGCATGTATACTAGCGGCATAGCTGATGCTCACAGAAGCTAGGAGATGGTATTGCCTTCCCTGGATGTAGAGTTACAGATGGTTGTGAGCCACCATGTAGGTGTGGGAACCAAATGTGTGTCCTCGGCAAGAACAGCAAGTGTTCTTAACTGCTGGCCCATCGCTCCAGCCCCAGAAACTACACTCATTAAAATAAATTTTCTGTGAGATACATGGACAAATTAGACCAACAGAGCAGCCCTGTCACAAACAGGTGCATAACTTCAACAAGAATAATTTTACCATTGGGGACTGATTGGGTTGAATAATTTTTAAAAGTCCTCTAAAGCTCCGCCACCTCTCAAAGGCATGCCGTTGTGTTTCAGGCTGCCCTAACTAATCCCTTATTGCAATCACCTTGGTACTAATCCAAAATTCCTTCTCTACTGCCCAAAGGCAGAAATGAATATATCCTTAATCTAATATTTTAGCTCTAATAATCTAATATTCAAAAACCCAGATGATTGGGTAAGACACTTCCTGTGAGAAAGCATCATCATGGCCCTTTTCACTCCGCTGGGCTCCAAGAACTATGACCATTTGTCTTTCCTGTGAGGTCTCTGAGAGTTCACCGCAAGTTAGTCCACCCTTTGCTCGTGGGAAAGCCCCGAGGGGAACTGAGAAAAGGTGACCACTGCAAACCCACCCAAATTATGTCTGATACTGAAGATGCTGACACTGAAGTGACTCTGAACCTCAGGGTGTCTCGGCAGAACACTGAAAACATTCACCTGTTTCTAGGAAAGGAACAATGTGGCTCACTGATTCCAGAAAACCTCAAACTTGGTAGTAGAGTCATCAAATGTTGGACTGAATCCTGCACGTGTTATCACCGGCCAGGTATTCTTGGGCAATCTTTTTAACCTAAGCCTCCAGGCTCTTCCTTGGAAAGCATAGATAGCATAACCTGACAATGTGCATGCAAAGTGCCTGGGTTATACACTCAGTGCAGGGCCCAGAACAGCGAGAACAGAACAGATTATACAATTATGTAATTAACTATACAATTAAATAATTAGGATGTGACCTTCAGCAGAACAGGAGCCCTGTCTGTTTGATTCTTTTTTGTTTCCTCAAGTGCAGACATAATGTCTAAAGAAAGATTCTTATTCTAGCCAATGTCTCTACACCATGTAACAGTGTTATACTGTTTATCTCACAAAAAGCACTTGGTTTGAGCTTTGTATGTTTTTACCTCCTCTGCTCACTACCGAAAGGCAACAAGCCACCCAAACCCAGGCAGCGGATGAGGAGTGTACTCACCAGGGCTCAGAGCAAGTTAAATCTTAAGAGCATGAACTAAGACATCCACACCCCACATGGGTCAAGAGGCTTGGAAAGAAGGTAGTTTGGGAATTTGGGCTTGGCAAAGCTACTTCCTTGACAACAGGCTTTAGAAAAGCTTTCTTACAGAACCAAAGACCTTGGGCTTTAAGAGACCTGTGGAGTTGTTGTAACAAAGTTTGGTAAGGAGGAAAACTGAAAGAGTTTCTAGACAACGAGCTGCAGGTCAGCCAGTGACAAAAACAAATAAAACAAAAAACAAACAAACAAAAAAAACAAAACAAAAGACCGTCAGAATTCACATGAATAAAGTCCTTCATGCATTATTCCATTATTCACCAGACATCCCGTTAGGACACACAGCTGCCTCTCACATTAAGAAAGAGTACAGCAAGTGGCATCAAGCATTATCAGAAAACAAGGTTTATAACACATCAACTCATGCTTTCTTCACGGAATTCAGGTCGATTTTGGAACACACCAGAAGATCTATGATTAAAGGCCCGTATCCCTGGGCAGCAAAGCACTGCAACCCACGCTGAAGGCTTACCACGGGTTCACATCCACGAGATGACACCTGTGGTGTTGTGTCTGGCAAGCCATCACCAGCCGAGTGAGGCAGTTCAGTTGGTCCTTCATACAGTGACACGGAACCAAACAAAACACCCACGCGCCACAATAAAACTACCGTAGAGCAGACGTTATATAATTTTAATTGCTATCACCGTAGTCACCATGACTATTAGCAGAGTTAATGCCAGTGAAGATACAAGTAAGATGATTGGGCTTGGGGGGGGGGGAGCATTGAGAACATTTGTCGAGAGGAGGCTGAACCACACATGAAACTGCTATGAAGGACATTTTCTCGGGAGCTAAGAACATGCACATAGCATGACCCCGTCAGAGACGTGGTGACTTTATCATTTTTCTCCCATTCCTACTTATGCAAGCAGCAAGATAAGTGCACAGAGGCCATTCATTAGCATTAGCGGTCATTAGCCTCGTCTGAGCTAAAACTTGAGCATCTTGCTCTTGTTAGATGGGCTGAGGGACCTAAGATCTTCCAGATAGTTCTAAATCTCTGCCTTTGGTGAGCTTGTGGCTTTGATGAGGGTGTTTGTTTTGGGTTGGTTGGTTTTGGTTTTTTTTTTATTTTTGGTTTTTTGGTTGGTTTTTTTTGTTTTTGTTTTTTGTTTGTTTTTGTTTTTTAGATTCTAAAAGACACTCTACCAAGACACAAGCAATTATATATCAGCTTCAGTTCCTTTTCCTTGTAAGATTAAAAATATTAAGAATGTATCCTTGATTTTGTGGTGAGCAGGGTCACCAGAGCCATCAAGGTCTGTCTCTAGCTTGGGAAGAAGCAGATTTGAATAAGAGATGTGAGTTTGGCTCCATTTTTCAGAGCATATCAAATAATTGTAATAGAACACAGAGAGCCAAATGCTAGTTCTTCAGAATGTGATATGTATACAGGCATTAAAATGTATATTAGAAGTATATTAATACAACTCTATTTCAACACATTTAATTCTTAAATGCTACATATACTTGTTTAATCTCCCATTTTAAAAGTAGAAAAGGTTAGATTATAACATCAGGTTAGCTCTCTTTGAAGCAGGTAATAATTAAGTTGATTCACGGTTGCAATTACTGTCAAATCCCCCTTAATTACCAGAGACTTTATAGCGGCTTCATTACATGTCTGCCATAATGCATTGTGGCCCTAAGGAGAAGTGTCGCAGGAAATTCTGCATAGCATGGATAATTCTAACCCGAGGTTACAGCTTCCAGCAAAAGCTCCCACACTGAATTTATCTTTTTCTGACATTTCTCTCTGTTACTTGAGCAGTTAAACTGAGGTAGCATCACTAAAACACCTACCAAACTTTAAAAGTTACAATTGATTTCTCCACAGCCATTTAAAACAAAACAAAAAGAGATGGGGGGAGAGAGAGAGAGAGAGCGAAGGATGGAGAAAGAATAAATCAGCCATCAATTACTGCCCCCACAATCATTCCATTATCTTAATGATGTGGCATTCATATACATCAAGTCTACATGCCTAAATCAGACCTGCGTCTCCTCATATTCCTTCTTCTTGTGGATATTTTTTAAAAGATGAAGACAAAAATTCAACTGAACTCTAATAGATAATCCTGAAGAGAAGTTTTTTTAATTTATTAGTGATTTTTTACAACTAATTTCTGGGGAAAATAATCATTAAAATACAAACATCATTTTGAAGTTTTCCTAGCGCTGCTTGCATTCACTGGAAAAATCTTTACAAACCTTGGCCTATGAATGGAACCAAGTTCAAAACAGATAACAGAATGCCTCTCAAAGATTCTTTTCTTTAAAGCGAGGAATTCGCCCCACAGAATATGTTCGACTCGGAAAGAGGCCTCCGTGCTGATGACACTATCGGCATCTGAGTTAACAGCTGAGGGCCTGACTTTGTACAGCAACACAGTTATTAAATTTCTCCAGAGAACATGACTCATTAATCAAATATTCATACATCTCTGTAAATACAGGCCGAAACAGAGAATACCCTCAGAGCCGGGCACCCCAACACAAGCGCGCTTTCATGGGACACTGACAAAATCCTGAGAACATGTGGTCATGTTTTGCATTTCTAATGTACCATGTACTTTCAATACTTCATTTCCTAAAAACAGAACACAGCGATCTTACTCATGGCAAGTGTTAGCCACAATTAAAATGACTCCGCTATTGCTTCATAGCGTCTTTTTTTAAACGAGGACAGTGAATTGGTTCTTCTGTTCTTTGTTTACCATCAAACAAGTAATTTTTTCCCAGGCGGATGAAGAAACCCAGGGCCATGCTCCTATTAATACAAGAATTTGTATTAGCATGAAAACAACAAATTGCTACTTAGACTGGGAAGACCAAATGGCTTACCATATTAGCAGACATGAACTTGCTATATTTTGCAAAGCCCTGGGTCTGTTTTGTGACACCGGGTGTTTCCTCACTTTGTACAGTAACAAAAGGTCTTTCCCCCATTCATAGTGTCTGGAAAAGTGGGGTCCGAGAGCCAGACACAGATGAGAAAGCACAAATGTTTCCTCATAAGGCTGCTAGGATCAGGTCCTTACCTCAGGATGGGCAAGACGGGCCATAAAAAGGAAAAGCGGAGAGAGAAAGGAATGTGTAATATAAACGTCCCTCTTAGTGTGCAACTCACTTTCCCAAAACAGACACTGGATTCTCAGTGGCCCCTAGAGAGAAACAATCCTCTCAAGAGCACCTCATCCCTCCCAGTCCTCCCATCCGTCCCAGTCGACTACCCACACTGCCCGGCCTCTAACCCAGGATTCCTCCCAAGCTTAGGCCCGAGGCTTTGCTCCCCACCACCTTGTTCTCTTCACCCCGTCGGGCCCAGTCCTCCCCCACACCCTTGTGCCATGGTCTGTAGATCTCCCCTCCATCCTTTGGAACATCTAACTCAATATGATGTGGGGGACACCTAGACTCAGCGGCGGAATCAGGAGAGTTTAGATCCCAGGTCTGCAAAAGAACAGGCATTTGATGACCCTGGCTGCAGTACTTCATACTCTATCTCTCCTGGCTGATTCCAACTTTTCCTTTGTCTGAGGATACTAAGTCCTTTCCAAACGTATCCAACAGACTCCTCCTAGCGCTAAGTCCCTCTGGTAAGCCCAGCCTCCATATCCGTTTCCAACGCCGGCTCGACCATCACTCTGTGCCATTTCCTGTAGAGCTCGTGACACCCGACCAATACACACCCAGCTCCGCATGCCAGCCGCAATCCTGCTCGTCCTGACTGACACTTCCAAGGGCTTCTACCTCTCAAAAGCTCCTTACACTTTGCAAGTGTGGTAAAAACCTATGGGATGCCCAAGGAAACATTTAGGTTCAAATGAAAATAAATGTATGTTTAAAGCAAAGTTACTCAATATTTGTAAAGCGTGATATATAGTAAAAAAAAAAATATCCGCTCCTTTATCAACACATCAATAAATCCGAGCCACAGCCCTACCTTTGTTTCAAAGATAGGTAATTGTTTCAAGATCTCTGCATTAACCAGCATATGAAAACATCGGATTCCCATCCCTGACAAGGTTATGGTTACGGCTGATAACACTGGGCTTTGCTTCTGGCATCCCTAATAAAGAAATTCACAAAATAAAAATAAAATAAACTCTGTTTAAATTGCATGTTAATGGAAATATAGAGGCAAGCTTTTCCAGCCAAGTTCACAGATCCCTGGGGGACTGTTCAGAAGTTTATCGCATTAAGAATGAAATGCATTGGGCTGGAGAGATGGCTCAGCGGTTAAGAGCACTGACTGTTCTTCCGAATGTTTTGAGTTCAAATCCCAGCAACCACATGGTGGCTCACAACCACCTGTAATGAGATCTGACACCCTCTTCTGGGACAGCTACAGTGTACTTATATATAATAAATAAATAAACCTTTAAAAAAAAAAGAATGAAATGCATTTAGTGGCCTGTTCTTTCTTTGATATATATATATATATATTCAGTAAGCATGTCCACAGAATCTGCAGACTCTTATTCCTAAGTAAAACATAGGTTAAACCATGATGAACTGAGTTTCGGTACCAAGGCAAACACGCACGGTTCAGCAGGGTAAAGGAAGAGTTCTTTCCACAGTGGTGCTCCCACACCTCCACCACAGCCGGAGGCACAAGGATGGATCCGGACGGCTACTTCACAGCACACGCAAAACATCAGCTCAAAATGAATACAATGGAAGAAATAAAACTATGAAACTACTCTTTTCATTACAGGTTAAGAAATGACTTCTCAAATATGATCCCGATAGCACAGACCGAGGGTTAGTCAGAACACAGAGAAATTAGACTTGGATTCAAACTGGAACTATTTCCTGTGCCTCCTCTACTGTGCCCTCCCTCCATTTGGACCCAAAACAACAGGGCCAACTGACCCTGGACAGAGACCTTTATCATGAAAATAAGACAACCCACAGATTGAGAGGAAAGTCCAGAAATCATACAACTGGTAAATAACTTAGACCCAGGACATGGAAAGAACCCTTACCACTCAGTAACAAAATGACAAATGACCCAACTTAGAAATGAGCAATCAGCCTGCCTTGTCCTCCGTGGCCTATGAGGACTGCAAAGCACATGGTAAGAAGCCCAATGCTGTCACTAACTGGGAAAATCCAGGAGGGGAAGGTGGGAGACACGGGAAGGGTCCTACCTCACACACTGCTCTACCTACCTATCCAGGAAATCATTTTGGTAGTTCTTCAAAGAGTTCAACACAAACCTCCCCACATTATTAGCAATTTCAACTCCTAAGCATATGCCCAGGAGAATCAAGATACACGCCCACATAAAATCGTGGACATGGCTGGCTGCCGCACTGTACCCACGCAGGCCAGAAAGTATAAATAATACAAACGTCAATCAACTCGTGAATAAGCAAAATGTGATTTATCAATCTACAGGAATATTATCCAACCACAAAAGGAATGAGGTGCATGAGCATGTAAAGAAAAAGTCGTGCTAAATGAAGAAATCAGAAGAATGCCCAGAAGAGGTAAATTCATATAAAGTAAATCAGCGGCTGTCAGGCTGGAAGTGAGAAGCAAGGACTGAGAACTGAGGAGAAGCAGGCACAGAGCTCCTTCTCGGGATAATGAACACGAGCTGGCATGTCACAATGTGATGACATAAAAAAAAAAAAAAAAAAAAACCACACAGGTGGCCAGCAAGATGGCTCAGCGGCCCCCAAGGCAGACTGAGTTTGATCTCTAGTACTCACAAGATGGGAGAAACAGACCGACTCCTTTAAATTGTCCTCTAACATCCACACATGTACAGTGGGACCCATGCAATCACACACAGGCACACACACATATACATTCACAAACACGCGCGCGCACACACACACACCAATAAATCTAACAAAAACTTTAAAGCCATTGAACTGTACATTTAAAAAACAATGAGTGTCAATAGACAAACAACAAAGTGGTTGAAACCAGGAATAGTGCCCACGCCGTTAATCCCAGTACTTAGGAGGCAGAGGCAGGCAGATCTGTGAGCGCTCCAGGCCAACGTGTTCCACACAGCCATTTCCAGGGCAACCAGGGCAACAGAGTGAGAACCGGTCTTTAAAAATGAGGTGGGCGTGGGTGGTGGTGGGGGGCTGTTGTTTGATAAAGAAAACTGCCTGTAAGCCGTGAGATGGGCATCTCACATCACTGTGATGACACTCCCGTTGAGTAAGTGACCCCATACGCCCAGCGTTAAGGGCTTGGTCCCAGCCGACTGGGAGGCACAGCAATCCTCAGGAGGTGGGGTCTAGTGGAAAAATTCCCTTTGAAGAGGATACTATGACCTGACTCTCCCCCCTTCTCTTTGCACACACCATGCACTCCTCCCCTGAGGTTCACCTTATCACAGGCCAAAAAGCAACACGGGCAACTGACTATGAACAGAAACCTCCCAAACTATGAGCTAAAATAGGCCTTTCTACTTTTTAAGTTGATTGGTCCAGGTATTTTGTTATAGCAATAAATTGCTAACTCAAATGACTAATATAAATACCCTTATCTGGGACTTAGATGCATATTAGATATATAATCCAGTTGTAACACACACACACACACACACACACACACACACACACCATCTCCACCCCGTAACTACCATAAATAACAGACTACACAAATTTTGGATTTTATTACCAGTTATTTTGTAACTATGTCATGAAGACAGAAAAATAGGAGTGATAAAAGTACTGGTAAGAAATGCAGATCTCATAAATCTAATTAATGTCCAGACAGAAATAATCAGCCTCTGTGAAGTGCTCAGGCGAATGTATGTCTACTTTAAAGTGGACAAGTATACGTTCTACTGTGCAAAAGGATAAGAGAATGAGTCACAGCTGTATCACGATCATGTCAAGCCAATATGATTAAAAATAATTTGAGCTTCAAATATTTTTAAATATTTTAAATTCCCTTTTATAATATTTTAAATCTTCTTAAACTATTATTTTAAAACATCTATCACTCAGGCCCTTCAGATTCAAGTGTCTCAAGTCCTTATAGGAACAAATTATATGCAAAAATAGGAGTGTCTCTGAGTGTCAACATGGGACAGCAGCCAAAAGGGTTGTGGCTAAGAAAGCAGCCACAGGTCACACAGGTCACACAGGTCACAGGTCACAGGAATGAACCCCATGCAAGCCAGAGGTTAAAATAACACTGCCACATAAATAAGAATTTGAGAGGTGAAGCACGTGGTGGCCCCTTCACCAAGAATAAACAGATTAATCAAATAAAAATCCAACTCAACCAACCGGACACGCTTTGACGATTCAGTGAACGTGGCTTACAGAGAGATGGAAGCAACACACTCAGGCGGCACGGGTGGCTGTGTTTTCTCTTGGGATATCGAGGAAATATAGTAAACAATGTAAATGCATACAGGTAGTATCTCCCCCACGGAAACCCCGGTTCTAATCACTCTCAGGCAGTAGGCTTTCCCACCCAGCCTAATTTCCCTGCATCTATTTGCTCTATCCTAGTGCAAGCAGACTGCTCTGAACACTGCCGAGTGAAAAGCAGGCCCTGGGTGTGCACACCGCTCACGCAGGGGACCAGGGGTCCTCTACAGCTTCTGCAGCTGCCCAACATGGCTTTGCGGGAAGAGATACGCTTTGATTCTTATGGAAAACAAGAATCCCGTCTGTGTTTGTTGTGGGGGAGGAAGGCAACCTGGCGGTTGCCTAACCATGCATACGCATGCGCATGCACAGGCCAAAGCAGGACACTAGGAGTTCCACTCCCCCGGGTCTCTCTCTCAGCCACAGTCTCTCGAGAAGGGTTTCCCACTGAACCTGGAGCTTGCCACCTCTGCTGGCCAGCAAGTCTCGGCAATCCTCTGTCTCTACTTCGGGCAGTGCCAGGGTTACAGGAGTACGCGGCCACACCACCTTTTACGTTGGATTTGGGATGACACTCAGGTGCTCAGGACTGTCCAGCCAGCACTCTTGCCCTGAGCCGGCTCCCACCCCTGCTGCCAGGACCTCTCGTGTGTGTAGGCTCTTTCCTCTTAGTCCTTTAAACGTAGCTGCGGCCTCACCCCATGCCTGCTTTAAAAACAACTCATTTAGTGATTCTGTTTTCACAAACTGTGTCTTCATCATCTCTCCTTCCTCTTGTTTCCTGGTTTTGGAAAATCCTTTATAGTTTTTTTTTTTCTTTAAATGCTTCTGCATGAAAACACCTCTATGTCAACTATAAGCTATTGACGGTGATGTGTACTAAACCACGGCAGTGAGACTTCTCTGAGGAAGAAAGGGAAATTGCAACACTGAGTTTTGACTGGAATAAAGTGCCTTCTGGCACGGAATAACAGAGGTTAACCAGAGATCACTAAAAAGTAGGTTTCTGACCTACAATGGGATGGTTACACAGGTAAGATATTTTGTTGCTTGCTGTTTTAACGTCAACCACTCCAGAGTCAGAGTTAGCAGAGACGGCCGGGTTTGCCACAAACAGCAGCAAGTCCCAAGGTGAACGGGACTCCAAAGAGATCTGAGTTTTAATCTTCTGGGATTACCTTCTCACTAATACGGATTTAATGTGGTTGGTTTAATGTAATACCAGGAAAAGGAATACCTCAGGGGAATTTTTTAGAAATACACTGTAAAGGATCTTTTCATTTACTCATTCATTCATTCATTCTGTAAAGGATGACTTTCAAAATAGCCTGCTGATGGTGAACACACTGGCAAAAAAGAAAAAAAATCAATTCACAACATCAATCCTTATAAAGAAAACAAAGCAAGCCTTTGTTAGACATCCTATTAAAATTTGTACCAGGTTCTTTCTGAAATGTGTCTGGTAAGAGCTAGCATCTTCAAGGGGAGACTCTCTCCCATCAGGACACTGAGAGTCTTAGAACCTTCCGGAAGAGAGCACTCCCAAGCCTCCCTGCTCGGCCGTGCTTCCTGTCTTCCAGAACCTGAGGTCTGGGTTCAATGCAAGGTGTGAGGCCAGGAAGCACGGGGCTTCTGTCCTGACCCGACGGCTCAGCAGCTGCGTCCCTGGTGAGAGTGACCTAGCCTCAGCCGGTCCTCAGACGAGGGCAAATCAGGAAGCAACCAGGATCCACCCGCAGCTCTGACTTCCCACCCGCATGTTCATTCACGCCTACACAGCACTGAAGACACTTTAGATGCGCCTCATTATCTCAAAGTTTCTGATTCCAGACACTTATTCCCTATCAGATAGAGGACTGAGTTGTATGATGTGTTTTGACTGCACGATATACCGAAACAGCATCTTAAAACAGAATTTAACATCAACAGCATCTACCTCCTCTCTCCTTACCATTCCCTAGGTAGAATTTTGTCTCACTCCAATATTCTACTTTAATATTATCTTTTTAAAAGCTAGGAAAGCGACGAGCTTCAACTGGAACAAGCTCTTCCTGGGGAGAGCTCTTCCACGGGGACACTCGTGGCCAGTGCTGACGCACATGAAGGTCCGAGTCTACGTCCCCCTGTGGCCGCTGGGAGCCGTGGCCTGTCTAAGGAGAGCGAGGCACAGAAAGCCCAGCACGCACGTGGCTTCTCGTTCTTCTGCTGCTTTGACATTCTAGGAAAATTAGTATTGAACTTAATTTGTCCAGGTTTATCGGGGCAAAGGGAAAATTTAGATTTTAGACTGCCTCGATTCAATACGCCATCCTTGGTGGGAAATGTCAAACCTGTTTTCACTCTTCAGGCTTCCTGAAGCCTCAGCTGTGGCTTTGCATGGGATCTGTGGTAAAGGAGGTCAGCGTCTACACATGACATGAGCTCCCGTGTCTTTCAGTCATCATTCAACACTGAAACACAAGAGCTTAGTAAAACAGTTAAAGCCCTACTTCCTGGGCGACAGCATCACTTCCATTCATGAGAAATAAATAGAATTCATCCAAGATAACAATTTTTTAAATGAATTAAAATGATCCCAACATTAAAACCAAAACAAAAGTGTCTTATGTTCTCATGTTTTTAATTAAGGTATTTTGTTTTCTAGTCCTAGCTTGGTAATACCTTTTATATTCTCATATCACAAGTTTGTCTTTAAGTAACTCACAGCACACTTAAGGCAGATTTAACCTGACATACTCTCAGCTCCTAAATGCCATAACATCATTTTATATAAACAGTAAAAGCAGAAAGCATCCGTATTTTTCTTGTATTCATCATTTGAGTTAAAAATTAAGTAATACATTGGATTTCCATAAAATTTCACTTTTAAGATAGGAATAAAAGCTACAACAATTCTGTAATTTCCTTTACCTAATTAAAATAAATATAGATACTACCAAAAATTTAACTTTTAAATATGTGGGGAAAAAAATCAATACTTTAGGACAGCTCAGAGGTAGAACACCTGCCTATCATATACAAAGCCCTGGGTCAATCCCCAGACCCAGTCCTGAAAGGAAGGAGGAGGGAAGGGAGGAAGGAAGGAAGGAAGGAAGGAAGGAAAGAAGGGAGGGAAGGAGGGAAGAAGGGAAGGAGGGAGGGAAGGAAAGGAGGGAGAGCGGGAGGGAGGTAAGGAGGGAGGGAGAGCGGGAGGGAGGTAAGAAGGGAGGGATGGGGGAAGGGAAGGAAAGCAAATGTTTTGTATTCATTCCTCATAGAAGACTCTGCAGAACGCATAAAGAGTAGCTGCTATAAAAATCATATTGGTAAGTATTGCCTTAAAATCCTGCTTACATAATTTTATGTGTCCATTTCATTATCCAGATACATAAACCCAAAATGTCCTCTAGTTACTACATTAAGAGCAGGAGGTTGGGTAGCTCTAAAGACCCAGTCTCCTGTCGTTAATACAAAGTGAGGCTTTAATTTTGGTGATCCAAATCTTTGAGGAAACATGTATCATAAAGTCTTCAGGGGACCAATGGGCTCAGGTAGAAAATGCTGGGGACGGAAAGGCTTGCAGTTAATGTAGTGTTCTGTTAGGCCGCCTCTGGGAAAAAGGAACGCCGTCAGATCGCTTGTTATTTATCACTGGGAAGCAAGAGCCGTCGAGTCATTTAGAAAAGGTATTCAGAAAAATACCTTTAAAGTCTAGGTGTTCTCAAACGTGCACTATTGAAGGGATGTCCTCCGTCGGGGTCTCTGGCTCACTCCTCTCTACAGTGCCCAAGCGCTTCTCGTAAGCACAAACGCCACAAATGTCTTCACCTTTAAAGGAGGACAAACTCTTCTGTGCTAAACCTTTTGAAATTCTTCTTTTCATCTTCTGAGAAAAGGTCTTCTTCATTGGCTGCAGTAGATGTAAAATCAAAGTCTCTGGAATGGCCATTTACAAAAGTAAATAATGGATATTTCTCCTTAGAGGAAATTTTCAACATCTGCAAGAGACAGCACAATGAATCATTCACCGGATGCAAGTGTGCATAGTAGGGCGAGTGACACAGCGACGCGCTCAGCCCTGACTTGTTCTGTCCCTTTCTCTCTTGCACTCATCCTGTGCTGCTGTCCTGCCTACAGGCTTCAGGTTGATCGGTGGCGCCACACAGTTTACCCATAAACACGCAAGCTGGGTTACCAGTCCTCTTCACCCCGAGGTCTCCCACAGTCTTCCAGTCTGTCCCGTCACCCTGAAGAGCTAACTCATATTTATCTTCCTTTTGCAAGTAACTAGAATGTGACAACATGGCGGTGAAATGTTGGGAAGGATGCCAGGTAAGGCCACCCACGTAAGAGTAGTGTGACACGGAGCCAGGAGGGCCAGTCTTACGTCAGGTCTGCAACCACCTCAAAGTGACCTTGGGCAAATGACTCTCCCTTATCCTCTATGAGAGAGTCTAAGTCAGCCAATTTACCTACTTCAGACTTGTTTTTAAAAGATTCAAAGCAGTGATATAAAACTCTTTTAAATATTCAGTTTGAGGGCCAGGGAGATGGCTCAGCGTGTAAAGAACCTGACAGACTGAGTTCCGTATCCGGCGCCCACGTGGTGCAAAGAGAGAACGGATTCTTACCTGCTGTCCCCTCATTTCCACATGTATACAATGGCATGGGCATACTCACAATTTTTTTAAAAAGTATAAAAATGTAAAAAATAGGTTTGGTCTTTTCAAAGACTTCTACACTAAAATTTTTGACTAAAATACTTCTGCTTTAATCTAATCAACATGAAAAAGAGATCTCTTGTTCAGTAATGCCAAATTGCCTCCTTACAAAAACAGCAGCCCCTAAAATCTTGTGGGAGACCTGAAACTATTACATCACATACATGTTTATAAATTGCAGATTCAAGTGTATTTGGACAATTTTAAATCATTTTGTTAAATGTAAACCATGTTAATAAAAACGAATAGAAAACTTTCTATGAAGATTGTTTAGACAAAAAAAAAAATCCTTTCTCATTTTTGTTTTTGAGACAAGATGTAACTTTGTCCCCAGACTTGCCACAACCTCACTGCCTCTGCCTCCCAAAGGCCGGGGTAACCAGCATGAGCCAACGGGCCGGCAAGAAGCAGACTTTTGTTGTAAATAAAGACCATTAAAACTCGGCGGAGTTGACGCTACAGAGCAAAGGCTGTGAGAATATCAACTGTACACATACACATCACCATTCACCAGTTAAAGATCACCTGTAGATCTATCTCTCTCTCTCTCTCTCTCTCTCTCTCTCTCTCTCTCTCTCTCTCTCTCTCTCTCTCTCTTACACACACATACACACACACACACACACACACACAAACACATACACACACACAAGCACACATGCATGCACACATTACATTTGTAGATTCTCTTGAAACTGTGGCTTAAATAAGTATCTCTTGCAAAAGAAACAATGTTAAAAACATTTCAATGAGAAAGTTAACATAAGTCACATTTTTTTCTTTGTGGTTGCATGGAAACAAATAATTTTTTAAACAACCAAGTACTAAAAACATTAGTTGATAAAACCAGATCTTATAATTCGTTTCAGGCTTCTATTTTTTCATTGCTCTAATTTATTTGGTTTGCGTTCTATAGAACAAGAGGAATTGGGCAAGAATATCGAAATAAAGAACAGAGGCAGAAAGGACTGCATCTGAGGAGCCACCTGCCACCGGCCAACAGCTGGATACACGCCAGACCTGCCTGTCACTTCACATCTGTCTCCTGTCACTTGTAAAGTCCAGTATCCGATGGGCAAGCGTCCATATCATATTGCCTTCAGATCAACAAAGCACAGCTAACGTTAGAATCTTCCAACTTAACTTTCAAGATCAGAAAAGAGTCATTGGGGTTTATTAGCTATGAGCGAGATTCTCGTCAATTATCAATTAAATCTGCAACCCAGGGGACGCGTCAGGAAGAAAACCTTTACCCTTTGTGAAGTGCATCTCCCATCACGCCATCTCAGGCCTCCTATATAAAACCTCTTGATTCCAGCTTCAAGAACTGTCAGTGGCAAGTCTTTCTGAGTTTGTTAAATAACACTGATAATCTTAAATGAGAACAGGACGTCTCGGAAGAAGACAGAGGTTTATCCAGGGGGCTGGAGAAAAGTCTCGGCAGTCAGAGCACTGGCCCACATGGCAGCTCAGATCCATCTACAGCTCCGGTTCCAGGAGATCCGATGCCCCCTTTCTGCCTTCCATTGGACACACATGTAGGGAAACACCCATACACATTAAAATTAAAAAACAAAGGTTTAAGCCGGGCGGCGGTGGCGCACGCCTTTAATCCCAGCACTTGGGAGGCAGAGGCAGGTGGATTTCTGAGTTTGAGGCCAGCCTGGTCTACAGAGTGAGTTCCAGGACAGCCAGGGCTATACAGAGAAACCCTGTCTCGAAAATCAAAACAAACAAACAAACAAAAAAAAAAACAAAAACAAAAAAAAAGGAAGGTTTATCCAAATTAGTTAAAATTTAATGTCCAGATAAAGCCTGCAGCTTATGACTGGAGAGGCGACTCGGGAGTTAAGGGCACTGGCTGCTCCTGAAGATGACCCGAGTTTAGTTCCCAGGACCCATGACCTCTTCGACCACAGGTAACTCAAGTTTCACAGGATCCAACACCCTCTCACTTCCACAGGCACTGGGAACACGTATCTTGCACAAATGCCCATGCAAAGAAATACCCAGAGTCATAAAACAAACATAAATGCACTTCTTTAAAACCCTGCATGCATATTTATATCAGTTCCTGTTCACGGTGTCAGAGGTGGAGGTGATGAAGACGCTGCTGCTGTGTCTTAGTGAGAGAGCAAATCAACTGTGGTGATCCGGAAACCAGAACACTGAGAAGCAGCGAGCCGAGAAAGCACACGGGAAAGCTTCAGAGGCGCGTGGCCGCGTGGAAAAAGCCAGTCTATGAGACCGCACGCTGGATGGCCGCGGCTATGAGATGTTCTCAAAAAGGAAAATGATGGCCATGGTAAGAAGATCGGTATCTAAGGGGACAAAGGGTGGACAGGCACAGCAGAGGGACGTTCTGACAGCTACACTCTTGTTTATGATATCATAATGACATGTGTCTCGATATGTCCGTCAAAAGCCACCGAATACACAGCATAGAGTAAATCTTCAAACTCCAGACTTGGGACAATAGCAAAGTGTCAATCTGAGCATCCTGGTAAGAAATACATACACTCCCCGGGGAGGGCAGACGGGGAGAGAGGCATGTGGGCAGTTTCCTGCTCAGTTTTTTGTTTTTTAAGCCAAAGCTAACCGTTCAGGGTTATTCAGCCTATTAAATGCACTATAGTGGACAGCTGGCTAGAAGATGAAGCCAAGTGAAAACTTCCCAGCACATCAACATGGCAGAGCGGCTAAGATGTCCTTTCAAGACAAATAAAAACTGGAACACCAAAGGGGGCTTTGTAAATTGTCTAGCTCACTCTTCTCTAAATCTACACATTCAGAACCAAAGGACTCAAATGTTTACAGCCACAGAGGATGACTACATCAACAACTCATCACTGGTGCATGCGTCCCCAAAGGCCTGTCAACAGGCTTCCCAGGAACTTCCAGTAGAGGAGCACCACAGCAAGACACCGCTAAGAATACGAAGAACTACGAGCTTGAAAACGGCGCCTGGAAAGATGACTCAGTGGTCAGGAGAACTCGCTTGTCTTCAGAGGACCCAAGTGTAGCTCCAAGAACCCACCTCAGGTGGCTCACGACCACCTACACATCCAACTCCAGGGGACCCAGTGTCCTCTGTGTCTGAGGTGGGCACCCACACAAACACAGGCACATAAATAAAAACTACAAATACATTTTAAAAAATCAATCCTGAATTTTTAAAAAAAAAAAAAAAAAGGAAAATCTGACATTCTAACTAGAACAATGGCAGTGTTGTCAAATCTTGGGATTTTCCAAAGTGGATAATATAAAACCTACATTTAAAAGTTCCAAATTAGAGACAAAACGCCACTAGCTTAACACTATTCAAAGTCAAATGCATGTCAATTAATTAATGACTTAGGGAAAGGTTTATTCTATAATCTTTTTTAGGTATCCTTTTATATGTGTGTATGAGTGTTTTGCATATGTATGCTGTGTGTGTTGAGTGTATATATCTCACATGTGTATACATGTGTATGCCATGTGGGGTGTGCCAGTGTGTGTGCATGTGTATGCTGTGTTTGTGTATATGTATGCTGTGTTTGTATATGTGTGCCATGTGTGTGCATGTGTACGCCATGAGTGCACAGGTGCAGGTAAGGAGCAGATGAGAGCATTAGCTCCCCTGAAGCTGGCGTTACTGGTGGTTGTGAACAGCCTGAATTCGGGTTCTCCGGAAGAGCAGCAAGCACCCTTAACTGCTGAGCCATCTCTCCAGGACCCAAACATTTATTATATAATCTTTTACAAACTTATTATATACGTGTGTGTGTGCACCTATGGGTATCAGAAGAAAGCTAGCTGGAGTCAGTGCTTTCCTTCAGCTACGTACCCGGGTACTCAGGATGAATTTAAATCATTGGTGTCTCTTGAAGACACCCTCACCTGCTGAGCCATCTCCTAGCCCTAAACATCTCTAAAAACAAGATATAGATCTATTTATAAAACTCTAGAAGCAGGCCGGGTGTGGTGGCACACGCCTGTAATCCCAGCACTTGGGAGGCAGAGGCAGGCGGATTTCTGAGTTCGAGGCCAGCCTGGTCTACAGAGTGAGTTCCAGGACTTCCAGGGGTACACAGAGAAACCCTGTCTCGAAAAACCAAAAAATAAAAAAAAATAAAAAATAAAAAAAAAACTCTAGAAGCAAATATAATGAAAATATTATTAACACATGTGTCTAGATGGGAAAATTAACAATGAACTTTTTTTCTGTTGGTGTGTGTGTGTGTGTGTGTGTGTGTGTGTGTGCGCGCGCGCGCACGCCTGTGTGATTTTCTAAACTTTTAAGCATATACTTTGTCCATAAATTAGGAAAAAAATCTCATTTTTAAACTTTTAAGATAAATTAGTTTACAAAAGCAGAAGTAATTCCGCAATGGGCCTTGAGCAGTCTAAATTCTATTCTGTTTTCACAGCAGAGCTAAATGCACACTGAAGCTGCTTTACTGCCTGAAAAAGCAAGTCATAGTGTTCTTTACAGGACAGAAATACAGTCATACTTTATCTGTGTACTGGGTTGACGGACCCCAGAATTTAGACAGGAAAAATCAGGAGGACAAAGTTGAGTAATTTAGTTCATCATAAAGCCAGTTAGGAGGACACAAGTAAAACAAGGGAATGGTCTCTTTCCAGACCCAAGCCCTTTCTACTACTGCCCACCACTGACGCGGAGAACCATGCTAGTCCCCCGCACTCTGCTGATGCTCTCCATGGTCACTGTCCTGAGTTACAGCATATGCGTTGGACACATTCTAAAGCCAGCCAAAAAACATAAAAAATAAAATACATCAAAATCACCTTGAAAAGCCTTTCAATTGTTTAAAGTATGTCAGTCTTAATACTTTATGGACACCCTTTTCAGTGATGTGTGTAAATGTACAATATGGACTGTGAGCCAGAAATGGTGACACACACCCATAAGTGTGACACACTCCCAAGTACTCAGGAGGATCAGGAGTTGGATGCTAGCCTGAACTAAATATATCAGGATACTGTCTTAAAATGCCACAGCTAAAATTAAATATATGTACATATGAACACACACATAGATATAGATAGACAAATAGATGATAGATAGATAATAGATAGATGATAAATAGATTAATTAAATAATAATAATAATAATAATAATAGATGGAAGGAAGATAGATAGATAGATAGATAGATAGATAGATAGATAGATAGATAGATACATAGATAGGCAGGCAGGTAACTATGAAAGAGTGGCTGGAGGGATGGCTCAGTGGTTAGGAGCACTGACTGTTTTTACGAAGGACCAGAGATTGATTCCCAGCATCCACATAGTGGCTCACAACCATCTGAAACTCCTGATACCACTCTGGCTTCTACAGAAGCAAGCACATATGACACACAGATATATACAGATGAAATGCCCACATACATAGAATAAAATAAATAGGCACATGTAGAACCTGAATTCTTTGTTACTACAGGAGCCCCATTGTTGAATTGCATTAAGGCTGCAGGTGCTGGTAACTCCTCACATCTGTTCCCTGATACTCAAAGGATCAACGTGTTATTAGCTCTTGTGCCCATGACAATGATCACATGGGTGCTTTGATTTCTTATGCATCATTCCCTCTGGCCTGCAGCTCCTCACTTCCCAGTGTCTTTTGAATAACTCTTTATTTACTTACTGTCTCCATCTAGTTCCACATCCCAAAACACAGAAGATCGATTCTTTATCTCTCCTATACATTAGGTCATTCTATATTCGTCCTACTAAAAATATTATCTGCAGGCTGGAGAGATGACTCAGAGGTTAAGAGCACCAGATGCTCTTCTAGAAGCCCTGAGTTCAATTCCCAACAACTACATGGTGGCTCACAACTATCTATAATGAGATGTGGTTCCCTCTTCTGGTGCACAGACGTACAAGCAGGCAGAACACTGTATACATAATAAATAAATCTTTAAAAATAGGTCTTCTCTGCCCTTAGCTTCAGCTACTTCTCCACCAAGCACTGTTACCGTCCATGTGTGCAGATGAGGTGATGAACACTGGAGGATCCGGCCATCTCTATGGTTTCAAGGCTAGAGAAAGCTGACAAAGCCAGGTTTTGAACATGGCAGCTTAATTCTAATATGGCTAATATTCTATACAGCCTTCAACAGCAAATGAAGGCTCATTTTAACATCAGACCAAATCAATCATAATAGAGTAAAGCAATTTCTTTCTCCCCAAATTAGTTCCCTTCAAGAATTTCTATTAATTTGAAGTGAAGTTGTTGCAAATGACAGATACAAAACAAAACAATTAACAAAGGTTTTAAATAATAGGAACTGTTTCATCAACAAGAAGTCCTTTTTTTTTTTTAACTTGGATTGTTTAGTGGACATTAAAAGACAGTCTCTATAATTCCCTGGCCTCCCTCTCCTAATTACAGTAAGATTACTAATGTCCCATATGTTTAGTTTGCCTTCAGGGTAGGGGAAGTGGATAGGAGAGAAACGGCACTGCATCTATCCCATTTCATCAGTGAAACATCCCCGAAAGTCCTAGTCCACAGCCGCCCGGCTTCACCACCCTAAGTGTGTCTATACTGCTGAGACCGCAGGGACACAAGTGTAAGGGCACGTCAGCACCTTAAATACAATCAGGATCCTTCCTGGAAAAGGGAGGAAAAAAGAAGGAGATGGAGATTAAGCAGAAACCCAGTGCTTATGTGCCATTCACAGACGAGGAGTGCGTGGTGAAAATCAAACAAGGCCATGGGCCAAGCACATCTTCAGGATCTGAGGTGAGAAAGGGCCAGGCTGAGACCCGATGACACTGAGGTGACAAGCCCTGTCAGCAAATTCTCACAACACTCTTCCTGGAGTTTCTCCCCACAGTGTTTTCTGGTTCTTCCTCACACTTCTTTCCTGACTGCACAACAGCCCATCCCTCCAGCTCCAGCTGCATTCTACTGACTACCTCAGACCACAGTGACTCCCACAAGGCCCCACGGGTACGTCCAGTCAAGCATAAAGACCACTAACACTGGCTGTGGCACTGGGCAGACTCAGCTCTGAACCGGATACCTAAGAACTGTGCTAGCCTGAGCGAGCCACTTGACCACTGTCTCACCTTATTCAGACGTAGATCCAGCGATGCTAGCATCTACCCAACAGAGTTGTTCCTGTGCAGACCCAATCTGCTAATATGTATAAAGGTCTTACAAGACTGACTGGTGCCTGATGTGTTGGCTTTATACTGTTATTGCCATTATTATCACAATATTAGTCTTCTGGCTATTAGTCTCTATATGTTTACTAAACATATAGAGTCATTTGTTGTTAATGTCTATTCTTGTCTTTTTAATGAAACTATAAACCTCTGAGATTACACAGAAAATCAAGAGTTCTCATCACCAGATCCAGGAAGGGAAGGATGCAGGTGGAGATCACAGAGCTAAAGGAAGGAGCATCTCTGGGAAATACAATCCTGATCATGCGTCTAAACACAAAAGTGATTTCACAAAGACTTTTCCAAGACAGCAAAGGGCGAGGGAAAAGAAAGCAGATTAACTCTCTCACTCTGACTACTGAGGGGGCACACAGAGGCGGGTTCTGACCTGATATAAAACGAGTGACGAAAAGCAAACAACTGCTCAACAACAGAGTCTACCTGAAAACTGAAGACGTTCAAGGCTGTGTTCTCTGCCGCTGGAAACAAAGATGAGCCGGTGTGCCAAAGGGAAGGTGAGCTCTCAGGAGGCGGGAGACCGGGACAGAGTGACAAGCCACCTTGAGCTGCTGCAAGGGCTTGGCTCAGCACCACCACTCAACAGTTATTGCCGGTTTTCCTAAAGACGTATTCATTTTATGTGTATGAGTGCTTTGCCTGTATACGAGGCTGTGAACCACATGCATGCCAGGTGCCCACAGAGATGAGAGATCAGACCCCCTGAGAGTGGAGTTACAGACGGGATGTCAGGGATCACGTGGGTTCTGGGAATCGAACTGGGGTCCTCTGCAAGCCAGCTCTCTAGCCCCAATCATTATGACTTTGTGAAAGGTATTGCCCTCCCTAGAACTTCCTTAGCTGTGTAAGCAATGTAACGGCATCTACCTCACAAAGTTCAATTAGAGTGAGATATGTAGGGTGTTTAGCAAGGCACAAACAAACACTAGACAGTTATGCATTTAATTGCCTCTGTGATCTCAAAGTCCATGAATGTAACTTTCTTCTACAGCTAGAGGATAACTAGCCATAGAATTTTTTTGTGCTAACCTCTATTCTATAATGAAATCGTTTTTATTGATTTATCATTTGTGTGTGGGGTGTGTGTGTGTGTGTGTGTGTGTGTCTGTGGGTGTGGGGGTGTGTGTACGCTTCTTTGAGTTATATAGGCATGCAGGATCCCTTAGGGTACCAGATGTCCTGGAACTGGAGTTACAGACAACTGTAAGTTACCATGTGGATGCTGGGAATTGAACCCAGGTCCTGTGGAAAGCACAGTCAGTGCTCCTAAATACTAAGCCATCTCTCCAGCCACGGTGATTAATTTCTTAATATTATTGGGTTTTATGTGATTTTTCTAGCCTCAAACAGTGGCACTATCAGGTAATATGCTTGCCAACAAGAGGAATATCTTATTTGATTCTCAGGTTGGGAACGATTGTTTTAAAAAGGACTATGAGAGAAAATACAAATATTCCCATTACACCGTGTGCAGGACAGTGGAGCAGAGTGCGTGCTAGCTAAGTCCCCAGGCTAACCGGCTGTGTTAGCAGAAGCTACGGAAAGCCCTTAGGTCTGCCCTGCAGAACTCAAGAGAGAAACGGGATCCCGACGCAAATTTACAAAAAAGCAGAACAAACAAGGTGAAATGAAATTTTTTCTCCATTTCAAGGAAGATTCCTTAAACAGAGAGAAACTAGACACCCAATGAAGAGGGTCCCAAATGAGGCCGTGTGACGCCAACACCATCACCGGCTGGCTTACATCGAACCAGTAAACCAGGCCAAGTACACTTCATAAACCCCACTGACTTCATCTCAGTCTTCAGAATGGTGTTACAGGCATATCAGAGAGGGAAAGAGCTTGCTCAGTGATGCACAGCATGTCAGAGAGGCAAAGAGCACAGTCGTGGATGCACAGCATATCAGATCTTAGGTCTCAGCAGTTAGAATTCAAACCTGAGAACTTCCAAAGAAAGATGCCAACTCCCTACAGGAAGCAGAAGTGCAGGCCTCCAGAGCAGGAGAGAAGAGGAAAGACAGATAATTTGAAGTTGGGCTTATCACTCCCAGGAAAGAACTGGAAGCACAGAAGGGGAGAGAGGGGACCCCGGGGAAACAGGAGTGAGAAGGTGAGTCGGCCAAGCTTGGCTTAGGCCCCGGGAGACAGGAGTGGGGCGCGAGAGTTGGCCAAGCTTGGCTCTGACCCACACCGGTCAGCACGGCTCCGGAATGGAGAGGCGTGGGCACAATCAGCAGCTTCTTAAGATACGTGTACGTGCTACCTTTACATATACACGTGTACATAGTTACATAGAGAATTTGCTTTTTGAAACGTGTATTTTGAGTTATACATGCTAATAGTTCTGAATTAATAGACTACTGTAAACTTTAAGGTAAGACCACAGCAATTTAAGGAAAATAACACTGGAATCAGTGAACATATACTAAAGGCTCTCTATATAGCTCAATCATTGAGCTCTTTGATAACTTATAAGAAAAACTGTTTTTTACATATTTTATTTATTTATTTGATATACATGATGAATACACACCAGACACACCAGAACAGGGCACCAGATCCCATTACGGATGGTTGTGAGCCACCATGTGGTTGCTGAGAATTGAACCCAGGCCCTCTGGAGGGGCAGCCAGTGCTCTTAACCGCTGAGCCATCTCTCCAGCCCCTTAATCACGCGTGAAGAAAAAAATCACTGTGGTGAGGTGACTGTTAAGAAACTAGAGCAGGGGCGGTGGTGGCGCACACCTGTAATCCCAGCACTCTGGGAGGCAGAGGCAGGCGGATTTCTGAGTTCAAGGCCAGCCTGGTCTACAGAGTGAGTACCAGGACAGCCAGGGCTATACAGAGAAACCCTGTCTTGGGACAAGGAAAAAAAAAGAAACTAAAGCAGACATTTCTTTTTTTCTTGTTCCACATGTAGCCCTCTTCCTCCCATGTATGCTCTCATACAGTATAAGTAGACTCAGGAATATCTAGGTTTATTTATCCATTTATTACTTAACTACAGTCCCCAAAGTTGACTTTTTATTCTCAGACACGGGTATAGGTCACAAAGTCAGTCATCATCAGGTCCAGTTGAGAAGGGAAGGAATGGGTTCTGGGTCCTCACACCCCAGTGACGTCAGCAGTGAGCAGCAGTGCCTCGCAGAGAGGACCCTGACCGTCCAGAGTGATGTCAGGAGATGGTATTCGTCTGTGTTCTGGCCGGCTCTGCCCAGCACACCTCAGAGGAGAATTCATCGTTGGCTTTTCCTGCTCCACTGGGTGTTCAAGGGCAGCTTTCAAAGGAGGGAGTGATGCGGTCTGCAGTTTTGTTTAATCTGGGGTCTCCAGAGTCTGGACTTCCTTATGAAAGGCTGTCAACTGAGGGCTTTGACCACAAAGGCTTAGCATCGTGTCTTTAAGAGACATTTCAAGGAAGGTGTGGGGATGGGCCAGAGTGCTGAGAAGGGTCATGGTGAGTGGTCAGCACGCACTGGGTGGGAGCCGACGGAGATGCCTGTGCAGCACACACGGGGAGAGGTGGAGGGTGAGGGCGAGGCCCATAAAGACGGCGTTGCTGATTTATAGGACAACCAAATTCCCTCTCAATTGCTCTGCCTCACTTTAGTACTTTTATAATTTACTTTAGTGTCCACATTCCTTTGGATGGGTAGTAGATAAAACGTAACAGGTCTCCTACTATACATGGTACCTGTGGCGGGATTCTAGTGAAATAAAAAAATAAAAATAATTTTACGATTTTTAAAATGGATCTTTTTTTATTTTATAGTCAAGTCTTACCGCTTTAAAAAAAAAATAGCTAAAAGCCACTTTATAAATACCCTTGTTAGGAGAGCCTGATAAAACAGCGTGTGGCAAAATAACTCCATCACCAAGAGCAACCGTAAGGAGGATAGAATAGATAAAAGCACCATTGAGAAGCTTCTGGAGGCGAGCGAGCGAGAAGAGTCCACTGTAAGGAGGGAGAGGCTGGTAGGGTGGAGGGGTGCCAAAGGCGGGAACACAGAAAGAACCCTAGGTCCCAGGAAAACACCTCCAAGGCCATTCACCTCTGCAGCCAGCAGGGGGAGCTGGGCAGAGCACTCCTCCACGCAGGGCAGGGGCAGGGGGTCTCTACTAAGTGCACTGAGGCAGCATCACCACCTTAAGTGATGGAAGTTAGGTGCCAGCCAAGGGACAAACTGAAATCATGTGTTGGCCACTAAAATTGAGTAGGAAGACAGCATTCTGTGTCACCTGCTGTAATACACCTGACCCGAAAGGTCTAAGACCTGAAACGGAGGACCTGAAAACCATGAGGAAACATGAGGTAAACCTACCATTAGGTTTCACATGTCTTGGTTTTTTGGTTTTTGGGGTTTTTTGTGGTTGTTGTTTTTTAAGAAAATCTGGTCATCTTTAAAAGTACAAGATAAAGTGAGAGTCACAGAAGATAGTAAACTCCTCTAAATTAAAGCAGATTCAATATACATAGATGCTTCGTGGTATCTTCTAAAGCCCAGACGCTCACGTGATAAACAGCGTCACTTCCCTGACTGAAACAGCGGAACTGGGCTTCTGCAGGAGAAGGTCCTTGTTTGTTAGACGTGCAGACTCCACTCTTCAAGCATAATGGGGCATCAGGCTAGCAAGTACTCTCACGTGGTCCCAGGGCGAAGTTAACTGTATTACACCTTCAACTCTTCTTTAAAATTTCTAAGTGCCTCTTTTAAATGGATGAGAAATAAAGACGCAAACAAACAAAAACAGTATTTGTTCAACAAAAAGCACTACAAGAAATAACCATGGAAACAATTAAGAGTGACACAAAATGACCCCAGACAGAAGCAGCGTGAGAAAGAAAGGAACAGAGGCATCAGGAAGGCGCCACTCACTACAACACAAGGAATTCAGAATCCGGACAGTGAAGCACAGAAACAGACATAGGGCAGGAAATGCTGCCAGGGACAGAGGAAACAACTGCAAATTGTAGATGATTCAGTTGGGCCAGGCGAGGTGGTGCAGACCTGTAATCCCAAAGAAGGGAGAGATTCAGGAACTTGGGCTTTCGAAATGGCTCAGTGAGTAAGAGGGCCTGCAGCTAAGTCTGACAGTGAGTTAGATTGTGGGGATCCATACGGAGAAGGGACAAGCTGACCCCTACAAGCTGTCTTCTGACCTACATATGGACACACACACACACACACACACACACACACACAAATAATAAACTCAAATAATATATACGTCAATTTGAGGGGTGTTGGGAGGGAGGGAAGGAGAGAGGGGGAAATGGAGAGGGAAGAGAATAAATACCACGCTAGCCTCAGCTACATAGTTTCAAGGTCAGCTGGAGATACATTAGGATCTGTCTAAAAACAAAAAACATAAAACATAAAACAAAAAACAAAAATCAAGCCAGGGCTGAAAAGATGGCTCAGTGTTTTAGAGCATTTGCTGCTCTTCCACATGACCCAGGTTTGACCCCCACACCCATATGGAGGCTCACAGCCATCTGTAACTTCAGTTCCAGGGGACCTGATGCCCTCTTCTGCCTTCCTCAGGCACCAATCATGTCCAGAGGAAACACGTCATGCAGCCAAAATAGTCACACATAAGATAAATAAATCTAATCCAAAATTGTAATCAATAGAAGAGATTTTAGTCAATCAGTAGATTCAAATGAAAAGTAAGACCTAATAATCAAATTTGTACATAAATTAATGATATTGCCAGAAAATATATAACTAAGAGCAAGAAAACATAAAGAAGAGTCAGAGAATTCTATTCCCACAGGTGGGAACTTATCCCACAGTCTAACCCCTCCCCACCCCCACCCCCGTCAGACCTGGCAGCAGACTGCCTCATCTCCTGAGCCACCCTGGTGGCCCGTCATCCTGCTCCTCTTGCCCCTATACTCACATGACTCATCGCTGTGACAAACAGCTGGCAAATGTGCTGTGGTGGTTTGAATTTGCTTAGCCCAGGAATGGCACTGTCGGGAGGTGTGTCCTTGTTGGAGTAGGTGTGGCCTTGCTGGAGGACCTGTGTCACTGTGGGTAATGAGACCCTCCTCCTAACCACGTGGGAGTCAGTCAATCCTAGCGGCCTTCAGATGAAGACATAGAACTCTCATCTCCTCCTGCACCATGCCTGCCTGGAGGCTGCCATGCCCCCACCTTGATGGTAATGGGCCAGCCCCAATCAAATGTTGTTCTTATAAGAGTTGCCTTGGTCATGGCGTCTCTTCACAACAATACAAACCCTAACTGAGGCACACTGTAAGACTGATTTGGGCTCATGGTTTCGGTTCATTGTGGCGTGAAGGTATGGAGGTACGAACAGCTCTGCTCCTGGTGGCAGGGATGTAAGAGGAGATTGGGCCAGGAAAAAGAAAGGGGCCAGAAACAGGACCCGACTGTAACCCTTGAAGCTTCTGCCCCAGTGACCCCGCCCCACAAGCCAGGGCTGGTCTCCTAAAGCTTCTGAACCTCTGCCGCCGACACTGTCACCAGCTGAGCTGAGGATCAAGCACATGAGCCTGTGAGGAACACCGCAGATTTGAACCATGCACGTCACCTAGCTTTCGATAATAAATTAAAAAGCATGTAGGAAAATAAAGGACATAAAAAATTTAAGGGAGGAAAGGAAGGAGGGACAGTCAATGGCAGGAAGGCCAGAGACGGGGTTAATGAGGGCTACCCCCATCGAGTCCTGAGAAGCCAGCAGCTTCTGCTGATTCATCTTTAGCAAACCAGACTGTGCAAAAGGAACTGGGTGGTAAATTCCTGTTAGGACATGAAGAGGAACGAACGAGGTTAGAACAATGGGTGTGGCTACATGGGATCGTGGACTTTGAGGGGATCTGTAGGACGGAGGTGTAAAGCACTCAAATGACTCTTGACTAGGTGAATTCTCCATCCTCTAGGTGGTCAACATCGCTATTAATCAGAGAAATACAGATTAAACTGCAAACGGATACTAACTCTGTCTAGTAGACTGACTATAACTTTCCGGTCAGGCAGTCTCAAGCACCATCACGTGAGGTGCTGGGAAGTCTTGCATACTGCTCTTAGGACTACTCTGGGCAGCATCTGACCACAGGAGGCAACCGAACGGCATACCCCTCTGCCCAGCGTTTCTACTCTATGTACAGAGTCCATCTAATACAGGTGTGAAGAATTAGATATGTACAAGGATATTCTTTAAAACGATATCTGTAGGGCTGGGCAGATGGATGGCTCAGTGATTAAAGCACTTGCACAGAACCCAGGTTCAATCCCACGCACCCACATGGGAGCGCCTTCTGTAATTCCACTCCCAGGGAATCTGAAGCCCTCTACTGGCCCTCATAGGCACTGCAGTACATGTGATAGACTTATTTACTTGCAGGTGAAACACCCATACACACAAAAATAGATAACTCTAGCCAGGAGGTCGTGATGCACGCCTTTAATCCCAGCACTCAGGAGGCAGAGGAAGGCAGATCTCTGTGAGGTCAAGGCCAGCCTGGTCTACAGAGCTAGTTCCAGGACTGCCAGGGCTACACAAAGAAACCCTGTCTCGAAAAACAAACAAATAAATAAATAACTTTTAAAAAGAAAATACAAATAATAGAATATTATTTGTAACCAACCCTTGAAATAAACAATTTTAGGTTCTTAGAATCAACCTAAATGACCACCAACAAAATAAAGACTGAGAACCTAAGGAACATACAAAGTAGCATATGATGTTTATAGATGTATCAAAATGGGTGGGATGGACTGATCCAACCTGAAAGTTACCAGTAACAAGTAAGAAAAGGAATGCAGTCTGGAAGAGAGCCGCTTACACTGGGTTTATAACCAATTACAGTATATGTGTAATTTTTCATAAGCTCGGTGCTAGAATACAGGCATTTTTCTTCATATGTCTATATGCCTGAAATTTAAATTTTAATGGCATAAAATGCATTATTAATGCGCTGCTCCAGCCTGACATTCACGCTTCTCTACAATATTATGTCAGCGTACCTTTCCAGTGTCACTCACGCCGCACTGCTTCCCAGCTCAGTGTCTCCTACACCGCAGACGCTCCTACGCGGCCTTCACTGCTGCCCATGCATGTTCCCATGTATGTGACCTCTGCATGGTCTATGAGCGCGCCTCTTTTCATCATTTATAACTTAAACAATTTTGTACAACTGAAAGGGGGAAACCGTGTTCACTATCCCCAAATGCTTTCTAATATGAAGGGACATTTAAACACACACACACACACACACACACACACACACACACATGTTTGTCTTTAGTGCCGCATGAAAATATAAGGTATCACACCCTGGATTAACTTACAAGTCATTTTCCAAGTCTGGTGTAAAAGATGCTTTGGTAGAACTGAAGTCTCCAGAGCATGCCCTTTGGGGTTCTGCTCAGATGGCCGGAGGTCAGAGACCCTACCCGGTATGTGTACTGGACAAAGTGGATCTGCCTGGGTGTGCACCATAGTGTCTTCTCTTGGCCTGCTCCCCTGTCATTTCCTTGGCTTTCCCATCATTCCCTTCTTACTAAGCAATGAAAATTATGCGTACACTTTCAGACTCTGCTTAAATATCACCATCACAATAAAATACGTCGACTTGGATATGCCGTCTCTCTGGGTTCAACTCACCTCCTTCCTCATCAATTTACTTCTAGATTCATATGGACGCTTATCATATTCAATGTAATATATGTCTGCTTGTCGTAGTCCCCTCCTTCAGCATAAATGTTACTTAAGTCTAGAAGCTTTATGTCTTACTCGAAGCAGGAATTCCATCTCGGCCATTTTACGCTTTGTATTCAGCAGTTATGTACATACCTGGAGACTGAGCTCCATCCAATAATTACCTTAATAATTTTTATTAACATTTTTCAATCACACAGCACACAGAGACTATTCACCCATAGAACATTACAACTAAACATGGCACTCCTGACTGCCCAGCTTCGCTTTTAACATGAGAAAACAAAAAATAAATCCTATTAGGAAAAAAATACAGAGAACAACTGGGTTGGCTGAAAATGCCAGGTTCTGGGGTCACGGTGTGTGCTCAACTTAGAACTGCCCAGGCCTCGGTGATTGGTGATTGACAAAGCCAGGCTTTGACAGCACTCAACGGCCATTAGCTTAAGAGGGCAGCTTACTGGTTCTAAAAATTTTCGACACAGTTTCCTCTTCCCTTCTCTCTGATACGTCAGCAATAATTCTAATTGCTTTTCTGGTGAAGAAAGCCATAATAGGAATTTTTGATCAGAAAGTCAATATGCAACTCCTCGGTAAATGCTTCTGTTTGCCTCGGCCACGGTAGCAGACGGCACTCCTGTCTCAAACACACTTATTCTGATCCAAATAGAAAGCAAGCCAAAGAAAACAGAGAAATTCACCTCTCTGTAGGAAATATCTATCAATATCAACATCTATCACTAGATTGCCTAGATTTATATATTTTAGGACAGACATGGTATTTTACAGAGACAAATGAGCATCAAACCAGAATATACACTGTCAACCATGATTTCAGGAAGGGAGCACGGAGAGTGCCCTGCTCTGCTCTGTTCCCTGGCCCCCTGTCACAGAGGAGGGAGAGGCGGTGAGGGCTGTGGTGGACAGAAGAGGCGCCCGTGGGCTCGCCCTCTCCTTGCTCGCTTTTTCGGTCACATTCCTGTTAAATTTCTCCTCTTTTTCTTGGCAGGTCTAGTAAACTAAAATTCCCATCTGAGACTTTGTCTTTAACACTTCCATACGATTTTTACATCGTTGAAGTAAAAAGTCAACCTACTATGTCTACCTTCCTGAATGAATAAAATCAACTGGATGTTGAACAGTCACAAAATCCCTGTTACATCTGAGCACCAGCTCTGAGTGCCTCACAGTGATCCTAGCCTGTTCTGACTTACCATGAAACGCTAACTCCTGGCCCTGAGAAAGACACCCATCCAATAACTCCCACTGAATACAGGAGGCATTACAGCTCTGTGTGTGGTTCAGCAGTGCCCACACAGCTAAAACACGGACCAGCTTAAATGTAGCAAGTGGTTGGCTGGGTGACTACTTCAGTGAGCCCTTATGTAGACCAGACCAGACAAGACACGGTTACTGGAAGGTAACAACACACTTTGTTTTATAAAGCAGTTCTAAGAAACCCAAGAATATCACTTCTCTTTTTTTAAAAAATAAATAAATAAATAAAAGAACCACTTGGTCTAAAAAGAAATGAAATTTGACTTGATCAAATACTTCATTAATTTTTTTTTCTACCCCTAAGGGAGTGCCCTTTAAAATCCTCTTCAAATAGGATGTAACCTAATTGCTTGCCCAGGGCCACAGTTGACAGGATTTTTATTTCAACACTGCCACCTAGTGGACAGTACTTTTAATTCCTCACTGCCTCCATCTGTCTCAAATGCTGGCTCCCCAAAGTTAGTAATAGTAACATTCAAGGAGGAATGTTACATGTATGCACATGTAACAGTTTACACACTTATTGTTGTGGAATAGAAATCATGTAATTTACAAATATTATCACATAGTACTTTGAATAAGGTACCTTAGTGATTTCTTCAGATGCTCGTTCAAAGTCCTGGACATTTCGACAGTAAAATCCTATCGTACAACTAGGATCCATTTTTCGAAATGACATCTTTTTAGGAGATGGACAGTGGAATGTCTGTAATTTTTAAAATAGTTTGGAATTAATTTTCCTTTACTTGATGGACTTTTTCTCAAAATATAATAAACACATTTTCTAAAGAGCATTTTAGCCCTTACCATTCTCTATAAACATGCAAAACACAAGAACCAGGATTGTATATATTTAACCAAACCTTCACCCTCATAACACTGTGCTGTTCAGAAAAACAAAGCCAGTTCATCCAATATAGGATACATTTCTAATACTCGGGGGAAAAAAAGAAGAAACACAGACCACAGGGGCCAGCACGTAGAGTCTAACCTAGAACTCTGTCAGCCAGCCATCTCTATGAGACTGAGCTAAGTCTGTTTGATGAGAGGTTCTTTGTTGTTTATAAATTCATAGCAGTTTTATCCATATAACCAAAAGTGAAAAATGAACCAAATATCTATAAACAGAGGGCTGAATTAAAACTGTTATGTTCAGGGCCTGGAGAGATGTCTTGGTAGTTGAGAGAACTGACTACTGTTGCAGAAGACCCAGCACCTACAATGTGGTTCCCAACTGTCTGCAAATCCAGTGCCGAGGGATCCAGTGCCCCCTTCTGGCCTCCATGGGCATTGCACACATGAAATGCACATACACATACACCTAATATAAAATAAATAAGTCTTTCCTATAATGTAAACATTCAGGTCATACCATAGTTGTCTGGAATTAAAATGGAACAACCACTTTGAGTGTGCATGTGGAGGAAGGTTCTTTTTAGTCTTGTGTGTGCACGTGGATATATGAAGGTTCTTCCTAATGCTTAAAACTCTTTTAATAAGATGATTCTTATAATCTAACATGGAAACCACAGGCTTGTATAAACGTCCTACACTGATACACTCAGCTTCAGAGTTTTTGTTTGTTTGATTTTGTTATTCTTGTTGTTTTGTTCACTTATTCTTTGATACAGGCTGTCACTGTGTAGCCCTGGCTAGCATAGACTTGGCAATGTAGATCACGTTGGACTCCAACTCACAGAAACCCACCAGCCTCTGCCTCCTGAGTGTAAAATTATTAGCCCATGATCGAATTTTCTTCCAATTTTCTTTTCTAATGTTCATTCCCTTAAAGAAAATTAGATGAGGCTCTGCAAACTCAGTCATGGGGGCTCTACAAAGGACACACCTTCTGAGCAGTCAGCTCTGTGTTAGAGTCAGCCAGCATGCCGGTAAACACGCCCCAAACCCTGACCTGCACAGAGCACTTAGCTAGCATTTCCTTTAATTAGTGGGGTCCAAGCTAGCTACAGTACATCGCTCCGCACTACCCAACACAAGCACTGTTTCACTGCACTTTCCCTAATATGGTTTCAACTATTCTATTTTAATGAGATTAAGAAACAGATCCGAAGCACAGAAAAGCCAAGAAAACTCTAAGTTGCAATACGGAGGAGTGTGTCGGGGTACACAGCACCGTTTCTAGGTCGTATTTATGAGAAAGTTTTTTACATAGAGCATGTCTAAAAATAGCCATTTGCCCAATTCGTTGAAAACAGCTAACAAGAACTGATTCTCCCGTTCTTACTGCCTGGTAAGGAAGACGGTCAAAAGGTCTGTCCAAGGTCTAGTGGCAAGGGTTACCTCATCCGGACCGTGTCCTTCTCGCCTGTCACACAGCACTGACTAGAGTTTTTCCTAGAATCAGTTACTACAACAGCATATGCCTGTTCCACCACCATCTCCAGAGATAAGAACCACAAACACTAACCTGTAACTTGTGGTTTTCTCGATGTCTACCAAGAACTTGTTAATTACCCACAAACCACAGTTAAAGTCTCTGATTTCACTCAAAAGTGAAGCTGTTCGTGGCTGTCCCTCACGAGGGGGAGGACTTGGAAAGGCACCTTAGACCCATCTCTACGTTTAAATCATGTTTTGTGTCTACCTAAGATTCTGAAGTCAAAACAATATTAATTAAAATTCAGAATCATGTCCACTTATTATGAAATAAGTCTGCCTTTTAAATATATTCGGAAATGGTATTGCTAGGCCATGTTCATTTTATGACAAACTCTTTAAGCTAAATACGTATAATTTAATTTTAAAATTCTGATATCTGGTAATGGCAGCCTCTACCTACATACACAATTTAGGGAGTAATAACCACATATACTTCCTTCTGTAACAATGAAATATATTTCTGGGAAAAAAAGAACCAACTCTTATTTATTTCATTTTAATGCATCATTTATTCATTGCCTGAACATATAATTATTAGGCACCTATTAAATTCCAGACATGATTACATGTTTAATTAAGGAATTCATTTCCTAAAAGAGATACAAACTGTGGGGTTTGTACTCTTTATATATGCTCTAAAAATAATAGTCATTGGCATAATGGATTTTATTATCTAAACATATCAGGACACCAGAACAATTGCATTTAGGGATGCCCATGCTAGTCTGGAGATTGAAATGAAGCATCCTAAGTAGTAAGAGAACACACCTACTAACTGCAGTTCACATGTTAGTTAGAGGACATGCCCACTAACTGTAACTTACATGTGTGACTCATAAAGAGGGTATCTTTGCCTGACAAATTTACCCTCCTCACTTGTCTGCCCAACAACTTTAATGCCATTATTTTTCTCAAATTACTGGTGATGATTGAAATAGTCACCACTGTATGATCCTTTCAGGGTCTGAAAGTTGGAATTAGGGACCTAGGAATTGGACCAGATATGCATGCCCATTAACAGGGCTTCTCTTACCTTTAAGAACTTAGTATTTGCCAGCAATGTTGGCACATGCCAGTAATCTCAGCACTTGGAAGACAGTGGGTTTCTGTGAGTTCAAGCCCAGCTACAAAGTGAGAAATAGGCCAGCCAGAGTGACACAAGTGAGACCCCAGCTCAAAACATAATACTAAAAAATTAAAATATCATCTTAAAGAACACAGTCTATAATTCTGGAGGTATATGAAATAGGAACTCACAGTGTCTGATTTAGGAAACCTTACTTCCCTAATAATATATATGTAATATTGCCCTAGACTGGGTTCTATTGCATGATACCAACAGGTCCAAACATAACTTGGAAAGAAGTTTATTTCAGCTTTTGGGTCACAGTCCGTCAATGAGGATGCCAGGGCAGGACTCAGGCAGGAGCTTGCAGCAGAGACCATGGAGGAGTCACGGCCTTGCGGCCCAGCTAGCTTTCATAGACAGTCCAGGGCCTCCTGACTAAGAATGACCCCACCCAGTCTTCCCGTGTCAGGTAGCAACCGAGGAAATGCCCCACAGACATGCTGGCAAGCCACACTGGTTGATGCAATCCCCCCAAATGAGGATCCTTCTTGTAACCCTGAGCTGAAGCTGAGCAGGAGAAACATTGCAGATACATTTCGTGTGAGTACACAAAAACATGTATACATAAAATTATATTTGTACGATATACATATGGGCATATGTATAAATACATGCCTAAACATGAGTGTATACATATATTATGCTCCTCCCACTCCAACAGCTTAAGATTCAGTCTTATTCTGGTCACTGACAGAGAAAACCTATGACTCAATCTGCACTTGCTGCTACAGGTCCAGGTTCCCCTCCCTCTCTTCTAGTTTTTCACTGTCTTTTCAACTCTCGGGTTGTTAAACTGCTCCACTGTCTCCTTGGAAACGCATACGTGTGCTTTATACATTAGCAGCCACCCTCCGCTGGGCGTGGTAATACCCGCCGTTAATCCCAGCACTGACTGGGGCAGAGGTAAGTAGATCTCCGTGAGTCTAAGCCCGCCCTATCTGCATAGCAAGTTCTAGGCCAGCCAGGGCTAGAGAGAGAGAGACTTTGTCTCATAAAACAAACAAACAAAATACCTCAATAAAGATAACTAAAGCCGGGAAGATTCTACTCAATTACACATGTTAAATCAACAATATATCCTAACATATTTATGAGATAATATCATAAAATTGAATGAAAATTAAATAAAGACATAACAAGAGCATTTGAAGACACATGGAAGAGCTCAAGAGAGGTCTACAGACTTTCATCTAGAAAACTTAATAAACGACAGTTCAGAAAGAAAGAAGTTGGCCTAATTTAATTTCAAAATGTTAAAAGTTCAACTCTAAACATGTAAGAAATTGACACGTAAGAATAATAGCAATGAATATATTTAAACATATTCTCTAGTTAAATCTTGCATTTCAAATTTCACAACCAGGTTAGTCTTAGATCACTCATTTAAGACATCAGGATTACAAGTAATTATTTACATGGAATTGGATAAAAATGTTTGCAATTTAAATTTCTTCATCCGCTAAAAAAAAAAAATTCTACAAAAAGGATTTTTAACAATTAAAGTATAAAAGAGGCTTCCGATTATGAATGTTATTCATTGTCTTTCACAAAGTTTCAGTATCGTGTACACAAGCTATCAAAGCAAGGGCGCCCGGGAACGCAAGGCAGTTAAAATCTTCACTTGACGGACCAAAGCAGAAAGTGAGGTCTGAGGGGTGGAGACCGGGGTCAGCGGCCACTCCTGCCTGAGCCAGCCTGACCCAGCAGACCTCCTCGGGTTCAGTAGGGCTCACACACAGCAGTCTATGAACTGCGGGACACACAACTTGCGAGAGGGGCTAGGCTGTTCTATAATACATCCTGGTAAACCAGACTTTAATCTCGCAGAGTCTGTCTTCATATTGACCCCCTTGAATAAAATACTACTAAATGTTAATATCAGCTCAAGAGCCATTTCTGAAACACAACGTTTAACACATTTCGAGCCAGCCCTGCCCTTTCTAACCCCTGCCCTCGCCGTTTGTGATCAAAATCGTCCTGGTCTGATAGCTACCCGGCTCACTTTGGAACTCAAACTTCTCTGACTAAAATACGGGCTGACAAAATGACCACTGACAGGGAGAGAACAGTCTATGAAATGAGCTTCAATACTGGGCTAGAAATCCAAATAAAGCCCTGAAGACAGAGGTAAAGGCAGGCCTCCAAGATCTCATCCCACCGCTCCACGCCAAGCTTGCTCTGGGAAAGTGTCCCTTTGTCTCCTGTCCTTCCAGGACAGGTCTGTCACCCTAGGAAGTCTTCTCTAGGTACCGCTGAGACAGCTGGCTACAGAAGTCCTCGGCGCCTTGATCGTTTATTTCAGTCCGATCAAGGCGTCTAAGGGGTTAGAGACGGGCATGAATGAGGACACCAAATCACAAATCAGAGTTCCGCAGCCCAGCTGGCCGCCTGTGACCAGGCTTGACTGCGGCGTTTCAGACTGGCAGAATACTAACTTGTGACTGTAATACTGGAAAAGCGTGGCTGCCTCGCGCACCCCCGAATAGCAGCCTGCTTCATACAGTGGGAGAACAATGCCAGCTCTCTACCTACCGTACCTCGAGAGGGAAATCCTTTATGCTGACATCCACAAAAGACTGGCAGTAATGAGGGTCCATGTAAATCAAACTGTCATCTACAAGGACAAAACAGAAGACAAGTAATTCACAAAACACCTTATTATGACACTGCTTACAATCCAATTTCTATGTAGAGCAGCTGAAAAAAAAGGGCTAGGTGTACCTGCCTGGCAGCCCGAGGCTCACCGACAGAAACTCGGGTCCGCGAGGCACAGATTAACTTTGCATAATCAAATATGCTTGTATAAGCAGAATTTTATAAAGCGATGAGACTGTCATTTAATTTTTGGTGATGAAATTACTTTCACAAACACACAATTATACTCTACAGTTTGCATATGAAAAATGCATTGGCTTCTCTGTCCTGACAGCAAGAACGTACTGCTTGTCATTTCATTATCAACTAGCACCGCTAAGAACCGGGGAAAAAGTAAATCTGTAGATAGCAGCTGCCAGAACGTAGCGGCGTCTGCTGGAACTTGGGGAAACCCATAAACTGTGCTTTGTTTGTGCAGGAACATAAATGAAGCACACATTTTAAGGAATCCAATTACGCTGTGGACCAAATGGCCAGCGTGAGTGGCTGAAAGGGACTGATGACGGGCGAGAGGCTCACTGGTCTCCGTTAGCCATCTCACTTCCAAACAATCACATAATAACACTTTCAAAAGAAAACAATTTAAAAAAATCACTTAGTCACTGACCTTGAAATCCAGCAAAGTAATATGACTGTTTAGGTTTGCCACCAATGATACCGACACAGTATTCGAGGCTCAAAACGCCCTGTGGAAGGAAGTTAATAGACTCAGATCGAGAGGCTGCGGGAAGGACTGAAGCAGCCGAGTCTGCACTGGTGATTTCACAGGCGCCCCAACTGCTCGCCGACCATTGCTACTTTTTCACATTCGCTCCGTGTCCTGGAATCCTTGTCTTCCAAACTGCCTCGCTTTTTCTCTTAACCACTCAGTACTAATTCACATCCAATATTTTTATCAGGATGTTGCTTGACAACATGGCCACGATGTGCCACAGGGGAAAAAAAATAACATCACAAAGCACAGAAAGTCTTACCAAAGCAAAGCTCTTGTTCTTCTCCTATTGAGAACCTTCTCTACAAGCTAAAGCAATGGTTCTCAACCTGTGGGCCGTATCCCTTTGGGGGATCAAGTGACCCCTTCACCTAAGACCATCCTGCATATTGGAATTCATATTATAATTCATAATAGTAGCAAGATTAACATTGCTACTTCAGTAGCAATGAAAATAATTTTTCGGCTGGGGGGGGGTCACAACATGAAGAACTGTATTAAAGGGTCGCAGCGTTAGGAACGTTGAGATCCACTGCACTACCCAGCTCATGACCGTTTGTTACTATGCAAAAGCTGTCACACCTTCATCAGAGCACACACTTGGAGGTGAACGCAGTGGAGGAGACGGAGGCCACAAATACCCTCCAGGTGAGTCTGGGAAAGCTGGGATAAGGTGTTATCACTTAGAGAAGAACCAGAGTTTCTGCCCAACTGTCAACCTGGAGAAACTGTAGACACTAGTCAGTGAGCAGACACGGCTCAACGCTGTAAGAAACACAGGAGCTGCCCCCGACACTGAGGTGCTGCGGCTGGACTACTGTAGAGTTCCGGGGGAGGAGAAACTCCCCAGGCAGCCTGTCATCGTTAACACCAAATTCTTCAGCAGGACTGAGAAGACTGAGGGTGTTGGAGGTGCCTGTGTCCAGGTACATTTCCCTGTGTTCTGACTGTAGGTTCTGTGGTGACATCCCTATACACAATATCCAAAGGATCTTTTTTTTTTTTTTTTTTTTTTCATTTTTGAAACAATGTCTCATGCTGTCCAGGACAGCTACAAGCTTACTACATAGCTGAGAATAACCCTGAACTAATCTCTCTCCCTCTGCTTTCCCAGATGCTGGAATTACAGGTGTGTGCCACCACACCTAGCTCAGAGCTCATTATTATTAAAATTTGGGAGAATATCTCCTTAGCATCCTCCAATGTTACATCTACATATTTACTAGTACAATCTTGTGTGGCTGAACACTGTGTTTGCTACTTTATTTTTCTGGATTTAAAAAACAATTTTATGTGCGTATGTATGCCTGTGTGAGCTTATGTGCACCATCTAAAGTGCAGGTGCCTGCAAAAGCCAGAGACCATTAGGCGCCACGGGGCTGGGTGTACAGAAAAGTGTGAGCCACTTGGCGTGGGGGCTGGGACCAGAACATGGGTCCTCTGGTAAAGCAGTAAGTGTTCCTAACCACTGAACCATCTCTTCAGCCCCATGCTACTTGATCTTCTTGGCACTCATTGTGCCATGGACAATTTTCATATCAATATCAATATCAATATCAATAGATGCATATATCTCCTTGATAACTAACGGTTGTAGTCTACGCTTACCCTCGTAATATCTGACCTGCTCTAGGCTCCTCACTCACTCACTGACCAGGGCTACCTGGCCATCAAGTCCAAGTCCACCTCCCCAGTACCACGTCACCACGCCCACCTTTCTGTGGGCATGTGGGGTTCAAACCTGGGTCCTCGCAGGACTTGACCAGCTAAGCCATCTGTCTCCCTGGTCCCAGTTCTGTTTTCCTTTGAGACACTGTAAAAGCAGTGCTAGGACTGAGACACAGTGACACAGAAGGGACTATATTGACTTTGACCATAAAAAATAACTGGTAGGAAAGTCAAAAGCGAGGTCGGGGTCCTTCTGTACCCCGACTGCTGGTGCCGTGCACAGGGAAGGTGGCTGTGAAGCATGGTGGGCAGTGCAGGAGAGGAAGCAACCTTGATCAGCAAGTAAGAATGCTCCTCTAAGTAACGGCAAACACCTACATCTGCAGTGGTGGTTTAAAGCTTTACTGGCGACTCGGGTTGCACCCTTCCAGTCACCACCAGCACACCCGTTGGGTGGTGTTGCAATCAGACTGTGTGCACTTGGAAGACACACAGACATGCAAGTAGAAGATTGTGTGCACCCACATCCGTTCTGCGTGACAGAATGTTGCAACACAACATTGTCATCACCAAAGTTCACACTAAAGGGCCACGCAATCCAGTTACCAAAGGAAAAGGGAAATGAAAATAAACATCCATAGTGTTTTAAGTAAGCTTCCAATCTGTGTAGGTTAGCATTCATAGCTAACCTGGGCTACATGTCACCTGCAGGCTAAGGACTGAACACCTCTGCACTGTGAGTCAAAACAAACTTCAACCCCCTAAAGTTTATTCTGCCAAGTGTTTCATCACAGCAAGGAGAAAAGTCATTTTATTAAAGCTGAAATAAAAGAAAGGCTACAAACGTAACCAGATACTCAATACTGCAAAGGCATTGCTTCAAAGCCAAACGTCTTAGTGCCCAACACAAGGCAGGTGCTTTTGGCTCAAGAAACACAACTATACACTCTGGGCTGAAGAGACTCTAAGCTGGCTCATAAGAGAGGGAAGCCGGGCCCTCCATACTGTCTCACCTCTGCTTATATAATCAATTTCTCTCGGGCACCACAGTGTCACAATAGCAAACTATGAAAGACAGTAGCAATTTTAAAAGTCAGTTTTAACGGTCAGTTTGACATAGTTTAGCGTTAGTTTTAAGAATAACTGCGATAGCCAGGCAGTGGTGTCGCACGCCTTTAATCCCAGCACTTGGGAGGCAGAGGCAGGTGGATTTCTGAGTTCGAGGCCAGCATGGTCTACAGAGTGAGTTCCAGGACAGCCAGGACTACACAGAGAAACCCTGTCTCAAAAAACCAAAAAAAAAAAAAAAACCTACGATAAATATAGTTTTAATCAGAAAAGGATACTAGAGTATCCCTTTTGCAAACCTCGCTCCTGCAATGCCATCAATTGGTGCAAAGACTAAACGGCTTTTCACTCCGTCATAGAAGGATGCTCTCTGGACTCACACATGGTCTCTCAATGCTGAAATTTAAAATGCCTGATGCCAAACTTCACAATGCATGGCTGTGGATCACGACTTACTTGTGGAAAAGAGACTGCAACTCTTCTCTATTTCTTATACTGGGTATAATATAAAAACATAAACATAAAGCATAAAAACAAAGGGAACTGAGCACCGCCTACCTTCACAAACTCCAGATAGTCGGTGTTGGTCCTCTCTCCACCGAGTCTAACAGGAACTAAAACAATAACAGCCTTGTCCCCTGCATCTCCAGCCGTCACGGAATCAGTCTGCTTATCAATCACATCAGAATTGTAAACTGGGGGAAACACAATGAATGTGTATGTATTAAATGTTATAAAGGCGGCTGCACAACCATTCCTACTCTAATTCCACCCTCCGCTGGCTGGGCATCTGTCTCCACTATCACTAGCAAAGTATCAACAAGTTCAAACTTTCATACTCATGGCCCCTGGAAACTCCACCGGAGTGAAAACAGTCTTGGTCTCCCTGAGCATATGTCCTGGCCTGGAAACTGATGACAGCACGTGAAAGTGTATGGTAAGTCACAGAGTGTTTATCCTGGTTAGGTGACAAACGCTGGCCAAGCAGGAAGGCACCACCCCCGAGCCTGACAACCTGAGGTCTACCGCCAGGATGATGGAAGATGAGAACAAATTCCTGCAAGTTGTCCTCCGCCCTGGGCATGCCCACGACTCCCACACACAATAAATACATGTTTTAAGAAGTACAAAATGGAGCCGGGCGTGGTGGCGCACGCCTGTAATCCCAGCACTTGGGAGGCAGAGGCAGGTGAATTTCTGAGTTCGAGGCCAGCCTGGTCTACAGAGTGAGTTCCAGGACAGCCAGGACTACACAGAGAAACCCTGTCTCAAAAAAAAAAAAAAAAAAAAAAAAAACAAGAAATACAAAATGGCCGGGTGGTGGTGGCGCACGCCTTTAATCCTAGCACTTGGGAGGCAGAGGCAGGCAGATTTCTGAGTTCGAGGCCAGCCTGGTCTACAGAGTGAGTTCCAGGATAGCCAGGGCTATACAGAGAAACCCTGTCTCGAAAAAACCAAAAAAAAAAAAAAAAAAAAAAAAAAAAAAAAAAAAGTACAAAATGAAGCTGGAGAGATGGCTCAGCCATTAAGAGCACTGATTGCTCTTTCAGAGGTCATGAGTTCAATTCCCACCAACCACATGGTGGCTCACAACCATCTGTAATGGGATCTGAGGCCCTCTTCTGATGTATCTGAAGACAGTAACAATGTACTCACGTATATATTAAATAAATAAATAAATAAATGAAAATTTTATTTAAAAAAAAAGTGTGCTTTGTAACATATACACCTTCATTCAAAATATTTTTTTTTTAAAAAGTACAAAATGGGGCTGGAGAGATGGCTCAGTGGTTAAGAGCACTGACTGTTCTTTCAAAGATCCTGAGTTCAAATCCCAGGAACCACATTGTGGCTAACAACCATCCGTAATGAGATCTGACTCCCTCTTCTGGAGTGTCTGAAGACAGCTACAGTGTACTCACATATAATAATAAATAAATCTTAAAAAAACAAAAGAAGTACAAATGCCGAATGCAGAGCAGTCTTTCCACAGACTGATCCCTCATTGGCTGTCAGGTTTGTAGATATCTTCATATTAAACCCCGACAGACATATTTCTTATTTGTACTCTCTAAAGCATTAACTTTGTCCTCTTAATAGCTTTTCTGCAAAAAATTAACTTACAGCATGGGGTGGCTTATTTTATTTCAGGAAGTTAATAGAGGCTCTATTTCTCACCTCTAGTTCCAAGATGACTATAGTATTGGGTATCAACAGAAGACCCCCAAATAACCATGAGATGATTTATTGGTACACTAGCAGGAAACATGCTTCTAAGGAAAATTGTCTATCCTCAGATGTCTGACCTTCCTGCCCCGGCCTCCCTGGACCAGATTATAAGCAAGAGTCATCTTAACTGGCTTAAACTGGCTAACCAAAAAGGAAGGTTAGATCAGGTGTGCTGATACACCCTCAGCCCTGGATGCAGGGGTGATGGGGGCAGGATGAACTAGAATTATAAAGCCAAGACCTGACCAGCCTACATAGTGATGGCCTGTCTTGGGGGTAAAAATAATAGCAAAATAATCATTTTAAATGCTCAAAATTTTTCTGGCAAATTTATTTAAATTAGCAACTAAGATATTTATGCAAAAATACTAATTCCTATGACATGAGGGGACCTCATGAATAGGACCTCATGAATCCTAGGAACAATAATGAATTAGCTATGACTGTCATCTTCATAACCACTTGCAATATAACCAGGAAGAGATGAGCTATGTATACATGAAGGGTCTGAGCCAAGCCAAGACACCGACAGAACGCCACACTCTCCATACCTGTGCAGTCCTGGGCAACATAAATAGTTAGCCCCTGCAAATCCGGGTGCCTTGCTTCTTCAACTGCTTTTCTAGGGAAATAATAAACATCCTTTAAATCCTACATAACATTTCCTGTTGTCGCCGAAAGATTTAGCTTAAAAAGGAAAGCACTCCACAGGTGCCCTGCTTTTCCTATGTGCTCTGTATGTCTGCTGTCAAATCTATCACCTGAAGATATCGGACATGACCTGCACCTTCCAAAGCTTAACACGACACTCGATTAGCCAAAGGCTCTAAATGAAGCTACAAAACATGCCTTAGAATCCCTGGGTAGACTCTAATCTCCCAGCCCTCAGAGGACTACCTTTCTTCGTCAGCTCCCTGGCTGCACGGAGTGCTTTCTAAGCAGTGAGTCACGTAGCTGCAAGGTTTGCTTCCCAGTAAGGCATCCACTACAGAGGCTGTACTACAGTGCTTGCTCCCACCAAACTTGGCAACGCCCCCCCACCCCCCATCCCCAACCCACCCCCACCCCGAACAACAGTTCATTCACACTTACAAAAATCAGTATGGGGGCTGGAGAGATGGCTCAGTGGTTCAGAGCACTGACTGCTCTTCTGAAGGTCCTGAGTTCAAATCCCAGCAACCACATGATGGCTCACAACCATCCATAATGAGATCTGACGCCCTCTTCTGAGGTGTCTGAAGATAGCTACAGTGTACTTACATATATAAAAATAAATAAATCTTTTTTAAAAGTCAGTATGGAGGGCTAGAGCAGAACTCAGTGGCAGAGCACTTGCCTGGCATCCGGAGGTCCTGGGTTTGATCCCTAGCACCACACACAGGACAGGGGAGGAACGAGACACAACTATCTGACCTGAGCAAATGACTTTCCTAATTTAATGCGTCAGAATTCTGCAAGCAAAACTGCAAACTAGAAGGCACTTCTCAGCCAGAGTGTTCTCAGTGACATGAGTTGTGTCAAAACCCAGCATCTGAGAAAGGACTTATGCAGATGTGGCAAGTAAAATATTTAATTTGTCTATATCTTTACTATGCATGTTCCTATATATTAGTTTGGAAGAAACTCCAGGTAACTATGGCCAAATACAACAACTGTAAGCTAAGAATAAATAACAGAAGCATGTAGGTCTACAAAAAGCCCCAATATTTACCATTTGCCTCCACAGGGAAAGCGTGCTGAGCCTGGGGACATCTGGAAGGTTAGAAACTATGCCTTTGTGATTATGCTTTTATAAATGTTTGCTTCATGCTGTACCACTCTAGGAATTTGAAGTGTGCATAGAAATGCTGAAATAATAATTCTAGCTCCTGACATCTCATTAGACATCAATAAACTGGTTATACTAAAAAAAACAAACAAACAACAACAACAACAACAACAAAAACGAATATGACCTGCCTTCCAGCCTCCAGGTAGAAAGAAATGGTAGTTTTTAGAATATACAAAAATATAATCTAAATGAGAACCTACTTAGAAAGAGACCCTGGATACCTGGCAGGAAACTCTGCCTTTAGGTAAAGGCAACCGTAGTCTTGATCCCCCATCAGCAAAGAAAAGCAGGTTTTCACGTAGCTGGCCTTAAGAGCTTTGGCTGTATACACTTACTGTCAATGTTGGTATTTCTAAGCACAAAACAGAAGAGTTGGAAGCAATGATACCTTAAAATGTGAGCGACCACCGCTGGTCCATACCAATCGCCAGCTTTTTTCCCAGACTTCTTTCCAAACTCTATCAGTCGATGTAAGCCAAAGACAGACACAGGGGAATCTCCAAACCAAGAGATGATTTTCCTGTGATAAATCTCATCCCGCACTGTATGGTCATCAGAATGCCTCCCAGACGTTTCCTTCAGGGAAACTGCTGGAGTCCTGAGTTCTCTTTCTCCTGAAAGCGATGCTTCAAAGGATGCGGTAAACTTTCTGACCGTGTTGGAAGTCCATGAGTCAGAGTCTGAATTCTCAATGTGCAGTGCATCAGGCCAGGTCCAAGCTATAGCAATTCCAAAGCAAGACTCAGACTTTTCAAACAGACAGACCTTGACGACTGTACTAAATAAATATGCAGCATTTAAAGCTGAACAGGTTATTGAAACAGAAATTCAAGTCTGTGCAAAGGCAGAAATTCGAGTGATGGTTGCTAATGGTGACATACAGGGTGGGATGGCTGCCAAAGGGTTCTCTGTGCAAGGATAAAAATATTCTAAAATTGGATATTGTGGTGACTACAGAACTCAGTAAGAATACTAAGAACGAATGAATTGGTCACTTTAGATGAGTACATTTATTTAATAAAATTAATTTAAATGATATAGGTTATATCCCAATAAAGCTGCTTTAATTTTTTTTATTTTTTGAAATTAAAATATAATTACATAATTCCTTCCTTCTCTTTCCTTCCTCCAACCATGCTCTTGTACCCAGCTCTTGGCTCTCTCTCAAATTCATGGCCTCTTTTGTTTTTTAAGTTGTTGTTCTTGTTGTTGTTGTTGTGATGTGTGCATGTATGTGAGTGTGTGTGTATGTATGTATGTATGTATGTGTATGTGTGTGTTTCTAAAGATCTAAGTATGACCTGCTCATTACATGCAGTGTTACTTGTATGTATATGATTTTAGACCTGACTATTTGTAAAAGCTGTTTTGAAAGAAAAAAATATATATATAGGCATGGAGACACACACCTGTAATCCCAGAACTTGGGAAACTCAGGAAGGCGCTCTGTGAATTCGAGGCCAGCCTGATATGCACAGTGAGACCCTGTTTCAAAAATAAAACAAAGAAAAGAAAAAAAATCTAGGAACCCCAGCAAGGTGATTCAAGGCCCTAAGCCCAGCACATTCGAGGCTAAGGCAGGACAAGCAGGCAGAGCCCAGCCTGCACAGGGAAACCTCCCTCAAAAACAAAACAAAACAAAACAAAACAAAACACAGAGGAATGGGGGCTAGGTTAGTGTTTGTCTAACAACTCAAAGCCCTGCAATCCGTCCTCAGTACTGAAGGGGGAGGGAAGACAGAAGGGAAATGGAGGAGGGAGCAACAAAAGAGGATGAAAAGTGGGGAGAGGGGCAGGAGCTGTGCTCTGGAGACCCAGGCAGGGGTCCGGGCAGGGGTGCGGGCAGGGGTGCGGGCAGGGCGGCATTCTGGACCAGACTGGGCCCCAAATATGTTTATAAAATCAAACAATAAACATATCAGCAAACCAATACGATAACATCAATGATATGCTTAGATCTGACTGTCTCAGAACTACTCTGTGATTTCTAACCTTTCCAAACTGGGAATGTACTACACATCGTAATTAAGGAAAAGTCACAAAAAAGAAAAGTCAATAAAAAGCTGCCAAACTCAGGTACAAATGGACAGTCCTTCAATATGGCCGGCCTTTCTTCCTTCCTTCCTTCCTTCCTTCCTTCCTTCCTTCCTTCCTTCCTTCCTCCTTTCCTCCTTCCTTCCTTCCTTCCTTCCTTTCCTTTCCTTTCCTTTCCTTTCCTTCTTTCATTCCTTTCTCTCTTTCTTCTTGTCAATCATCAGTTGAAATAAAGATTCCTGTAATCTACTGCCGGTTTGTCAGGCTTCTAGGCTTTCCAAAGGCACAATAAAAAAATAAACAAATAGAAAGTATTATTAACATTTATTGTACTCTGAGTAGATATCTTTAGGGAGCAGATTCATTTTGATTACATGTTTTAAAAAGAAAAAGAATTAAAGCTGCTAAAATTTTAACTTTCAGTATCTTTTAAAATATTTTTAAATTTAAAAAAAATTTTAAATATCTTTTGTTCAAGATATTTTCTGGATATCTTCCTTCAGAATACTCTGGTGGTTTGTTAAGAGAATAATTACTGCAGTTCTCTAGCAAATTAAAACCTAATGAATAGAGCCCGGGAAGATATCAGATCTAAACGCAGCAAGTAGAACCATTATTTTACTGTTTAATAATGTGGCAGTCTTCAAACATTATTTATAAGTCAGTGAAGCAAATCCCTTTAAACTTAGATTAAGTCATGGGTTCAGAGACCTGCTCAGGAATAAATTCCATCCCTGTCTATGAGTGCGCATGACCACAGGTAAATCATCCCAGAAAATTTGTCTGAACTGAGCCTTAGCTGGGTTAGGGTTAGAACACTCCTCTGACATGAAGCCAAGGCCCTGAGATTACTCCCCAATGTAAAAAAAAAATTTTTTTTAATTAATTTTTAAAAAAACACTTTTTTCTTTGTATTAGTCACACTACTTACAAACGTGTTTGCTAAATGACTTTAACCATCTCTATAGAAAAGTTACTAGTACAGGGATACTAACTAACACTTTAAAGAAATGTGATAATATTTAGTAGTATCTAAAGATGACGGCCTGAAAAATGATAAAATAAAACCCTCTTACAAATGTATACATCATAAAAAACTGACTGATAGGGGAAAAGGCAGAGATAGGCAAATCTTTGAGTTTGAGGCCGGCCTGGTCTGTAGAGAAATTTCCAGAGAGCCAGAGAACTTCTGTCTCAAATAAATAAATAAATAAATAAATAAATAAATAAATGAATGAATGAATGAATGTCTAAGCACTGGGGCTGGAGACGTGGACGGCAGTTAAGCCTGCTTGCTGTTCTTGCAGAAGAAGCAGGCTCAGTGCCCAGCACTCATATTGGGGAGCTTATAACTGTTTCTAACTCCAGCCCCAGGGGCTCTGACATCTCTGGCCTTCACACATACATACACATATTTATTTATTAATAAATAGTATAATAATACATATTTATTTAATAAATCTTTTTAAAACTCTAAACATAATGTTCTCATTAATTAGAAACCTAAAATGTTAAAGAATTATAGCTGGGGCTGGAGAGATGGCTCAGCGGGTAAGAGCACTGACTGCTCTTCCAAAGGTCCTGAGTTCAAATCCCAGCAACCACATGGTGGCTCATAACCATCCGTAATGAGGTCTGATGCCCTCTTGTGGAGTGTCTAATGACAGTCACAGTGTACTTACATATAACAAATAAATAAGTCTTTAAAAAAAAAAAAGCCAGGCGGTGGTGGCGCATGCCTTTAATCCCAGCACTTGGGAGGCAGAGGCAGGCGGATTTCTGAGTTCGAAGCCACCCTGGACTACAAAGTGAGTTCCAGGACAGCCAGGGCTACACAGAGAAACCCTGTCTCAAAACAAACAAACAAACAAAAAAAAAGAATTATAGCTAAGTATGGCAGCATATCCTAACACTTGAGAGACAACCAAGTAGGTCTCCTTGAACCCAAGGCCAGCCAAGTCTACATTGTGAGTTCTAGGCCAGTTAAGGCTACATAGTGAGATCCTGTCTCAAAAAAAAAAATAATAATTTAATTTAATTAACACGGAGAATTATAGATTATTTATGGTGACTATGTACAATAATATATAAATTATAATTTATAAATATAATGATATAGTATAATTGTATATTTATAGTGTTAATTAAATCTAAAATTATATAACATAATTTCTATATAATATATTGCTATATTATATATAAAATAATCTATAATTATATACAATGGCATAATTTAAATATATATCATGATATATAATATATAATTAATATATACTGTTAAATGATATAATATATAAATAAGTGATAATTATGATAAATATAATTATTTAGGATAAAAATTTCAAAATACTACTGACATGTACAAAGAAAAAACAAAGTAAACATTTTTCTACCCAGGGCTTAATGAACTTAATGTGGCACTCTAGAAAACTCAACCAAAACAATGAAATGTGAAGTCAATTCACTGTAGTGACCAGACAGCCATGCTGAATCTACAGTTTTCAAAGGAGAGTCAGGAACATGCACATGTAAGACACTTGGCTCGGCTCAGCGCAGATGGACCAGATGTTCTGAGGTCAATGGAACATCTTGACCTCAGCCAGGTGGATGTGCTATACAGACCGATGCTCAGAGTGAAAACAGCAGCAGCCAGAAACAGAGAGACTGGATTTACCTCTACCAAGAAAATGTAGTATGAGTCCTTGAGCCAACAGCATCTGGCCAGTCCGCAGTGTACAGCCCCAGCCACAGTCTGTCGTCAAGGCTGAAGCTTCTATTTGGGGAAACTCTTCCCTGTAGGTCAGCCATATTCTAGAAATGAAATCCTTACGGAACTCGTCCACATTGCCTGCAATCACATGATCTTCAATGGCACATCCTGATCTGGCAGGCAACATCTTGCTTTCATCTACAAAATGTTTAAAATGTAAGTTATGTAGTATAAAGATAGGTGACCAAGTGCGCAGGACGGTAATTACGTGTGTCAATCATTACTGTGTCGTCTCATTTAAGAGGACTATGAGCCGTCTGCTGTCTGATCAAATGAGAATGAACCCTGTGGTGGTTTGTACGCTAGGGAACAGTGCAGGATCTATAGTAACACTGCTATCAACAGTGACCACCTGCACCTCTGTAAAATCACTTCCTGGCCAAGAGGGTCATTTAAAACATCTTCTTCTTTTTTACCTCGGTTGGCTCAGGACACACACATTCAACCTCTTTGAAAGGTGACAAGCCAATAAGATGCCATGGCTTGTCAGTATGTAAAGACGTACAGAGTCACATGAGCTGATGCGCACATTGTATTGCCGTGACTATTTATACTCAAACTATACAGTCAAAAATAATAAGCTACAGAGTAAGAATATAAAATTGTTAAAACGTGGTGTCCTCTATGTTCATATACCATTTTCCAGAATTTGTTGCTACCCACACATATCATTTTAAAGGCCTTTGCAAACTGATTATCTCTAACACTGTTACTATGAAAAAAGCCATTGTTAGCCCAATAATTCACACAACTCTATTCCCCGTGAATTACCACTCCTTGATGACTCCCAGAGAAGCCGTGTCACCTTTCCCCTGCAGCGAGACACTGCTCTGCATTAGGAGCTCTAAGAGCAGCAGGGCAGGCTGGCCTGGATGTGCAGGCACACAGGTGCCGCGATACATCTGGCTACAACTCTCGGTTACAAGAAGGCAACATCCGAAGCCTGTCTGCGGATGCAGCAGGCTGAGAGCTCTACACTGCAGTCTGTCTTCATTCTTCCTCAGTCCATCCCTTCTGCTCACTCTGAAAATTCCCCATCGCTGAACCTTCATCTGTATTCAGCAGACGGTAATAAACAAATGAACCCCAAGCCTCCACTGACACGGCTTTCTCTCAGTATTATAGAGACCTCGAAGTTAGTTACAGATAAAAGTGCCTGGAAATTAAACATGGCACTACAATATGTCTAAATAGCCCTTTGACATTCGCATTTGTTTCCAATGTGATTCAATAGTTCCTGACGCTCATGCCTCATCCTACACACAAAGCGACAACCTCATCCTACACACAAAGCGACAATCTCCTCTCTAGAAGTCAAGTCATTTCTTAACCTCTTCAGGCCTAGATAACAGTAAATCCTACAGGGAAACTGTCAGGACTGAGAGAACTTTGTCACAAGAGCTTTAAGAAAGATGAGAAATAGTTCAAGTAACAACACAATTAAAAGGGGGGAGGTAGCAAACAAACAAACATAAACAAGAAAGAAAATCATCGATAACACTGGAGGCTTAGTGGAGGCTGACGACACAATTCTAAGAAATACCAAGGACTACAAAATCTATACAAATAGGTGGAAACTGAACAATACACTTTTCGATGATAGGTTATCCCACTGGATGGAAAGAGTTTTCAGAACTCCTAGATCCAAATGAAAAACACAACTGCTCAGAGCCTCTGGGATGTACTGACACCATTTACAAAGAAAACAGATGGGCAGGTACGAGGGGGAGGAAGGCTACATGGAGAGGCCATGAAAGCAGGGGGGACATGAAGCCAGCCAGCAAGGGGGGAAGGAAGGATGGGGAAAGGAAAGTTCTGGAAAGTCCGCACCCGCAAAGCCACACTGACTGGCAGGAGTTTCGGTAGAGAGCTGGGAATGTGCCCCTGGGAGGAAGCTTGGTGATGCCACTGGGGTGACCTTTCCTTTCCCATCATACGCTCAAGTCAGCAGGGAACTTAACAAAGAACACACGCACATGTACACACGTACATGTGTAGGTGGCTAACACGTCAAGACAGTTTAACGTGGAAATGAAATGAGAAAACGTTTAGTAATGGAAGTCTTCAAAGATGTTTTTAATGCTTTACGGTGTTTATCACTTACCTTCATATTTAAAATGATAACATTTTCCAAGCAATAAAACAGGTGAATTTCTACTAAAATATGTCTTTGTTTTCAACACCCAACCTGCATGGAGAGAAAGAGGGTTCTGGCGTTAAAATTTCAAAGTGAGCCGGGCGGTGGTGGCGCACGCCTGTAATCCCAGCACTTGGGAGGCAGAGGCAGGCGGATTTCTGAGCTCAAGGCCAGCCTGGTCTACAGAGTGAGTTCCAGGACAGCCCGAGCTATACAGAGAAACCCTGTCTCGAAAAAAAAAAAAATTTCAAAGTGAAAGGAGAGAAAGAGGGTTCTGGCTTTAAAATTTCAAAGTAAAAGCCCTGTAGTGTCTCTTTCCTCATAATTGACTGAGAGCTGTGGTTACCATAGAATATGCATGTTTAGAAGTTATAAACTATTTAGACAATGAAACAAAATTAAAGGCTAGTTTAAATAAATTTAAATTTTTTAAAATAAATAAACTTTGCTAGTTTAAATAAATTGTGGTCTCTTAACCATAATCTCCTCCTTATAAAACACGGAGGGGCTAGTGAGATGGCTCAGCAGTTAAGAGCACTGACTGCTCTTCCAGAGGTCCTGAGTTCAAATCCCAGCAACCACATGGTGGCTCACAACCATCCATAATGAGATCTGACACCCTCTTCTGGAGTGTCTGAAGACAGCTACAGTGTACTTACATATAACAATAAATCAATCTTTGGGACAGAGCGGGCAGGGCCAGAATGAGCAGAGGTCCCGAGTTCAATTCCCAGCAACCACATGATGGCTCACAACCATCTGTACAGCTACAGTGTACTCATATACATAAAAATAAATAAATAAATCTTTTTTTTAAAAAAATGGAAGAGGGGCCAGGCAGTGGTGGCGCACGCCTGTAATCCCAGCACTTGGGAGGCAGAGGCAGGCGGATTTCTGAGTTCGAGGCCAGCCTGGTCTACAGAGTGAGTTCCAGGACAGCCAGGACCACACAGAGAAACCCTGTCTCAAAAAACAAAACAAAAAAACCAACAACAAAAAAAAAAATGGAAGAGGAAAACAGTGACTTTGATTTATTCCAGCAGGTCACAAAGCTCTCCCAGCACAAACTGAAAAGGCAGGAACTCTACTCCTGTTTCCCTCACAGTAGCTTCTGCTCATCAAGGAAGCAAAGATTATCAACTTTTTGAACTGTCCTCCATCTCAGGTATTTTAAAGGCAAGAAGTCCTTGAAAGCCCCTGGAGAGGAACTCGGAAAACACATAGTAGGCATACCTGGTAAAATCAGTCTCTGCTCAAAGTGTCTGGATGTACACGAGGCACTCAGACATCCTCATCTATGCTTTCAATCCCTGGTCCTAAGCCCCAACTGAAGTCACCAACTCTAATTGTCAGGTTTCTTCCTTTCTGTCTGTCAGCAATGGGAGAGAGAGGTGGTGTTCCTGGCATCCATGATAGCAGCCCTTCTGAATCTCTGGGGAAAAGCACTCGTCCCCTACAGTGCCGAACACTGCCAAGCCTGAGAACCCTGACAGCTAAGAGAGGGGTTGGGCACGTCACAGTGGCACATGCCAGTCACGCCTGGACTTGGGAGCCTGAGGCAGGAGAATCACAAATTTGAGGCCATCTTAGTCTACACAGAGATACTCTCTCTAGAAAGAAAGCAGAGTATATAGTTTTCTAAACACAAGGGCATGTATGGACAGAATTAAAGCTGACTGACATGGTCTAAAAGACTATCTGCCTTTACATTATACAGAGTTACTAACAGAAGTTAAAACTAGGTTTTTATATTCCCTAAAGTACTTTATACAAATAAAAAAATGTACTAAAAATTATGATAATGCAAGGAAAGTTCTCTGCTGGACCCGGAGACAGACAGAAGTCAGCGCTGCTCAGCCTTTGCTGGGTCTCACTGGATTTACAGAAAGGTGTCAAAACCAGTCACCCTGCTCACAGTCTTTCTCCTCCCTCAAATGCCACCTCTCACCACCATGTTAAACTCCCGGTGGCTCCGCCTTAACCAGACAGAAGCATCTGACTGGACCAGAAGATGGTTCTACTGCCAAGCCTGATGTTTGGGTCCAGAAGCTACACACACACACACACACACACACACACACACACACACACACTAAAAACTCAAAGGGATAGAGAAACAGCTCGGAGGTTAGGAGCAGTTGCTGTTCTTGCAGAGGGCTCCAGTTCGTTTTCCCACTCCCGTGTCGGGTGGCTCTCGACTGCCTGTTACCTCACTGCCCTCTTCTGGCCTTCACGTACACAAAACCACTCTCAGACACACAGACGTACATTTCATTAAAAATATAAAATAATTTAAAAATAAATAAAAGCATTAAAACATACTATTAGTACTTATCAGACTTAGCATAAACCTCTGAGTCTCAGTGAAGACTGGGGTACAAATTAGAACTCTATTCTCTACTGGGCTGCACTACCTGACTCACGCTATCGTGTAATAAGAATGTCTCAAGCCCGGCGTGGTGGCGCACGCCTCTAGTCCCAGCACTTGGGAGGCAGAGGCAGGTGGATTTCTGAGTTCGAGGCCAGCCTGGTCTACAGAGCGAGTTCCAGGACAGCCAGGACTACACAGAGAAACCCTGTCTCAAAAAAAAAAAAAAAAAAAAAAAAAAAAGAATGTCTCCCAGAACATCAGTCTAAGTTCTGCTCCTTTCAGAGCCATCTCTGGGGACATCGTCCCCTTTTCCACTTACATCTGGTTTTCTTCTAAACTCCAGCAGGACACGGATGTTTATCTGCTGTGTACACACCAGGAGCTAGACTAAGGCTTCCCATATACTATCTTTTATAAATATTAGATCAAAGCCCACAACAGCAGTCATATTTTCTCCCAAAAAGCAACAGGTTTCTGAGAACTCAGTATAAACCGGCTAGAGCAAAGAAAACAACCTTTAAAAAGAAACTCCTCGCCGCCTCCCTGCTTGTGGTCTACGCTTTACCTACAGCCTCTGAGCAGCCGCTCTCCAGCCTTTCCTCAGAAGAGGGAGAGAACGTGACCTGAGGCACTGCGAGAGCTCGCCTCTAACAAGAACTTAGGGTCACCGTGCTTCACTGTTAGACATCAGTCACAGGACTCCTCCTCTCAGCTCTTCTCTTCCCTGTGAGACTGGGAATCACGGTGGACTGATTGGCTCAATGTACAAAAGACGATCCAGAGCTTCTCAAAGAACCTGACATTTTTCTCTTTTTCCACAGGCACATGAGAGCTTGCATAGTTCAACACATCAAAAGACTAACCCACACACTGGACTTTCTATTTCGTTTTAGTTAACCACTTTCCACTTATCTTTATAAATGTGTTTGTTCATTTGTGAGAAACTCCTTGGCTATGTTTGCTTTAACTTACTGATGCTGAATCAGGATACTATGAGGCAGTCCAGGAAGAACCTGAAGATATAAAAAACCCAGAGCCATGGGGAAGCCGGGAGGCTTGGAGGAGGAGCAGTAATTAGCACTGACACAGGTTGAAAAAGCCATATGGAAACCTAGTATTTTCTAACTTTCCTTTACATACACACACACACACACACACACACACACACACACACACCTTCCCCTATCACTAAAGAAGGAACAGAAAGACTTTACGAGAGGAAGTTGGGACAGACGAGGGCAAGACAGTATCTTTTAGACATGGTGGAACCACTGCACTCATAAATTGGTTTTCTCAATCAATCACATAGAAATTATTATCAATGGACTAATCAAGCAGAAGAAAAAATATCAAAATGATATGGAAACACAAATGTCCAAGAAGAAGCAAAGCAACCTTGTATTGGGAAAATGAAGTTGGAAACTGAACGTCCAGGCCCACACTTGGTGGCAGACCTACACAGCTGGCCACGCTGAGCTGCGGCGTACAGACTGGCCTATGCCAGGAGAAACAGAGCTGAGAGAGGCAGAGAGAAGCCATCCCGATCGGCTGACGAGGATCTCAGAACTCTCGGACCTCAGACGCGCTGGCAGGGACGTGAAATGACACTGCCATGCTGGAAAACAGTCTGGAGATTCTTCAGAAAGTTACAGTTATTCTCAGCCATTCTACTGCATAATCATATAAAAAGGAACGACAGGCCAATCGGGGTGCCACTCACATGGAACCCTAGTGTTCAGCGGGCTGAGGAAGAGCAGGAGTTCAAAACTAACCTGAAGCCGGGAGGTGGTGGCGCACGCCTGTAATCCCAGCACTTGGGAGGCAGAGGCAGGTGGATTTCTGAGTTTGAGGCCAGCCTGGTCTACAGAGTGAATTCCAGGACAGCCAGGGCTACACAGAGAAACCCTATCTCAAAACAAACAAACAAACAAAAAAAAAAAACCAAAAACAAAAACAAACAAAACTAACCTGAGCCAGACAGTTAGGGACAGCTAACGCTAAATGAGACCTTATCTCAAAAGGGAAAATAATTGGGACTAGAAGGGTATCTTAGGAGTATATACGGTATGTGTTTACTGTAGATAACTCACCATGCAGACCAGGCTAGCCTTGAACACCTGTCTCTACCTCCAGAATGTTGGGGTACAGGTATATGCTACCGTGCCCACATTTCAATATAGAATATTTGAGTCTCTAAATTCCACTGTCTTGGAGAGATTCTCATCAGCACTGTTCACATTCTTCTCATTTTCCATGACTATCCCAGACATAATAAGGTATCTCAGTCTCCAGAAAGTTTACACAATACTTAAATCACAATACTTACTATATTTCATATTGTTCCAAGCAGATATAAATTTAGTTTTTAGCTTGTCAACTTCATCTGTTCCTGAAGCCTCCATATTCAAATTCTAAAGAAAAAGCCATCACTTGATTCCATTCTTTTAGAAAATCCAATGTACTGAAAGAAAAAAATAAGCAAATAAGTAATTAACACATATTAGATGGTATTATACTGCTGAAGTTACCTAAATTATATTTAAACTGAAAATTAGCAAAACCAGCTGAGGCTATCACTCCATTAGTGGAGTGCTTGCCTAAAATGCACAAAATGTGGATTTAATTCCAAGCACCACATAAATACAGTGCTGCATATCAGGAATCCCAGCATTCTGGAAGGAAAGACATGAGGGTCAGAAGTTCAAGTTTGTCCTCAGGTGTGCAGTGAGTTTGAATCTGAGCTACAATGTCCTCGTCAGAAACAAAGGAAGGAGGGAAGAATGGGAGGGAGGGAGGGAGCGAGGGAGGGAGGGAGGGAGGGAGGGAGGGAGAAAGAAATAGAGAGAGAATTTTTTCATTTCACATTTTTTTCTAGACTATGATAGTGTATAAATATCTTAACTACATAAAGCATAAAGTATGTAAACTAGAATTAACATAAAGCCATACAATAGCACCCCCAATAGCTCACAAGTGACTGTATGCACTTCAGGCACGCTCAAAGCACTGAAGAGCACAGCTCCACTTTAAAGCTTGCAAGGGCCGCCATGGATTCCCTGTAACTACAGAAGCTGCTGGGAATCTCACTGAGGTGCCGCCTGCTTCAGTGACTTCCACTCACACTGACTACCTAGTCCTGGCTTCCGTGGAACTGTGTCTAATTTCATGGCATGAATTAAAAGCTACACAACATAGCCCTAAGGACCAGGCTAAAGGAAATGTGTCAGCAGAACAAGAAATATAAAACTGTGCGTGAAGTTTAAGGGTTAAAGGGGTGGGTACGCAGGCCCTGAAGACCAGGAGCAACTGTGTCTAAACAATCAGATTTCACTCTAAGCACAGCAGCCTGGAGGAGAGACTGGAAAAGACTGAGTTACAACTTCTCCAAAAGAAGGGGGAAAAAATCAGTAATAACTATATAGTCAAATGGTAGAGGTCAATCACATACAAAATGCCAATAATATTTTACATGGAAATCTCTACAAAATAAAAGCTCTACCTTTGTAATTTATTATTATTTAAATTGTTGACACTCAGATGATTTTCTTAAAAAAAATCATAATCCTCTTCTTTCAACTTTATCTGGGATTACAGGCACAAGGCTTAGCTACGTCTCTTAAAATAACAAAATTAAGTGAGATGTTCAGAAGGAAAAAGGTGTTTGCTATCAAAAGCCCAACAACCTGAATTTGATTCCCAGAGTCCACATTGTTGATGATCAAAAACCACTTGAGAGTTTTCCTGCACTTGTACTATACACACACACACGTAAGCAAAATAAATAAATAAAAGAATAACCAAATTACTCAAAAAACAAGCTGCTGAAATTAAAAGTTAATACATAAAATACAAGCATAACACGCCAGGCGGTGGTGGGGTACGCCTGTAATCCCAGCACTTGGGAGGCAGAGGCAGGTGGATTTTTGAGTTCGAGGCCAGCCTGGTCTACAGAGTGAGTTCCAGGACAGCCAAGGCTACACAGAGAGACCCTGTTGCGAAAAAACCAAAAAAAGAAAAAAAAAATACAAGCATAACACCAGGTTTCATATTAAACCCTGTACGACCAAAACCGCCCCAATTAAAGCATGTCAGAGTGAAATCATGAGATGAGTAGGCTCGCTCACCGCATACTCTACGGCGTTCCGCCACATGCCACAACTGGCCCAAATTAATAAGCTCTGAGACCTCTGAAAGTAGTGATTATAAAGGAAATGCTTCGAGAAATCTGGCCTGAGACCAAGTGGCATCAGTGAACTAAAACTTCACAATGGGTGTGGCAGAGTGCTGGCAGCCCTAGCAGAGGACCCAGGGCACACCCCAGCACCCACGAGGTGGCCGGCAAGCATCAACAACAGGGGACCAGATGCCCTCTTCTCACTCTGCCAGCACTGCTTACACACAGCGGAAGCAAAACACCCACACACATAAATTTTTTTCAAAAACTAAAAATTCACAGTTGCTTTTCTATCAATAAGCCCCTTCCTTATAAAGCACTGGGAGTCTGTCCGGAAGAATGAAGTCCAGGACTGGCTGACAGAGGTTCAGGGTTTTTTGGTTTTGGTTTGTTTTTGTTTGTTTGTTTGTTTGTTTTTAAAGCAAGTTATAAATTCTGGTGCTGGGCCAGTTTAAAAGGACACCCACTGGAAGCCACGGTAATCAGACTGAGGCTGCTCCTACCAGCAGGTTAGAGAGTCGAAGAAACCTGGCTTTGAGCAGCTGAAAAGACACCTTAAGGGAAAATGAAGAAAACTGATGGCAACCCAAAGCAGTGGGAACTATCTCGAACCCTGAGGTCAGGACGAAGCACTGTTGGGGGTTAGCCTGGGCTAGGTGAGCTGCAGGCCACCCTGTAGGGTATGAATAGGACAAAAGACTGGTGCTTAACAACTCGGATAAGAAACCCAATTAAAAGCACAAGCATAAACTCACCCATGGACGCACACAAGTGTGCACGCGCACACGCCAGCACCTTGCTAACTTAGAAAAAGTTTGACTGGTAAAACGAATCCTCATTCAGTCACCTTTGAACCTGAAAACCACGAGCCTCGCAATCAAACTACAAAATCTTCAGCTCCAAACAAGCAAAGGCAAACTGTGAGAAACCTCTGGAGACGTGTCCACATAGTCCGTGATCAGAGCCCAGGCTGGAACCACACGTGGCAGGTAATGAGAGGTAATCGTCAATCAGGTGCGGCGGGCCCTGCCCGCAGGTTTACTACTGCCTTACCAAACTGTACAAGTGTTGGTGGCAAAAACTAATATGAGCTGGGTGTGATGGCGCATGGGAAGCAGAGGCAGACATATCTCTGTGAGTTCGAAGCCAGCTTGCTCAACATAGTGAGGTCTAGGATAACCAGGACTACACAGAGAGACCCTGGCTCAAAAAATTTTTTTAAAAATAATGGTAATGATGGATTGGAGAGAATTTGAGTTCCAAATTGAATCAAGAACAATAAAAGCTAAACACTATGTACATAAAAGTTGTCTTTGCAAAGTATCCTGCTAAGGATTTTCCAAAGTCTCCCTGGAAGAACTTGGAAGAACAGTTGTATAGCTGAAGCTGATGTATAGCTAGTGTCATGTACTTTAGGACCTTCACTGATTTCTAACTGTTCTTAAAAATCTGTACCAGTTCTTTTTAAAGCTTGCATTGCGTGCCAATAGAAATAACTTTTTCTTCTTAAAGTAGAACCGTGACCAGAACCTAAGAAGAAATTATAGTTGAACATGGGCTATTTTTAAAGAAAAAAAAATATTTAAGATATTTAAATGTGCTTCAGACAGTTGTCTGAGTCCAGCCATCTCAAGCACAACCTCTCCATTTTGCTGGCAGGGTCAAACGAAGTTCGTGTTCCCAATTTCAGTAGACCCATAACACCTCAAAGGTCTAGGACAGCACCTGAGGCAGTCTTCGATGTCTGAGTGTACCTCACTATGGGTCAGCCCCATGTGATATGAGGATTGAGATTAGTTTCCTTTCTTTGTATATACCAAAATATTCACATATTTAATACCTATAATACGAATGATTTGAAAATAGGCATATCTTTGTGAGACCAAAATCAGGGTGTCACCTCCAAAAGCATTCTCCTAACCCCCTCTTCTGAAGAAAACTTGAGAGCTACTCTTTCATTTTTCTTAAAAATAGTCCAGTAAGGAGTTGGAGAGATAACTCAAGCACTTAAGAAAGAGTACTGTCTCCTATTGTGGAGCAGTTCCCAGCATAGTGGCTTACAAACACCTGTAACTCCAGTTCCCAGCACCCACAGCTGGCTCACAACCATCTATCTGTAACTCCAGTTCCCAGCACCCACAGCTGGCTCACAACCATCTGGACTTCCAGTTTTCAGCACCCACACGGTGGCTCACAACCATCTATCTGTAACTCCAGTTCCCAGCACCCACAGCTGGCTCACAACCATCTGTGACTCTGGTTCTCAGCACCCACAGCTGGCTCACAACCATCTGTGACTCTGGTTCTCAGCACCCACAGCTGGTTCACAACCATCTGTAACTCCAGTTCCGGGGGACCCAGCACCATCTCCTGGCTTCCACATGGTGCTTTCCATGCAGGCAGGCAAGACTAAAGAAAATTACTGAGATCTCTTTTGTTAATTCACTAATATTGTTTCAGCTTAAAATAAGGGTGGGCGACAAGACAGCTGAGTACAGGTGCTTGCTGGGCAAACCTGCAAGCCTAAGTTTGACTCCAGGCCCCAAAGCCAACTCCCCAAAACTGTCTTCTGTGACGGCACACACACCTGTACACTCAGCACACGAATCATACACTGTGCGCTCACAGTGCACACACACACACACAATTTTTTTTTTCAGGAAAACATTGAATATTTGTCTTACTGTAAGATGCTGAACCCTCTCACCATCACATTTACCTTCCCAGCAACTTCCCTAGGTTTTGTTTGCTTCACGAGTCCCACTATGAAGGCCTGGCCAGCCTGGAACCTACCACCCTCCTTCTGAGGACCGGGAAGACAGGCATGTGCCACCCAGTTTGTGTCATACACCTATTGGGCTGGCCTCTGTGAATGCTGAAGCAGAAGGGCCACCTGGGTTAGCAGTTCGAGGTCAGCCTGGGCTACTCAAAACACTGATGTGAAGAAGGGGGAAATCATTTCATTAGCCTAGAAAGCCTAGGTAACAGAGGCTTTCTGGTGTAGTTCATTCCCTCTAATTAATGCCTAGCCTGGTTGGCCCTGTGTCAGACTATTTTTATTCTATATAGTTGATGTCACATACTCAACCTAGAAAAGCATCAAAATAACAACCACCTCACAACTGCCAGATGATTGCAAAATACATCTCAGTCACAGTGCACATGCGCATGTGCCTGGGCATCTTCCCCAACAGGTAGGTATTCTGTAGCAAAACGAAATACAAAGGTTGCTTCAGAAATCTTACATTTTATTTATTAATACTGTAGGGGAGGAAAAGGAGAGGAAGAGAGAGGGTAAGGAGAGGTGAGGGGACCCACTCATGCCACAGAGCGTGTGTGCAGGGGTCACGGAATGAGTCAGAGTTCTACTGTGGTTCTGGGGGGGGGTCAGACTCAGGTCAGGCTAGCACAGCAAGCCATTTCACACACTGGCCCACTCACCAGCCCTCATTTTGAATTTTTTTATGTGCTTTTTGTTACACCATTAAATAAAATGAATAGTAAAGTCTGCCCCAAGTTTTTCTTTCATTGGCACCATTTCTGTGCATGTATTTTAAAGACTTTTTATTAATTTTTACCTATCCTGCAAGGGGTGGGGGAGTAGGCACACACATGCATGCAGGAGCCTGTGGCGGCCAGAGGCATCCGATCTTCCTGAGTTCCAGGCGATTGCAGGCTGGCCAGTGGGTGGTGGGGCAGAGCCTGAGTCCTCCGCAAGAGCAGCTTGTGCTTGCAGCCCTGAAGCCAGCTCTCCATGCTGGGGCCTTACGTGCCCACTTCTTATTAATATGTAGCAATGCTATCAGCTCTGCTTCCTAATCTCTCTCCATCTCAGTTTTTTATTTATAGAGACACTCACACTGCACCCACAGTCTACTCCCTCCCACACCTGCCGATCAGCTATTTTTAGGCTCTAAGTTTAAACTCTAGAAAATGTAAATCCTCCTTAAATGACACCTGAGAGTCCAGCACGCTTAGCAAAAGAGAGGCAGGGGTGTTAATAGCTACAGCAGCTGTCTCCTCTTAGAGCTAATGGACGAGCAGAAGGCACGAAAACCAAAATTAAAAACAATTAAAAAAGAAAAAAAGTTGGAAACACAAGGACTTGTATCCTCACAACAAGCTTAGAAAACAAGTAAGACCAATAGCAGAAGAAATAACACAATAGTTTTACCCCAAGAATGCATCTAGCAAATACTATGAGGGTTCTTCATATCTTCCATGTAAAAACATTTTGTTGACACATAGTTCTTTCATAATGGTAACCTAAATGAAATGCAATACTCAAACATCATCTTAAATCCAAACGGTAGGGAGGAATCGAAGTCTGGAGCAGAAGCACATTTCCCACACCTGTCCTGTGGCTCAGGTGACACCTGTCCTGCACTGTCTACACACACCTGTCCTGTGGCTCAGCTGACACCTGTGCTGCACTGTCCACACACACCTGTCCTGTGGCTCAGCTGCACACCTGTGCTGCACTGTCCACACACACACCTGTCCTGTGGCTCAGGTGACACCTGTCCTGCACTGTCCACACACACACCTGTCCTGTGGCTTGGCTACACACCTGTGCTGCACTGTTCACACACACCTGTCCTGTGGCTCAGCTGCACACCTGTGCTGCACTGTCCACACACACCTGTCCTGTGGCTCAGCTGCACACCTGTGCTGCACTGTCCACACACACCTGTCTTGTGGTTCAGGCGACACCTGTGCTGCACTGTCCACACACACCTGTCCTGTGGCTCAGCTGACACCTGTGCTGCACTGTTCACACACACCTGTCCTGTGGCTCAGCTGCACACCTGTGCTGCACTGTCCACACACACACCTGTCCTGTGGCTCAGCTGACACCTGTGCTGCACTGTCCACACACACCTGTCTTGTGGTTCAGGCGACACCTGTGCTGCACTGTCCATGTTGTGCTCACAGGGTGTGCAATGTCAGCATCCTAACCACCCTTTGTGGGACATACGGGCTGAAATGAACCTAATGGCTTACTTAGAAGAATATTAATGAGGAAGCTGAAGAGATGGCTCAGTAGTTAAGAGCACTTGCTGCTCTTGCAGAGGACCCGGGTTCAGCTCCCAGCACCCACAATGGGCAGCTGCAAGCCATCTGTAACTTAAGTCCCTGGGACTCTGACACCCTCTTCTGGCTTCTATAGCCATGTGCATGTGGTACGTGTACAGACAAGCAGACACACACATACACATAAAATACAAATAAATACTTTTAAAAGAGTTATTAAGGGCTGGAGAGATGTCTCATCAGTTAGGAGCACTTGCTGCTCTTCCAGAGGACCTGGGTTAGATTCCTCACACCTACACAGCAGCTCACAACCACCTGGAACTCAAGACCCAGGGATTCAATGCTCTCTTCTTGCTTTTGAGGGTACCAGGCACACACATGGTGAACATACATACAGATATACACTCATATATGTTAAATGAAAATAATATAAATCCTAAAAAGAAAAAATAGTTTTTCCTTCAAAACATTAAAAAAGACACCCAAGGCTACACAGAGAAACCTTCCCTCAAGGAAAAAAAGGTTATTAATAGCTGGACTATCTGAAGATAGCTTTATTGTCTTCATTTTTATCTCCAATATCTATTTAGTACTTACTACATTTTGATTAACAAATATTATGTCAGGATCTCAGTAACTTTTCTGATCCATTCAAGTCAAATACAAACACTTGAAGATTTTATACTTTAAAATGCAGCTTGCCAAGTTGTAATTCAATCTATACATAAAAATCAACATTGTGCTGGGCAGTGGTGGTGCATGCCTTTAATCCCAGCACTTGGGAGGCAGAGGCAGTTGGATTTCTGAGTTCGAGGCCAGCCTGGTTTACAGAATGAGTTCCAGGACAGCTAGGGCTATACAGAGAAACCCTGTCTTTAAAAAAAAAAAAAAAAAAATCAACATTGTAAGAACTGAAGCTTACACAAATCTCCAGACTCAAAGGGAACTTAAAGAATATCTAACAACTAGACAGTGTTGAATCATGAGTAGCTCTCAATCACTGGTCCTCGTGTGATAACACTCCAGTCTGTCAGTGATTTCTCTTAACCAATGCTGTGTGGTAGAAAGGAGTAGCAAAAAAGGCTTTAAATAGATCCCATTCAAACTGCTAAGCCCCCAATCTGCCTTCCAGTTCACACTTACCCATCACAAACCATTACCCCAATCAAGAACCCAGCATTAACCCACAGAAATGAGCCCTCTTTTGCAACTCCATCGCCAGCCACACTTCCTTAGCCTCTGACTGGACACTTACAGATCAAGGTACTTGATGAGTACTGTACAAAACCCAAAATACAGTTATAACCGTAAAGGTCCAAAACTGTTTTAAATTGTTCATTGTCCTATGAACTGTTCTACAGAATTCATGTTACCATCAGGATATTTGTTCATTTTTAACAATTACATTTCCTTGAAAGATGGTATGTGGTGGGCTCGGGAGATGACTCCATTCATAAATTGCTTGCCTTTCAAGTATGAGGACCCAAATTCAGTCTCCAGAAACCATGCAATATGGAACCAGAATTCTCCCCTATGATTTCCAATAACAGGTCATGCTTCAGTCCTTAGAAACTAATTCTTCAATTTGAAATCCCAGCTTGTATGTATGTTTGTGTGTGCATGTGCGGTTGCATGTATGTGTTTAGTTTGCTTTGTTTTGTTTGGGTTTTGGATTGATGTTTTGTTTTATTGTTTTGGTGGTGGTGGTGGTGGTGGTAGTTTTTTGCTTTTTGGGAGTTTTTTTTGGGGGGGTGTTTTTTTGGTTCTTTGGTTTTCTGGTTTTCTGGTTTTTTGAGACAGGGTTTCTCTGTAATCCTGGCTGTCCTGGAAACTTGCTCTGTAGACCAGGCTGGCCTCGAACTCACAAAGATCCCCACCTGCCTCTGCCCCACACCCAGCCCCCAGCTGATATTTTAAAACACCCTACCTAATCCCATCTTGTCTTCTCTTTTCCACCTGATGAGTCCCAGCTCCTTTAACGGATCAGAAGGCTATAGATAATGAAGGCCTGGCCACAGTACTGATGAAGGGTGAGAAATGGGACACCAGCAGAAAGCTGAAACAGTAGAGCTGACAGTACAGCGAGAACAGGTCACGAAGGCACACACATAAGACAGAGTCCTAAATAACACCAAGATCTGACATCTAGGAGGACAATGCTCACACTAACAGAAGTAAGAAACCAAGTGGAGAAGGCTAGGTCTAAAACAAGATACAGTGAGGACTGGGGACATGGATCAGTGGTTAGGCGCACCGGCCGTTCTTGCAAAGGGCCCAGAAGCCATGTGACAGCTCACAATCATCTATAACTCTAATCCCAGGAATCCAACACCATATTCTGGCCTCCAAAGGCACCAAGCACGCATGTAGTACACAGATTAACATGCCGGCAAAACACCATTCATTCATACATACATACATACATACATACATGATAGATAAAATTTTTATGTGAAATACACTGAGTTTGAAATTTATAAGAAATATGGATAAACTCTTTCCCAAGTCATCTTTCACTGGTCACTTTTGCCAAGAAAAACTTCACAGGTGTCAAGGGCAGTAACTATATGCCATTTAAACACAAAATATCCCACTCATTCACTAAATAATTTGAGAAGCAAAGCACTAAGGGAATAATAATTCAAGCCATGAAACTCAGCCCCTGCCTTCATCTGCCTTATCTGCTCAAGGCACAGCACTGAATGGTCATGTATCACACAGGGATACAAAAATATGACAAGGCAGAATATTTCCCCTTCCCAGAGAGAGCACCACACACAAACAGCACCACAGGACAAACACGGTTACAACTGCACTGTTCAGATACATACAATGACCAAAGACATACAAATGCATCTTTCTATTCTGAACATAGTGCAGGAAAACACTACACATAACACTCAATGTGCTAGTGTCCTCAACAATTGAATCCATTGTTAAAGAGTGATGCCTGAATTGTGTCATCTCTCCAAAGAAGAACATTGTTTCCATCGCTTTGCCTTACAAATGGAAATTGTTGGGTTTTTAATGATTCTTAATTTTAAATAATATTGCAGCAATTGTGAAATAGACCCACAAGTTTGAATCCTTACAAAGGTAAAAAACAACTATAAACTGCATGTTTTTCAGTGGATATAACTGCTCCTGGACTCTCTATAACTGAATACTATGATAAAGTTTACGTTATAACATCTACTTTAGTCGTTTTATAGATGACTGATTTTATAATCTATTAAAAAGGAGTTTACTAGGTACCTATTTTAAATTGAGAATATAACTTTGAATACAATACTTTTAGTAGAACATAGTCTAGGGTCATAAAATGGCAAAGTAATCTTTATTTCCTAGATGTGTTGTTGGGCACAATGATGAGCTAGTAATCTTAAAACCTTATGTGTGGCCGGGCGTTGGTGGCGCACGCCTTTAATCCCAGCACTTGGGAGGAAAAGGCAGGCGGATTTCTGAGTTGGAGGCCAGCCTGGTCTACAGAGTGAGTTCCAGGACAGCCGGAACTATACAGAGAAACCCTGTCTCGAAAAACTAAAAAAAACAAAAAAACAAATAAACAAACAAACAAAAAAACCTTATGTGTGTGTTACAGAACAGAATGGATAAGCAGATATGTTGATACGATTGAGAAGCCCAATTCTCCCTATGGTAAAATAATAATAATAGTAATAATAATAACTATTATTATAACTATTTTATTATTATTGCTGTTGTTGTGTTGTTATATATGGGGAGAGAAAGAGAGGTACGAACCTCTTTTTTTTTTTAAGATTTATTTATTTATTATATATAATTACACTGTAGCTGTCTTCAGACATTCCATAAGAGGGAGTCAGAGCTCTTTACGGATGGTTGTGAGCCACCATGTGGTTGCTGGGATTTGAACTCAGGACCTTCTGAAGAGCAGTCAGTGCTCTTAACCACTGAGCCATCTCTCCAGCCCCGAACCTCTTTTTAAAAGAGTACAGATGGTTGGTTGTGTAGAACCTATTTAAAAGGTTTAGAAACAAACAAAAAAATACCAGACACGCAGAACTTGGTTTCTAAATATCAACTCACAGTAAATAATCCAGGACTTTATGGTTTAATAGCTGATTCCAGATCTCCAGCAGAAACTGAACCAGATGAGCACAGAACATCTTACAGTGCAAAAGTGTAAGAAAATACTCAGCAACCGACGAGAGCACACCCAAAGGAGATGGGAGCAAGCGTGGAGGCTGACACCAACGGCAGGGCAGCGGAGAGCATTTATCAGCAAAACAAACAAAACAAAACAAACCAGAAGCAGGTGGGGCCGGAGAGGTGGCTCCGAGGTTAAGAGAGCACTGACTGCTCTTCCAGATGACCCAGGTTCCCAGAATCCACATGGTGGCTCTCAACCATCTGTAACTCCAGTGTCCAAAATTGCACCTGATACCGGGCCTGACACCCTGTTCTGGCCTCAGGGGACACTGCATGCACACGGTACCCAGACATGCATGCCACTAAAGCACTCACATTTTTTTTAAAAATCTAAAAAAAATAAATAAATAACAAAAACAGAATAATAGTAACAGATTATAACACACTACAAAAAAAATGGTTTAAGAATTCTTAAATCATGGAGGGAAGTCAGGGCAGCAGCTAAAGGCAGGTGGGAACTGAAGCAGGCAGTGGGAACTAAAGCAGGAACCATGAAGGAACACCAATTACTACCTTGCTTCTTTACACAACACACAAAAACCTGCCCAACAGTAGCACCGCCCGGTGGGATGGGCCCTCCCATCATGGGCCGCCCATCAATCATCAGTCACACCTCCTACACACGCCCATAGGCCAATCTGTTGACGGTAACTCCTCAACTGAGGTTCCCTCTTCCCTGGCAACAATAACCAGGACATCCAGGATCTAGTTGATAGGAGGTGATCAGACTTACCAATTCAGTGAGGTACTCTGCAAAAATAATTGATTTGTACTCAAAAAAACCAAACAAACAAACAAACAATTGTCTTTAAAGATGAAGACAGAAGAGAAGGAGGGAGGGAGCAGGAGGAGGGGAGAAGATGCTCTCTGTAAAAGAAAAGAGAGAGGGTGGGGGGAAGCTCGGTGGAAGAGCAACTCTGTGCAGGCCAGAGGCTCTGGGTCTGAGTTCCAGCGCTGCAAAAGGAAAGGATAACGAGAGAAGAAAACAGAAATGTGACGAGTCAGCCAGGCGGTGGTGGCACACGTCTGTAATCCCAGCACTTGGGAGGCAGAGGCAGGCGGATTTCTGAGTTCGAGGCCAGCCTGGTCTACAGAGTGAGTTCCAGGACAGCCACGGCTACACAGAGAAACCCTGTCTTGAAAAACCAAAAAAATCAAAAAAAAAAAAAAAATCAAAAGAAAAAAGAAGTGTGACAACTCAATATTTTATGAAGTATAACTCGATTTATTATTTTTTAAAGCTATGGTAATATTGTCTTGTTTGGGAAAATCGAGGTTTTGAATATTGATAATACAATAGATAGCATTAAGGTTAGGGTGCTATGGTATACTAATGGTGGCTTGGTTGCAAAAAAAATGACCTAATCGTTAAATCTGCAAGAGGAAGTGCTTTGGAGGAACGGGTCACGATGGTGTCATCTTACTTCCAAATAGCCCAGTTTGAACGTGTAAATACTGAAAGCGCATCCTCAATAGCAAAGCTCAGAGAGGGACAGTGTTAACTGCTAGCAACCTAAGCCTGGGCTTCAGGAAAAGGTAGAAATTAGGTGGACCTTAGAGTAACTCAATTACATCCTCCTCTACCCAGGAGGGCTCCCAGGAATGACACATTCTAACCATTGATAAGTAATCACAAATGAATCCAACGCTTGCCCGAGAACCCTGCGCTAAGTCATCTCAGGACCTTAATGAATAGAAAAGACTCAAAAACTAAAATGTTTTCTCCAAAGCCAAATACAACTACCAAGCAACACAACTAAAGCACTGTCACCAAAGTCACATGATCTCAGAATGCACATCCTAATAACAATCACCAAACTGCACCAGAGATCCTGGGAGGCTGGGCACACAGTCTCTCCTGACCCTTATGACAACGACAGGGTCAGCGCCACTGTTCTCAGTGTCTAAGCTGCTCTGCACAACTCTGCATGGCTGTACTCTAGTATGTAACAAGAGACGCTGATTTTAACTATACTGACTCCAAAGCCCAAGTACTTTGTCATATACTCTATGCTATTACCACCACTGTGAAATATGAAATCTAAACTGACTGGACTGACTCAGTACCCACCAAAAAGCACACAATTGAGAGGTTCTGAAGAAAAAAGGCATATCTGCATCGCTCTATGTTCATGTGTGAACCAAGTAAGTGAAGTTAGAATTTAACCAGATACCCTATTTACTGCCAAACCTCGAGCCAAAAAGAAAAAAAAAAAAAAAAAAAAAAAAGGCTTTTTTAATAAGGTACCACTCAGTGTCTTTAGTTAGAATTTTATTGCTGTGAAGAGACACCATGACCACAGCAACTTTTATAAATGAAAACATTTAATTGGGAATGGCTTATGTTTTCAGAGGTTTGGTCCATTATTGTCATGGTGGGAAGCATGGTGACACCCAGGAAGACATGGTGCTGGAGGGGTAGCTGAGAGTTCTACATCTGGATCCATAGACAGAGAGAGAAACACCAGGCCAGGCTGGGCTTGAACATTTGAAACCTCAAAGCCTACCCCCAATGACACATTTCCTTTAACTAGGCCACACCTACTTTAACAAGGCCATGTGTCCTAATCCTTTCAAATGATGCCACCCCCTATGAGCCTGCAAGGGGCAGGGGGTTAAAAGGAGCTAGTTACATTCAAACTCACTTACACTTATTAAGGCATTGTAAATGGTCTTAATATGGCACATGCAAATTCAAAAGAGATGCCAACGTATATCCAGGTGCTTTCCCCTATAGCCCTACCCTTTTGCATTCAAAGATAAAAGATACCAAATGAGCTGGGCGGTGGTGGCGCACGCCTGTAATCCCAGCACTTGGGAGGCAGAGGCAGGTGGATTTCTGAGTTCGAGGCCAGCCTGGTCTACAGAGTGAGTTCCAGGACAGCCAAGGCTACACAGAGAAACCCTGTCTCGAAAAATCAAAAAAAAAAAAAAGATACCAAATGAATCTGAGTGACATTCCATTATTCAAATATACTAAACTCAGAAGGCAGAGGCAGGCTAATCTCTATGGACTTGAGGCCACTCTGGTTTACACGATAAGTTCCAGGCCTGGATACCCAGTGAGTTAATAAGACACTGTCTTACATACACAGGCACATATATACACACACTCACACACCACAAGCAATGGCACACAAGAAAAAATTTAACTAAAAAATTAATCTATAATATCACTGCACCACAATAAAAATACTAACAACAAAGGTAGAAGCCTGATCTTTCACTGATTTCTAGCTCAAGGAATGTGCCACTGTCCGGCGTCCAAGACCTGGGTCTTAGAAGTAACTACCTAGGGGTAATCAATGACGGTGTCTCCCTCACCGTCCACTGGCTTCTGCCTTGACTACCCTTCTCCAGATGCTCTCAACCCACATGTAGGCTATGCTGACTCTCCTTACTGGGCTCTCCCATCTTCAGTCTTCCCCTCTAAATTACATTCGTCCTCACGATAAAGAGCGCTGAGTCCTTTTGTAGAGCATTTGACATAGCCGTAACTTCAAATTTGACTATCTGGTGTATGCCTGCCTTCTGATTGTGATAGTCTAGTTTACTCGCTGTGCTGGCTAGTTTTATGTCAACTTGCCACAAGCTAGAGTTATCTGAAAGGAGGGACCCTCAACTGAGAAGATGCCTTTAAGAGGTCCGGCTATAGGGGCTGGAGAGATGGCTCAGTGGTTAAGAACACTGACTACTCTTCCAGAGGTCCTGAGTTCAATTCGCAGCAACTACACAGTGGCTTATAACCATTTGTAATGGGCTCCGATGATCTCTTCTGGTGTGTCTGAAGACAGCTACCACGTATTCATATATATAAAACAAATAAATCTTTAAAAAAGAAAAAATCTGCCTATAAGGCATTTTTTAAATCAGTGACTGATGGGGGAGGCCCCAGCCCACTGTGGGCGGTGCCATCCCTAGGTTAGCGGTCCTTGGTTCTACAAGGAAACAGACTGAGTAAGGCATGAGGAGCATCGCAGAAAGCAGCACTCCTTCCTGGCCTCCACATCAGTTCCCGCCTCTGGGCTCTGTTAATGATGGACAACAATGTAGAAGTGTGAGTCAAATCAGCCCTTTCCTCTCCAGCTTGCTTCTGGTCATGGTGTTTTATCACAGCAATAGAAACCCTAACTAGGATGCTCACTACACCGTGACCTAGATGAATGCCTAGTTAACAAATAAAAGTTCTACGTGAGATAAAGTATTTATGGATTCCTATATAGTCCTAAAAACAAAAATAAAGTGGTTATAAGGCTCACTTTCCAACATAAGGAATACCTAATGACATAAATTCTGTTAACAGAATTTTGCAACTTAACTCTGAAACCAAAACATATCATCTAGTTGACAATCATAGCTTGTTTAATTGATAACTCCTAAAATAGTAAATTTTGAAAATTACATAATTCCTATGATTTGATTAAAAACAAGTCACCTACCTGGACTACTTCTTCAAACCTGACAACCAGCCATCCTGGGCTCAAGGCTGCTAGCTCATCCCCACAATTCAACAGCAAATACAAGGTACGGGTCCTCTCCCCAACGGCTCTCAGATTCCTTCCACTCTCGATGTAATCACTCAGGAACTACACAGCTCAGCACTTCACATCTGAGCTCTTGCAACTTGCAGACATTGTGTACCTGCTACGTGCATGACAGCTGACGACCCAAGGCAGCCCGCTGGTGTCCCGATCTCCAGCCTCCACAATTCAGCTTTAGGGATCTGCTCACTTCACGCTTCCTTCCACCTGCAATTACTTTCCTCATAACTTTTACTTAAAGCAATCTCTGCCCATTACTTAAGATATAGATGAAATCTCATCACAGAATGGTAGATGATAGATGATAAATGTATTCATAGATAAAAGGATACATAAATGCTAAATATGGATGAATAGATATAAAATAGATAGATGGATATATAGAGAGATAGAAATGGATAATATAAAATAGCCCCTTAGCACATATTTGCTGAACTGATGCTCTTTATGCATCCCAAGATAAAGAACAAATCTTTGTAGCTTTGGTGCATTGAGAAGCATCAAAAAGACCTGGACTTGGGACTGGAGAGATGGCTCGGTGGCTAAGAGCATTGACTGCTCTTCTAGAGGTCCTGAGTTCAATTCCCAGCAACCACACAGTGGCTCACAACCATCTGTAATGGGTTCTGATGCCCTCTTCTGGTGTGTCTGAACACAGCTACAGTGTACTCATATATTTGGGAAGAAAGAAAGAAAAAAAGAAGGAAGGAAGGAAGGAAGGAAGGAAGGAAGGAAGGAAAGAGGGAGGGAGGGAGAAAGAAAAAGAGAAAGAGAAAGGAAAAGAAAGGGAAAGAAAAGAAAAAAAGAAAGGAAAAGAAAAGAAAGAAGTGGACTTAAACTCTTTGAGCTTTAGTTTCTCCATTTGCAAAACATGATAATAATAGCTTACCGAGTTCATGTAATGTGGAGCTAATGTTTTGAAATTATATAGTACAAAGATGAGTCATGGAGGCAAGGTGGTCTGATTAATAAATGCCATCATTTCATTAAATGGTAAGAATCCAATAAGTGACTACAATCTCAGGAAAAAAATCAACTTGAAACTCAAAACTCTGGAAAATATATTTATAAATTATGTAATTATGTAGCTTCTTACCTTTTTTCCAATAAAGAATTCTATGAATGAATGAATGAATGAATGAATTCTGAAAATTAATGTTTTGGTTTTTGTTTGTTTGTAGAGGTCATTTTGTTTGTTTGGTTGGTTGGTTGGTGGTTTAGAGTTTATTTGCTTTGTTATGTTTGGAGACAGTTTCGCTCTATGGCCCAAGCTGACCTACAACAAACTACATAGCCCAGCCTGGTCTCAAACATGGAGCTCCTCTTCCTGCATCAGAGCTGGAATCCCGGGCATGTGCCAATTCTAAAATATTATACATTTAAAATCGAAAGCATAACTGAAAGTATTTCAGATTCATTAGAAATAATCCCATCTCAGAAGCATGTTTAATTTTATTGATAGTTATAGATTGTATCTCTCTTTTTTTAAAGATTTATTTATTATATGTAAGTACACTGTAGCTGTCTTCAGACACACCAGAAAGAGGGCGTCAGATCTCATTACAGATGGTTGTGAGCCACCATGTGGTTGCTGGGATTTGAACTCAGGACCTTTGGAAGAGCAGTCAGTGCTCTTAACCACTGAGCCATCTCCCAGCCCAGACTGTATCTCTTAAAGAAGAATGACACTGGACTCAGGCCTGTAAACCCAGCACTCTGGACACTGAGGTGGGAAGACAAGAGTTGACGTCAACTCAAAGCAGTATTAGAAACACGGTAACAATAATTAGAAGGGGAGCTGCGAATGTCACTGAAATTACAGGGGTCCCAGAGGATAAGACACAAAATATCTCTGTGCATAACATTAGCAAACAGTAATACAAAAATGTCGACCAATGCTATCAGACTATGAAGAACAAAGCTTCAAAAAAGAGTTTCACAAAACATTTTTCAATATATTTGCATCCAGGCTGAGGAGTGGGCTCAGCAGTTACCAGCCCTGGCTATTCTTATAGATGACCTTGGTTTGATTCCCAGCACCCACAAGGTAGCTTGAAATCATCTGCAACTGCAGTTCCTAGAGATCAGATACCCTCTTCTGATCTCAGGGGGCACCAGGCACACACAAGATGAACAGACATATGTGTAGAAAAACACAAATATTTTTCAAATATTCTTTGAAAAATATATATGCATATCACCTTATAGAAAAAGCATCAACTGAGTGACCTCTAAACTCACTTTACTAATGTACACAATCCCTCACAACGCCCAGTTTTTAACTTCAGTTCTCAAATTCTTATGGCCCGTGAACCAGTCAATTAGCTTCTAACACTAGACTAATTAGGACTCTTCCCTGTTTGGAAAAATAAAAGGTTTATAATTTGAAACTCAGAAAATACATTCCAAAGCCTTTCCATTCCCTCTGGGCACTTCCAAAAGACTCATAATCTAATTAAAAACCACAAACAGCAGGCAGGAAAAATCACTCCTTTCTGTCTATCTGCTATCAGCTGACACAAAATCAATTCCAAAATCCCAAGGGAACGGAAGGTCAGAAAAAGTAAACTAACCGAAGGAAATCTTCACCTAAGTAATTCAAATATTAAAAGGCATAAAACAATATATTCTTAGCTCCGAGGTCGCAATGAACCCCATATGGAAAAGTAATCAATAATATATATATATATATATATATATATATATATATATATACATATATATATATATATATATATACGTATATATATATATATATATATATATATATAAAAGACAAAAACCCTGAGAAATATAAACTCAAGCAGAGTCATGCTGAGCTAACCCCAGTGACGTCGGGACATCGCACGGATGATTGTATTCTGAGTTTCCAACTTCAATAACCCTCAGATGTGGGTGGGCATGTGAGAATGAGCAAAAGCCGGTCGTCTATGAAGTCAGCATTTTTAGCACAGCCAGGGTATATAGTGCTACAGATTGTGCCGCTTTGTGTGGTTACAGACAAACCAAAGGGGCAACAGGGCTACAGATGGGCAAATTGAGATCTAACATTTCACACACACTCACACACACACACACACACACACACACACACACACACACACACCTATTTTTGGTTTTAAATGAAGAGAAACTAGGCAGTGAAAACCAGTAGCACAGGAAGAGTCTATGGAATAAGGCGGCTAGGTAGAAAACCTCTCCTGGTCAAGAAGGATAGAACAGCTGGCCACTGGAAGGCTTACAGTTCAAAGGGCAAGGCGGAGTCAGGAGATAACCGGCAGGAGGAAGCAAAATCAAAAGAAGCTCCAAAACCCTCCAGGAACCCAGACGGTTGGCCACGGATCTGCACCAAGGGCAGGGCCCCCCCCCAGAACCCGCTATTCGGAGACTACAAACACCGAGCTCCAACCTTCTCCACTCCGCCAGCTTCAAACCGACCCCTCGGCGATACAGGGCTGGATAACAGTACAGCCGAGCAGGAGTCCCCACACCAGGACGCGCTCCGGCTCCAGCAGCCGCTTCGAACGGCGCGTACGCACCACGGGACGTGCAGCGCGCGGCCCTGCGCGGCCACCGTAGCACAGGACACCGACGCCTCCCCAGGCCGCGGACCTGCAGGAAGCCCTGTCCGAGACCCTAAGCTCCAGGGCTGCAAGCTCAGAGCCTAGAGCTGTGCATTTGTGAGCTGCAGGCCCGTGTTAGAATTACAGCTGTCCCTCGTAACTGTAACTACTGACCTTCAGTACCAGACACCGCACATCGTGAGCGTCTGCTGTCTCGGGACTACAAGATCCAGCATGCATAGAGCTCTAGGTCCTTAAAACCAAACCCACTTGGATTAAAATACTAACAGTCTTGTCGACTCCAAGGCAAGCTGTGGTATGGGGTATTGATTACGTCCTAGTGGAGCATCTAGGGACATGTACATTCAGATTCTTGTCAAGTACTTCAGAATTGTAGTACAAGACCTGCCTTTTAAAAAACGGAGAGAGAAATACTAAATGATGTCAACATGTAATTCTACGAGTAATATTGTTTTCAGTAATGCAGACTGTTGGAGAAATGCATAAGAAATAAAAGCAGAAACTACAAGGAAAAAAATCAACAATCTCTGCTACCAGACAGTTAAACAGCAAGAGAATGAAAGCCTTCTGGAATACGAAATATGTTCTTTGGATTTTAACTGTGTTTCACAATTAGAATTGAGTGGTGTTGGTTTTAAGATAGGGTCTTGCAATACTGCCAGACTGGCCCAGAACTCATTATCTTTTTTTAACCCTCTGGTGTTGGAATACGAGACCTGTGCTATGACCCTGGGAAAATTATTTCATGTTATTCTCATGAAAACAGTCACCTAGATTTACTAGAGCAATTTATTCACCAGTCATGAGGAACAGCCTAGTAATCAGCGCCGAGGGTGAGACCAGATAACCGGAGGGGCATTCTTTAGCATAGATAACAAAGTATCTGCTCCTCTGTGTGCTTGGATAGTTTGTTTCATATGTTGAAATGCAGAACACTTTCTGATGACTTGGAGAGGTGATAACAGAGACCTCACAAGCTGTCCAGAGTCTTTTCATAACTTCTATAAGGACTTGTATGAGGGTTCTCTAAAGGAACAGAACTGATAGGATGAGTATATATTAGAAGGGAATTTACTAGACTTGCTTACAGATGTCCAGGCAGCTCAGCAATGCCTGTCTCACATTGGAAAGGCTGAGATTCTGGCAGATGCTTGGTCCGTGAGGCTAGAGGTCTCAGAAATCCCAGTCTGATGCTGGGATCCTAGAAGATTCCTGGAGCGCTGTCTTTGTTTCAATTCCAAATAATTCGGATTTAGTACTGGCAGCAACAGGATAAATGAACTTGCCAGCAAAGAGGGCTGGGAGGTGGGGGACTAATGTGCATAGAACAGCTTCCTTCCTTTGAATTTGGGCTGCTACCAAAAACTCGTGGTCTAAATGTAAGGTGGGTCTTTCTACTTCAAATAATCTGATTAAGAAAACTCCTCACTACAGTGCCCAGCAGCTTTTGTCTGAATTAATTCTAGATGTAGTCAAATTGACCACCAAGATTTACAGTCATGCATGTACTACCAGAATGACTGTATTTCAATTTTTGGCATACTATATTAACAAACCATCAGAACCAGGGCTTGGATTTATATGCTAACTACAGAAAATTAGGGTATATTATATGTATACCACAAGCAGAGGCTTTCTGTAGATTTATGGTAAAACAAACTTTAATTGGTTAGAAAAAGAAACAAGAATGCCTTACATTTTTACAGTCTCACACAGTCCTCACAGAGGGACTTTCTAGTCTCTAACACAGGCAAGGAGCCCACTGCCGTATAAACCGCTTTCCAACTCCAGCGTGCTAAATTATGCAGTACAAGCAAGTAAATATTTAAAATCTATGATCATGGAAAAGAGTGTGCTGCTTTTCATGCTCATGCACCCAGACTGGAACTGCAGTGGGAGAGAACACATCCAGAAGTGACTGGGTGGGAATGCTGACGGGCTGTAGTTAGGAGGAGTGGGAGTCACTGGTGTTTGTGGTAAATAAACACTAAGTTAAAGTGATGGTAAGGAAGCTTTTGAAATATGCTGCATTTCTGGTAGACTTATTTCTAAAGCAGTTTTAATATTCAATTGTGCAAAGGAACAGAGAGGAGGGGTTGAAAAGTACATAATTTATGCAACAGACTGCTTTTCAGAGCTTCTTAGAGCTGCAGCTCCCAGCAGTAGTCTCTCCTGTAAATGTGTCTTTGTCTACGTCAGCCAGTTGCCATATACATAAGACTTAAAACTGCACAGACTGCTCATTTCAACAAATTAGGGGCAAAGCACTTATTAGCTGTTTCCGAAACAGAGGTAGACTTGATAATTAGGAGATAATTAGGGGAAATGTCAAGGGGACAGGACAGAGAAGAGAGATTCAGCTTTTACAAAGTTAAAAATAATGTATATATAACCTTGACTGCACAATCACTTAAATATTTGTTATATTGTAACCTTTTATTGGCCTTCTTGTGTGTAACCTTATGTGACCTTCTAAAAGGCAAGAACTGCATTTTGAATGGGTCTGTCCCTCAGACTTCAAACACTATATTTCATACAAACCCAAAACTTCTCAGGGTCTCTTCGTGTGCACAATGGTGCCAGAGGCTCTTCAGCATCCTCATTAATACTGTCAACTTTTGTTAACGTGTGGGGTTTAGTGCTCTTTTGTTTAGGGGCAGGGTTTCTTGTAGCACAGGATAGTCTCTTAGTGTTTCATTGCTGTGAAGAGACACCATGACCAAGGCATCTTTTATAAAAGATTTATTTAGGGCTGGTTTACAGTCTTAAAGTTCAGTCCATTATCATCATGGCCAGGAGCATGGCAGCATACCTGCAGACATGGTGCTGCTGGAGAGGGAGCTGAGAGAGGAGACTCTTCTTCTGCAAGCAGCCTGGAGGAGGGTCTCGGTTGCGGATCTCTCTTTGTATTTTCTGCTCCCTCGCGAGGAGTGCCCGGAAGAGAAGTAGATCGAGTACTCAGGTGATTCCAGGTGAAATCTTAATTGGTCAAATAAAGGCAGGAGCCTGTGACTGGGCAGTGGAAGGAAAGGGCAGAGCTGAACGTTTTAGAGAAGGTAGAGAAGGAGGAAGAGAAGAGGACGAGACGGAGGATGCAGAAGAAGATGGAGGAAGAAGAGGTTGAAAATGGGGCCGACCCAGGTGTCCTGGAGGAGCCACAAGTAGTTAGGGATTTCATAGCTGGGCAAAAGAGTAGTGTAGGGTATGTTTGCCAATCTAGGCATGCAGCTTGTATTCATATTAAGTTGTGTGTATTTTGCATGGGCATATTGGGGTTGGAGATGTACTGTTATAAATCTGGCTGGTATAAATATAAGTCTCTAGTGTTTTCCTTTCATGGGGATAGAGGGAACTGAGTGAGACTAGAGTGTTGCTGGCTTCCGCAGACCATTCATGGGGGTCGGCTTGAGGAACACAATCTGCTAGCTCTAGGCATTTTCAGGAAAAACTGGTTTTGGTCAGCTTAGCAAGCCAGGCAAAGTAATCAAGGCCAGACGTCTCTTCTGCACTGGGCTGACATTCAAAGCTTCCCATGGGCCAAGCATATTCAAACCACCACAGTCTCCTACTCAGAGTGGCAGAGAATGACCGTGAACTCCTTATCCTCCTGTCTCTAAATCTCAAGTACTTTTAATGTACTTGGAATTCATTTCATTTGAGCTATATACCTAGACACCTACTTGGTTTTTATTTATTTATTATATAAGTCTTGTTGGGCTCCACAGACCTTGAACTTACTTTGTAGCCCAGACAGGTCTGCTGCTTGCAATCTGCCTGCCTCAGCCCCGCAAGTGTCGGATTACAGGCCTATGTTACCAGGCCCAACTCTAATGTCATGCTAGTTTTGTGGTTTTGTTTTGAGGAATGTTGTTGCTTTGGTTTGTTTGTTTTTGTTTGAGACAGGGTCTTATGGTGTAGCCCTGGCTGACCTGATATTCAACAGAAATCCACCTGCCTCTGCCTCTGCCTCTGCCTCTGCCTCTGCCTCTGCCTCTGCCTCTGCCTCTGCCTCTGCCTCCTAAATGCTTGAATTAAAGGTATGTGCTGCCACACCTGGCTAATATAGGTTATGTCTAATGCTCATGCTTTTCTTTTCATTAGTAATCCAAGGTGTGTGTGTGTGTGTGTGTGTGTGTGATTCTAACCAGAATATTTTATTAATCAGAATCCCACATTTGATATAACCATAAAAGAGCAATTTACTGGAGCTAGGATTGCTCATTTGGTAAAGTACCTGCCGTGCAATCATGGGGACCTGAATTCAGTCACCAGCATCCACATAAAAGCCAAAATGGCAGTGCATGTCTACGCCTGTGCTGGAGCAGCTAGGGGCAGATAGGTAGCTCCCAGGAGCTCAAACCTCGCTGAATTAATGAGCTCAGTGAGAGCCTTTGACCTCAATAAAATAAAATAAAATAAAATAAAACAAAATAAAATAAAATAAAATAAAATAAATTGTTAAAATAATTGAGGGGGGAAAATTAACCTCTGGCCTCCACATGCATGCATACCCATGCATACACACCCATATGAATACATACATGCACACAAACACACAAAAAATACTCCAACATCTGCAAAATACACATTTTCCCAGCAGATACGAAATAAATCACATTTTAAGCCTTAGCAAATATTCAAAAATCAATTAATTTCTTGTATCTTATCAGATCATATCTGCATAAGACTAGAAATCATGCAAACACACAGAGATTGGACAAAACACTTTTTTTGAATGCTTGGTGGGTCTGTGGGCAAATCAGCAAGGGCAATGAGAAATTCTTAGAGTCGAAGGAGAAGGAAAAGATAATTTGGTAAAACCTCAGGGGTACGGATAAGGCCGTCCTCAGAAGTTTGAGGATATCACCTATATTTACAATCATGAGCCAGGCATGGGGGTACCACCTGCAGTGCCAGCACACGGCATGTTGAAGCAGAAGGACCGTGAGTGTACAGGCCACCTTGGCTCCATAAGGAGACACTGTCCCAAAACAAACGACAATATCAAGGAGGTCTCAAATAAATAAATAACCTCATGTTGCACCTCAAGACTCTAGAATCATGAGAATAAGCCAGACACAAAATTAGGAAAAAGTAATTTTAAAAAATCAGGATTAAAATAAATAAAGAAGGGGCAAAAAGGGCAAAAGATTTATGAAAAGGGTGTTTGGTTATTTTAGAAGATGAGTGAACTTAATTAAACTGAAAAAGTGAAAGACATAAAACCATAAAAGTAAAGAAAAGGGGCTTAGGTCTTTAATAAGAGTAAAGCAAAAATCCCACAAACAAAACTGTAGTATTAGATGGACTTTTAAATATTGTTGCTTTAAATTTATTTTAGTGTTTGGGTGTGTGTGTGTGTGTGTGTGTGTGTGTGCGCGAGCGCGTGCTCATGAACACACACACACTTACATTCATGGTCATGGTCATGTCACAGTGTGCATGCGAAAGTCACAGTTTGACTTGCAGCCATGTGGTTCTGAGGCAGACTCAGGTTTTCAGGCTTGGCAGCAAGCATCTCTACCTGCTGATCCGTGTCGACAGCCCAACATTAGATACGTTTGCTGTTGTTCTCTACTGTACCTTTAAAGATCTATCTCCAATGCCCATCAAACTATTCTATAAAACAGAAAGGAAAGAAATGCTTCTAAATTATTTCTGTGAAGCCAAAATAACCAACAGAAAAAAAATAGAGATCAATTTTCCTTTTTTTTTTTTTTTTTGTAGTGTTTTTCGAGACAGGGTTTCTCTGTGTAGCCCTGGCTGTCCTGGAACTCACTCTGTAGACCAGGCTGGCCTCGAACTCAGAAATCTGCCTGCCTCTGTCTCCCAAGTGCTGGGATTACACCACCGCCCGGCATGAGATCAATTTTCCTAATGAATGTAAATCTCCAACAAAACATAAAGCAAATTCAATAATACAGTGAAGAGGCGTATGCCATGGCTAAGTTGCTTTTATTCCAGGGATACGAGGACTGCGTGACACATGCAGATCAGTAACTGATCTAGCACGAGCCAAGCAGAGCCAAGGACAAATCCCACGACCATCTCAATCAACGCAGAGACAGCCTTTAACAAATTTCAGGAAAGTCTCCATGATAAAAGCCATCAAGAAACTAAAATTAGGGCCAAGGAGATGGCTTAGTGGATCAAATGCCAGTATAGAGGCTGGAGTTTGGATCTCTTAGGGGAAAAGCCAGCCAGGTGTGGCTGTCACAGAGAATCCCGACATTCGTGAGGAGTCCCAGGACATGCTGGCTGCTAGGCTAGTCATACTGGGAAACTCTGGGTTCAGTGACATTCCCTGCCAACATAAATAAAATGCAGAGCTATTGAGAAGACACTAGATATCAATTGCAAGCCTCTGCACGCCTGGGCATGTACATTCATACACATGCATCCATACATATGTGAACATGTATGTATCCATTTATGTATACATTCAAGGATAAAACGAAAAAAAGAAAGGACCAAACCTCAACATAATTGTTTATATACAACAAATGTATTGCTAACAAAATACCAACCAGGAAATGTGCTTCTCAGTGCTTCTTCTAAAGTCAGGAGTGAGACAAGGGTGTCCACTCTGGGTCTCCACTCTTCAGGGCTTCAATTCTTCACCAGACTAATAAAGCGAGAAAGAGAAATAAGAGAGCTACAAATGAGAAGGTTGGAAGTCAAACTACTCCTATTTGTAGACAGTATGATCATGTATTTAAAACCTTAACGCTTCTCCGGGAAGTATCTGACTTTTCTTGGAAATTAGTGCAAAGTATTAAAAAGTGCCATTAATTTTTTTTAAAAAAATAATGTTTATAAATAGCTTATAATAATATGGAAATAGGCTGTAAGTTGTCAGCATAAGCAAAAACAGGTGGATGAAAATTAAGATCATTTTGTAGTAGAGCCGAGTGGCTACTTTCTTGATTCAGCTTGTGTGCCATCTGCGATCCAGGATCCGGCGGTATTCATGAACTGGCGTGCTTACACAGGCGGATGTGCTGACTGCGGTGAGCAGCCTCTGGAACCGGCCGCCAGCAGCGCTGGCGTCCTGGCATTTGCTCCATTGTGCAATCACCTCCCCTTGAACGTGACTTCGGCCTCGTGGATAGTGTCCAACTGCTAAAGCATAAAATTAGTGCTGGTTGCCCGTGACGAGGTTGCATAAAACTGTGACTTCTAGCTTGTTGACCAACCATCTCTATGAGCTTCTTGGGTCACATGCTTCCATGAAGCAAGTTGTTATTGTTGGAGAAACCCTGTAGCAGTGAACCGAGGCTGACTGTGGCCAAGAGCCAAGGAGGAACTAAAACTCTCATCAGCCCAGCCGCCCCAGGGAACTAAATGCTGTGAACACTCGGATAGCAAGGAGACACAGCTTTCCCATGCCCACCACCCATAAGAGCAAAGGCCTTGGTCTACACTTTGGCATAACCTTGTTGAAGAACGTGAAGCAGAGACCATGACTGGATTCCAATAAAAAGTTATGAAACAATAAATGTTTTTCCAAGCCACAAAGAATTGAGGAAGTTTGCTATACAGAATACACAGCTGCAGGGTGGCTGAGATATTTAGGATACTAAATAGTACATATACATAGGTATAGAGATTTGCGTGTAATAAGTTATGAAATAAGACACCAGCTCTTTACATGGGCGATAAGACAGGCTTTGAACATTAGCCCTGGTAACAGGCTGGCAGTCTAAATGGGCAAGGGAGCGCTTGCCTAGCATATGTGACATTCTACATTCCTGTCGCAAAACCAAAGGAAAAGTAAAATAAACATTGAAAATTGTCTGATCTTTCTAAAATGTTTTTAAAAGATTATGTAAACACTTTTAATATTAAATTTTAATTTTGAGTCATTTTAATTTTTATGGACTAAAAATATATTTTGCCATTGAATTTTAAAGTGATTTCCCCCACCCTTCCCTTCAGTCCCAAGTTTACAAATTAACTTTTTAGCAGGGGTGGTGGCACACACCATTAATTCCAGCACTTGGGAGGCAGAGGGAGGTGGATCTCCGTGAGTTTGAGGCCAGCCTGGTCTATAAAGTGAGTTCCAGGATAGCCAGGGCTTTTACATAGAAAACCCCTGTCCCAGAAAAAAAAAATTACTTTAAAAAACAAGATTTATTCATGTCAGGTGGTGGTACTGCATGCCTTTAATCCCAGCACTCAGGAGACAGAGACCGGTGTAACTGAGTTAAAGCCAGCCTTATCTACAGAGTTAAAAAAAAGGATTTATCTATTTTTATTTTATGTATATGGGTGTTTTATCTGCATGCATGTCTGTGCACCACTTGAAAGTTGAGTGACTACAGACAGTTATAAACCACTTAGCCAGCTCTCCAGCCCCTAAAATTAAATACCTGCATTTTAGCTAGGAATGACTGAGCTAATTGAAGGCCAAGAATCATGAAGGTGTTCACATTAATGAATATATACACATTAGCAAAAAAAAATGTTTAAAATTAAACATGTCAAGAATAGGAACTTACATACATAATGTGAGATTTTAAAATTTCGAAAATAAAGTAGCCTCCTAAGCTAACCTGTTATTTCAGGAATTTCTAGGGGCAGGTTAAATTCTGCCCAATTGTGTGTGTGTGTGTGTGTGTGTGTGTGTGTGTGTGTTGGTTTTTTAGACAGAGCCTGAAGAGCACAGGCTAACCTCAGAGTCAGTCCTTGAGAATAATCTTGAACTTCTGATCCTCCTGCCTCTGTTTCCTGAGCCGGGGACTACGGGTGTGCAGCACCTCACTCAGTTGTGTGGCTCTGGGATCGGGCCTAGGAATTTGTCCACACCAGACAACACTCTCAGCGGCCACATCCAGAGCCCATCGGTAGTGCTTTAAGGTTCATTTTTTAAAGGCTCATCTTGATGGCTTGAAACAAGAGTCAGTTCTAGGGTCCTCGCAGGTCAGTACCTGCCTGTTGGATATTCCTTCCCAGAAAATCACCAATGGGCTATGAATCCTAATCTGTTTCAGAGTACCCAAACACCAAAGCGCCAAGGGGAAGGGGCTCTATGTGTCAGGCATCATGCTCTTCCTGGACAAGCTGCTGGGATTCCTTCCGTCACAGAAATGGGAGACATTCTTCTGATAGTGTTCTCTATCAGAACACTCTCCGCTGCATCTCATGGACTTGGATACCCCCCAGGCACCACTCAGAATCACCCAGAATGGACCAGAAGACTTCTAGTCAGAGTCTGGGGAGCCAGAAGCGGGAAAAGGATTGCCACAGGACTGCAGCTGCAGCCGTCTGAGTTTCAGCCTCCATCAGGCTACTCATTACACGGTGTGGGCGTCAGTCTGGAGTAAGCGCTCCCACACCCGTGGGAAGGAAGAGAGGAGAGGCCAGGACAGCTCCTGAAACACTTTGAACCTGCGCCCAGTTCAAATTCTCATTTTATACTGTAAAACCGCAAGGTGGGACGGGCAAGCAAGTGAGATTTTTACAGGAGCATACGTGACAGTCAGCAGGGTGTTCAGGGCAACGACCCACTGTTTCCGTTGTTTTTCCAGGTCATTCTGTTACAGATAGCAAGTGAGGTCGTGCTTGGCAGATATTCAGTCCAAACAGTGCTTTAAGTAAATCACTAAATAAAAACAATAAATCGGAATGAAATCATTGATCTTCTCTAACATTCTATTTCAACATAAACCAATGAACACAAAATGCTACATAAAACAGTGGCAGAAATTAAATACCAAGGAAATAAAACTGCTCATCAATGAGCGGACTAATGGACTAAGTACAGTTTCCTTAAGAAGAAACATAAATATCAAATAACTATCTTTCTAAAGTTCAAAATCGCTTGTCAGTGGAGAAATGAAAATTAAAACTACTTTGTGAGACCACCTCACCCCGTCAGAGTGGCTGCCATCAATAAACCTGACGGCAGTTGTCAAAGAGGACATGCGGAAAGAGGAAATGTGTTCGCGCTGATGGGGTGAAAATTAATACAGCCACTAAGGAAATCGGCATGGAGGGTCCTCCGAAAATTAAAAGGACAACTGCCGTGTGACCCAGACATCCCACTCCTGGGCAGTGGCCCTGATAACTCTATATCCTACCACAGAGACATTTGCACGTCGGGGTTTAACCCTGCTCTGTTCACTATGGCCAGGCAGTGTAAATGTCCATCCTCAGACCACCAGATAATGAAAACCTGCCACAGTTATAAAAGAGAACATCCTTCAGCTCTAAAGAGAAGCGATCCAGGCATGGTGGCACCCACCTTTAATCTCAGCAGATGAGGAAACTGACAGGCCGAGCAGTGAATGGGTGAGGCCAGTTTGGTCCACACAGTGAACCGGGCCAGGCAAACCTCCATAGTGAGACCCTGCCTCAAAACAATAACAACAAAAAATGGCTGGTCAGATGGCTCAGCGGTTCAGAGCACTGACTGCTCTTCTGAAGGTCCTGAGTTCAGCAACCCATGGTGGCTCACAACCATCCATAATGAGATCTGATGCCCTCTTCTCAGTGACTAAAGGCAGCTACAGTGTACTCATATGTAACAACAAATAAATCTTTAAAACAAAAACAAGCAAACGAGAAGGATTGAAAGGGTTTCAGGACTGGAGAGATGGCTCACCAATAAAGTGCAAGCTGCTCTTCCAGAGGACCTGGGTCTCATTCCTAGCGCCCACTGGGCGGTTCACTTACAGCTATAGTTCCAGTTCTAAGGTATATCCTCTTCTGCCACTGCGGGCACCAGACATGCAAGTAGTATACATGACATGCATACAAGCGGAACACGCACACATAAAAAATTGAATAAATCTAATAAAAATTTAAAATAATGTAACACTTAAGAAAAGATTGCTGCAGGCAAAAAAAAAGAGAAAAGATTGCAGGAAAAATGGATGGAGTTGCACTGTACAATATAAATCGAGGTAAAAGTCTGCATATGCAGACCCTAGCCTATAGTGTATGTGAGGGGTGGGCGTGTGGGGGTGTGGGGGTTTGCTGCTGCTGCACACGGGACTGCAGTAGGACATTTAGGAAGGAGAGCAGGCATGGGCAGTGCTGGATGACAAGGAAGTGCAGACAGCAGCCAAGGACCCAGGAGCCATGGAAGGATAGAAGCTGATTGATTTTCTAGTTTAAACTCTTGTCACAGATTTTTCCTTCAAGCAATCCCAAGCATGAATGCACTTGTTATGAATTGGGACTGAGGTATTAGTGACACCCTCCTCAGTTACGAAGCATAGTGCCGCGTTTCCCTGGAGCAAGCTCCCCCTGAAGTTGTGCTCAGTCTCTCTTGCTGGAGAACTGCAAGCAGGCACAAAAACCTAACAAATTAAACCTATTTCATCCAGTGGCCAGTAGATGGCGATAGTAACTTGATATTTGATTTTCAGTTCCTTCTCTGTTACAAGAACACTAAAAAAAAATTAAAATAAAAATAAAAATAAAGGAACCACGCGGTGCTGAGAAAAAGGTATATTCTTTTGATATAGGGTGAAATGTTATATATATATATATATCTGTTAAATCCAATTGGTCCAAAGTTTCAATTAGTTTCACTGTGTCCCTGTTTAGTTTCTGCTTTCCTGATCGGTCTATTGGGGAAAGTGGAGTGTTGAAGTCACCCACAATTATTGTGTTAGGTGTAATGTGTGCTTTAAGCTTTAGTAAGGTTTCTTTTACAAATGAGGGTGCACTTGCATTTGGAGCATAGATGTTCAGTATTGAGAGCTCTTCTTGGTGGATTTTCCCTTTGACCAGCAAGAAGTGACCTTCCGAGTCTCTTTTGATGACTTTAGGTTGAAAGCCAATTTTATCTGATGTTAGAATGGCTACTCCAGCTTGTTTCCTGAGACCATTTGCTTGTAAAATTGTCTTCCAGCCTTTTACTCTAAGACAGTGTTTGTCTTTAACACTGAGATGTTAGACCCAAAGAACCAAATAACCCTATCAAAAAATGGGGTACAGAGCTAAACAAAGAATTTTCACCAGAAGAAATTCGAATGGCCGAGAAACACCTTAAGAGATGTTCAACATCATTAGTCATCAGGGAAATGCAAATCAAAACAACCCTGAGATTCCACCTCACACCAGTCAGAATGGCTAAGATTAAAAACTGAAGAGACAAGTGCTGGCGAGGATGTGGAGAAAGAGGAACACTCCTCCACTGTTGGTGGGATTGCAAGATAGTACAACTGCTCTGGAAATCAGTTTGGCGGTTCCTCAGAAAATTGGGCATGTCACTTCCAGAGGACCCTGGCATACCGCTCCTGGGCATATACCCAGAGGATTCCCCTGCATACAGTAAAGACACATGCTCCACAATGTTCATAGCAGCCTTGTTTATAATAGCCGGAAGTTGGAAGGAGCCCAGATATCCCTCAAAAGAGGAATGGATACAGAAAATGTGGTATATTTATACAATTTATACATTATTCATTAAAAATAATGAATTCATGCAATTTGTAGGCAAATGGAAATATCATCCTAAGCGAGTTAACCCAATCACAAAAGAATACACAAGAAATGCAATCATTGATAAGTGGATATTAATAAGGCCAGAAGTCCTAAATTCTCAAGGCACAATTAGCAAGTCAAATGATTCCCAGGAAGAAGAAAGGAGAGGACCCTGGGCCTGAAAAGATTGGATCCAGTTTTATAGATCCAGAACAGAGAAATGGTGGTGGTGGGGGGATTGGGGAATAGTTGGGGGGGGGAGAGGACTTATGGGACGTATGGTGGGGGGGGACTGGGAAAGGGGAAAGCCTTTGGAATGTAAACAAAGAATATAGAAAATAAAAAAAAATAATAATAATAATAAAATTGAGCCAGGCAGTGGTGGCACACGCCTATAATCCCAGCACTTGGGAGGAAGAGGCAGGCGGATTTCTGAGTTCGAGGCCAGCCTGGTCTACAGAGTAAGGTCCAGGACAGCCAGGGCTACGCAGAGAAACCCTGTCTCAAAAAACCTAAGTAAATAAATAAATAAATAAATAAATTCCTGGGGTAGACCTACTCCCCCAGGAATTATGGAATCAGTTATCCTATATTCATATAAGGCTTAACACTCACAGTAATAAATTCACACACAGAGGTATCTGTTCTGTCAAAAGATCCATATTTTAAACTTAATATTGTTAATAGCGAATAAAATAGATCTGAGAGCATTTTTAGCTGGAACCTGGAATTTCAATTGTTCCATCTGTCTGTCACAAACAAATGAATTCTCTGTGTGTCCGTGTGTGTGTGTGCATGTGTGTGTGTGTGTGTGTGTGTGTGTGTGTGTGTGTGTACAGTGTTTGACTTCAGACCAGGGCCTCACACACATGCGGAGCAGATGTTCTCTCCCCAAGCTACGTGTCCAGCACTTGGTGTCTTGAGACAGCTTCTCACTATGCAGCCCAGGTTGCCCTTGGACTTGCTACATAGCCCAGGCTGCCACCAGACTCTTCCTCTTTCGTCCTGGCTCCACTCACAAGTTCTAGAATTATAGCTATGCGACACCAAACCAAACTATTCTATGCTTAACAGACAATAATTTCTAGTCTTTCTCATCATCAGATTTCTTTATAATAACTTTAGATCTAGCTGGTTCTTCTTACATTTTTCTCTATATTATAAAGCTCTATAATAAGTGACAACCAAAAAGGACATGATGATTTGAGAGGAATGGGTTTATTCGGCTTCTAAGAACTCAAGGCAGGAACTGGTCCAGAGGCCGTAGGGAGCACTGTTACTTGCAAGCGCCTCCTGACTTGCTCAGCCTGCTTTCTCATAGATCCCAGGACCACAGTGCTCAGGAACACAACCCACAATAGGCTGGGTCCTCCCCTAGCAATCACTGATTATGAAAATGTTCTGCAGGCTTCCCTGCAGCCCAGTCTTATGAAGGAATGTTCCCAGTTAAGGTTGTCTGCTCTCAGGTGACTGTAGCTGTGCCTTAGCTTTACTGCTAACTCCTCAGCTGTGGGAGTTATGCACCACTTACCAAGACATCTGTGGCTATTCAGAATAGAGCCACATCTATCAATTTTACTTAGATATGTTTCTAAATACTTGTAGGTCTTATTTCCTCATACAGAAGTCTCTAAGCCCCGAGGCCCGACTGTCTTTGCAGAGGGATCCCCATTTCCAGGCCAGGCCAAGGCGAAGGCCAGACCCTTCCCTGGCTTTGCACACACTGTGTACACCCAGAAAGGGGTCTCAAGGCACAGTGCAAATCACCCGGCCTCTCACTATTTGGAAGTGTCTTTTGTTTCTACTCTCCTATCTTAGCCAACACATGGTGGAGGCACCGAGGGGGAAGCTGCTGAGGGGGAGCTGGATCCGATCATCATTTCTATAAAAGTTCTACCGAGAGTCAGACTCTCTAGATCCTTGGACCCCTCAACTTATTCCATAGGTGACCCTAAATCTTGGATAGCCCTTCAAACATCAAGACAAGCGTTCAGGCCCTTGTACCCATTTCATTGGTCTGCCGATGAAGGCTGCCCGGGAGAGCCTGGAGTGAGGTGCCCAGACAATTCACTCAGGGAGACTAGACTTGGAGCCAACAATCCCAAGAGCCGAGGAAACCGTGCCTACTACTCAAGGTGCTGGCTGGCTTGGGCACGGCACCAAATCCATTTCGGGCTGGCTTTTGAAGAAGAAAATAAGATCCAAGCAGGAGAAATTAAACTGGAAAGAAGTATTAAAACAACTGGAGCCCGCCTGTCAGCTTCGCCATGGAATTCTTAATTCCATTTTCCGTATAGTCTGTCTGAAATTGGGGTTCTGTCCCTTGCAACTGAGATTCCTGGTTAGCGCTCAGACGGTCTGAAGCATTCCGTGGGCACTGTTTTCCGCCTCCAGCTCCTGTCACAATGTCGGTGTCATAAGCAATTTGTTTTCACACCCGCCTCTTTAACTAGACTGTAAAATCCTTTATGAGACCGCACTTGATTGATCCTATTGCACACATCGACAGCAATGCAAAAATGAACGTCATTAGTAAGCTCTCACTGAATTAATACAAAATGCAAAACAATCAACAGTGCCTGGGCACAGATTTGGAGCTCACAGACTGCATAAAGAAAGACAAATTCAGTCCAAAATTGACTTTACAGGCACAATTCTCGGGTTCTCAGACTTCACATTTCTTCTCTTAGCCTGATCAGTTATAACTCAACCTAAGAGCCTCAGATTCGTTTTGTTTCTCTCTCTCCTCCACTCTTTCTGTCTGATATAACTGAGTTCAGAAGCGAAATGAACTTGCTATGGCTTCTCCTAGCTTCTTTTCTTTGATTTTTCTATTGTCCTTAAAGCTGGCTCATAGGATGGTCACCCATACTTTCTGTTTTCCTCTGTACATGTTACACAAGAGGAGAAAGACATCTTTTGGAGCAAGAAGCTGATTTCCAAGAAGCTCCCAACATATACTTTTTTGTGTCTAATTAGTCTAAAGTTATTAATAAGGTCAAGATTAACTCACCCGGTGAGTTGGCAAAAGGACGAGTTCAATGAGACTGAAGATAATCTCCCCAGGGCCCACTTTTGGAACAGAGTATAACCCGTGACTGAAATGAACATTGGCAGAATTGACACAAGGATCAAGAATAGATTCAGGCCAGCAAACATAACACCTGTTACAGTAAGCAACGCTGGGGTCAAAGCCAGAAGATTTTGACACAAGTCCAGAGAGATCACCAAGCCCTGGGCAAGAAGTCAGTAGAGTTCAGAGAAGTGGCCAGACTCGAACGATGCTCAGAAGCCAGGTGGATGGTGCACGATGCCCAGCTGGCTGGAAAGCTCGAAAAGTGGATACCAATCGCGGATGACTCCAAAATGGGAGTTTTCTCTTCCAGCCTGACACGGTTAGTCTACGTGTTTTCAGATGTACCGGCCTGGGTTTTTACAGCACTGGCTAAGCTAAACCTGAAGAGCTCTCTCTCATTCCCACAGAGGCTTCCTGCTATGACATACTGCTTTTCTCTGCCACGCTCCTTCAAACATCAAGTTCATGTCTACCTTAGCTTCTTCATGCACTGTGCTAGATAAGACCGACTCGACACTAACCATTGGTGAACATGGTCAAGTTCAAAATTATTTTGAAGTAGTTTTTGAAGTGTCAGAAACTGGCTCCTTTACAGTCACACAGCTGGGGTGGCTGCCCCATGGACAAGTCCCCTCTGTGGCCCTTTCTGGCTAGAGATCCCATAGGTCAGTTCAACCTCCCCAGACTCCCCGCGGTTGGATATAGCGTTTGGGCCGGTGCGGGGCATAGAGTTCCTTTCTAAACATTCTTCAGTTTGACGCTGAGGAAAGAAAGTCTCGGGCTGAGTGGATCAAGCAGTGAGAGGGGCTCATGAGATCCCGCCCACGTCGGAGTAGCTTTGGTTGTTGGTGTCTGCTGTGGAGGTGTGGGTGGGGAGGGTCAGTTTCCTTCAGGGACGCAGCCCCCACCCCTCAGAGGATAACCATGCCCTTCACCTATGCACATGAAATTGGGAAGGAATAGTGGGTGGAGGGTTAGGAGAGAAATTGGAGAGGAAGGAATGGGGGGGGTAATCAAAACACATCACATGAATGTGTGAATTTCTCAAAAAAAAAAAAAAAATTCACTGAAGAAACATACTCGGAAAGGAGCGGGTCACTGGACCCGTCGATGATGGGTGTCATTCCTATCCTGGGTCCTGCCATCAATTGTGGCCAGATCTGTTGCTGACCTCTCTGTAATTCCATCACTGTACTCCATGGTAGCTGACTTCTCAAGTGCCTGGCACGTGACCTCCAGGCTCCGGCTTGCGGTTGAGCTAGAGACTTGACTCGCAGGTACAGTGACGGGCCGCCAGCTTTAAAAGCCCACAGGAAATAATTTTAAAACCAGACAAAACATGGGAACCAATGGGCCTCAGAGCCTGATCAGGAAGTAGTGAGTGGTCACTGATCTCCAGGCAGAGAAAGCAACATGAGCCTCAAGATCCCCCATTTCACCTGCTTAGAGGGTTCTCTACCATGACCCAGGACTGGGGATCCCGTAGAACCTCCTGTTTTCACAGAGTTCAGGGTCTGGGGAGGCTGAGGTCGCGAGAATATGAGAATCCCTGCAGCTTATTAGAGAGAAAATTGCTGCCTAGAGGGAGTGGCCTGAGACTGGCCTGAGACTTACTGATGTCCCCCCTCCACTTCATTACTCAGAGAAGTCTGAGTAGTGTGTGTGTGTGTGTGTGTGTGTGTGTGTATCTGTGTGTGTGTCTGTGTCTGTGTCTTCCATGTACCACAGTCTCCAGATTTTTTTCTAAAAACAGAGAAAACATCCACAACCAGCTGAATAATTCATTTATTATCCATATAATTTTTTTTATTTCCCCAGTCCTTAGATCTCTAGTCAAAATCATTCGTACATTAAGACAATTGTACACATTGACCAATAATAACCAATAAGCAAATGACTGCTTTCCCACCACTTTAATGCATTTACTAAAGCTTTCTCAGGGTCTGGCTGGTCCAAAGGCTTGGCAAACACTGGCAGTGACCTATGCCCGGAGGGAAAGAGCACATGTCACGCCTAATAATTTGATGTCCCTGATTTACCAGAACAGACCTGATTTCTTTCTCTCTTTGTTTTTCCATAGCTAAGGTCATTCCTTTGTTGGCATTTGACATTCATGCCCTGGAATAATTTTTCCTGTAAATAAATTAATTTATTTGAATAAAAATCTGTGGCTATATTACAAGCTATGCTTTAAAAACAATTTTTAGAGTCATTTGATTTTATGTTTAGGAGTGCTTTGGCTGCACTAACCTAAGTGCAAGCCTGGTGTCCCCAGAGGATGGAGAGGTGTCAGATCCCCTGGAGCTGGCATTACAGACAAGGGTAAGCTGACTTGTGGATGCTGGAACTCAACCCCGGTTCTTTACAAGAGCAATAACTGTTCTTAATCACCACGCCACCTCTCCAACTCCCAAATTACAATTTCTACCTTGAAAAAGATGACCATCATGGCACTAGGGCTGGAACAATAATGCCCAGATAGGGTCATTTCATACTGGTAGATAGAGCAGACTTACAAGAAATATAAATGTTTTAGATGTTAAAGATCCAGCTGAGAGTCTGGAAAGATGACTCTGTGGGTTACGAGCACGCACTGCTTCTGCAGAGCACAAGAGTTCCTTTTGAGCGCCCACATCGGATGACCCACAACCTCCTAGAACTCCAGGCCCAAGGAATGCAACATTTTCTGGCCTCTAAAGACACCCTTACACATGTAAATATACAAACATACACATAAACAAAAGTAAAATGAACATTTTTTTAATCCATTTGGACCCAGGCATGGTGGCATGTGTCTTTATTTCCAGCACATTGGAGGCAGAGGCAAGAAGATCTCCTTAGTTTCAGCCCAAACTGGTCTACATTTGAGTCCCAGGTTAATCGGGGCTACACAGTGAGATTCTGTGTACTTAACGCTCAGAAAACACCAGGAACTGCAATGCTGAATTCTAAGTTTGAACCATAAATACTTATGATCCAAAACACAGCAGGTGACGATAGTTCATAATAACCTCTTATATATCTTATGAGGAACTAGAAGGCTCCCAAAACGAAGACACACGGAGATGCTGATGTTAATTACCCTGAGTGGGTCAGAGTATATACCACACATAGGAGTCAGAATGTCATACTGAACCCCATTGACATACAAAAATATCTCATGTTGATAAAAAATAAATTAATAATGTGCAACTTAAAAATAAAGCGGAACTGGTCTTTCTGTGTCCTCTCTCTGTGTGCTCTCTCTCTCTCTCCCCTCCCTCCCTTCCTCTCTGTCCCACCCACCCTACACGTTCCCAGCTGGCCTCTTCCCTTTCTCTCTACTCTCTGTGTCCCCTTTCTTTCTCTGTCTCCGCTCCCTTCTCACCCCCCTCCCCATCCTCCCCGGAAATAAAATAAAATAAAACAGAAAAAAGAAAAGAAAAAGAATAAAAAAAAATGCTGAGCTATTCTGCATAAAGAGGAAATGAAAAGCAGAAGTCTTTCAGATCTGGTTTGTTATTCTTGCTTTTATTTACTGCAGGAAAATTAGAATAAGAAAAGTGGAAGTCACGCAGTTTCCCAGCAAGATGAACTTCTAGTGGAAGGCTGGTATGGTGGGCATACATGTCGTTCAGCACTGGAGAAAGGAGTTCTCAGTCAACCAGGACTGTATAAAAAAAAACACCCTTTCCCCAACTCCCACCCCTAAAACAAGCAACGTCAGTGTGTTCAGCTTTTCCATATAGTGTGAAGAGGATACTGGGTTTTCCCATACTGTAAAGAACGTCCTTCTTTTCTCTTTTTTAAAATAATTTGAGGCAGGGTTTCTCTGTGCAATCCTGGCTGTCGAGGGACTCCCTCTGTGGACCAGGCTGACCTGAAATTCAGAGATCCACCTGCCTCTGCCTCCCAGAGCTGGGATTAAAGATGTGCACCCATGCTGTTCAGTATTCTTTGAATTTTCTATATTAAAAATGTTGACGTTTGGGCTATTGTTACTCCCACTGGACAAGAAAATAAGACCATTACAACAATTTTTGAGCCAAATTTGAAGTAAGCTCTATTAAGTACTGGCTAGGACCAGGTCTATACCTGGGATTCCCAGAATATGGCACCAAATTACAATAGTCAGAGGCTTATAAAGAAAAACCCCACAAGACTATGTATTTCCCACCTGCATCCAATCAGGAACAAGCATACACCCTAATGTATTTCCTGCATATAAGTCTCCCACCCCGTGTTTGGGGATATCCAGTGTGTGCAGCTGGGACAACCAAGCTTGCTTTCTTTCTTTCTTTTCTTTCTTTCTTTTTTTTTTTTTTTCCCGAGACAGGGTTTCTCTGTGTAGCCCTGGCTGTCCTGGAACTCACTCTGTAGACCAGGCTGGCCTCGAACTCAGAAATCTGCCTGCCTCTGCCTCCCAAGTGCTGGGATTACAGGCGTGTGCCACCACGCCTGATTTTATAAATCTCTTAAGCACAGTAATTTAAGTTAAAAACAAAATCTTATCCATCTCATTCCCTACTTGAGTTGTATCCTGAGTCAAGTCCTTGACCCTATGATGGGTACCTGTTCATATTAAGATCTAACCACTGTTAGCTGAAAGGTACCCAGACAGAAATGTGTATATCTAGTTAAGGCTTAAGGATGGAAGGGCCAAAAAATAATTAGTAGGAACAGAAAAGCCAAAGGCCCTGTTATGGTTTGCATATGCTTGGCCCAGGGAGTGGCACTATTAAGAGGTGTGGCCCTGTTGGAGTAGGTGTGTCACTGTGGGTATGGGCTTTAAGACCCTCATCCTAGCTGCCTGGAAGCCAGTATTCTGCTAGTGGCCTTTAGAGGAAGATGTAGAACTCTCAGCTCCTCCTGCACCGTGCCTGCCTGGATGCTGCCATGTTCCCTCCTTGATGATAATGGACTGAACCATTGAACCTGTAAGCCAACCCCAATTAGATTTTGTCCTTATAAGAGTTGCCTTGGTCATGGTGTCTGTCCACAGCAGTAAAACCCTATCTAAGGTAGGCCCTGTGATGGCTGACTTCGAAATTACTACCTAGAAGAAGTGTAGAAATGAGAACAGGAACCAGTCATTTATTTCATTTAAGCCTCTCCTCTCTTTTTTGCAATATTACAGCTGTCTTAGTCAAGGTTTCTATTCCTGCACCATGGCCAAGAAGCAAGTTGGGGAGAAGAGGGTTTATTCAGCTTACACCTTCCATATTGCTGTTCATTACTAAAGGAAGTCAGGACTGGAACTCAAGCGGGTCAGGAAGCAGGAGCTGATGCAGAGGCCATGGATGGATGTTACTTACTGGCTTGCATCCCCTGGCTTGCTCAGCTTGCTTTCTTATAGAACCCAAGACTAAGAGCCCAGGAATGGCACCAACCATAATGGGCCCTCCCACCCTTGATCACTGATTGAAAAAAAATGCCTTACAGTTGGATCTCATGAAGGCAGTTCCTCAAGGGAACCTCCTTTCTCTGTGATAACTCCAGTTTATGTCAAGTTGACACACAAAACTAGCCAGTAACAGCCATATTATCTCTAATGATTCCCAAGAAACAACAATTCTCATTCTCTCTCTCTCCCTCTCTCTCTCCCTCCCTTCCCCTCCCCCTTCCCCTCCCCCCTCCCTCTCTCCCTCTTCCTGTCCCTCTGTCCCTCTTCCCCTCCCTTTCCCCTCCCCTTCCCTCTCTCTCTCCATCCCCCACCCCCTCCCTCCCTTTCTCTCTCTCTCCTTCCTTCTCCCTATCTTTTGGTTTTTTGAGATAGATTTTTCCTTTGTAATCCTGGCTGTCCTGGGACTCACTTTGTAGACGAGGCTAACACGGTCTTGCCTCTGCCTCTGAGTGCTGGGACTAAAGGCATGCACCACCCACCCAGTTAACAATTTTCTCTTATAGCCATACAATAACCTCATTATTTTACATAGAGCAGGTTGAGTGCCCCATCATATTGTAGAAGTAGTTCAGCTAATGAATCTATCTGTACATATATTTTAACAGGTACCTTTCCTGGTTTGCCAATAAACTCTATAGGTAGTCCTTTTGTCTCTTTTTTTCCAGGGAGTTTTCTTATATTTCTCACATTTTTTATACCTAATATTCCTGCCTCTTGCTGAGGATAAGGGGCAATGTACACTCTTCTGTAACTATTTCCTGATGAAATTAGGACACCATTGTCAGGACAGAGGAAGGCTGGAATGCTACCAAGGGCCAGCAAGGGATTCAGACAAAGGAGCATTCGTATGAAGTATCTAGTTCACTGACCCAGCTGAAGAGACAGGGAGCAACCACGTCAGCTGGACCGCTTCACAGCAGCTTCCAGCGAGTCCAAGGCTCACAGCAGTTCTGGAGCAGTTTGTAGTCCACAGCTGATTCTTGGGTGGTCTGTCAGCCAAGTAGAAATGTGCTGGGGCAGGTACAGACTAAGGATAGAAGTTAAAGTTAAGGAGCGTAAATGAAAATCTTATACTTGGAGCTTTCAGGACCATAGTCCTGGTACTGACGGGAAGGGGAAGAGTATCAAGAACAGGGGAGAGAAAGAGATCTCACCCCTGGGAATAGGCAGGTGGGGAAACAGGCTTTTGATTGAAGGCAGCACTTATCTGGAATCTGTTTGACTTATGAAAGACAACCAAGTCTTATCACTCCCTTGACTCTTTGAAGCTTACATGAAATTTGTTTTTTGTTTTTGTTTGTTTGTTTGTTTGTTTGTTTGTTTTTGTTTTTCAAGACAGGGTTTCTATGTGTAGCTCTGGCTGTCCTGGAACTCACTCTGTAGACCAGGCTGGCCTCGAACTCAGAAATCCACCTGCCTCTGCCTCCCAAGTGCTGGGATTACAGGCGTGCGCCACCACTGCCCAGCGCTTACATGAAATTTATAGATTACAAATAGAGATTAAAAAAGTTTTAGATATATTTAGATATATTAGCATTACCACTGCTTATAATCTGTACTTAAATTTACATTGTAGGAAAAACAAAGCAAAACAAAACAAAGTAAAAACAGCTGATAGGTATCTGTAATACAGCTGGAGTAGATCATGCCTTTGAGTCATAATTAAAGCTATGGCTTGGGTAAAAAAGAACCATGAATATTCTTTTCTCTTTCCACAGAGCTGGATATATAGACTGGACAGAGATGTTTTTAGCATGATGGGAAGTACCTTTAAGTTTATACTCAGATGATAACTGTCTTATTTAGGGTTTGCATTGTTGTGAACAGACACCATGACCAAGGCAACTCCTATAAGGACTGAAAGAATGAAAAATACAGCCTAACTCTCAAATGACCCCAAGAAATCAGAAATTTAGAAATGCATCTCACTCCTAAGAAGCCCTAAATACCTTACATTACACACACACACACACACACACACACACACACACACACACATACACACACACACACACACACACACACACACGCTCTTTGTTAGAAACTAGGTGGAAGGTCACATTCCTTGAGCCCACTCTTTGTTAGGAACTAGGCAAAAGGGCCTCGAGTATGTGATCCTGGCCCAGTAAGGTAATGGGAAATGAGCTAACTAGCGGCTTATCTGGCTTCTGTAAACTGCTTACGCCATCACCCCCACCCAGGAACCATGCAACTTTGGACCTCCAAGACCATGGGAAGTCCGTGGAGCATGGGCTTGGGTAATTTAAACTGATTGGCTTGGAAACTACGGAGTGGTATAAATCGATTGGCTCGCACTGCGAGGGCTCTCAATGCTAAGGAATGATTGGTTTGTGATGTGCGGGCTTTGTTGTAAACCTATAAAAGCTGTCCCGATTCTGCACTTGGGGTTCCACAGTCCTCTACCCCTGTGTGGTATATGACTGTGAACCCCAGAGCCTCTGGAATAAAGATCCTCTTGCTGTTGCATCAAGACCATTTCTCTCAAGTGATTTGGGTGTCGCCTTCTGAGGCATGGGACGCTGGGGCGCCCTCGTTTTTTGGGGGGGTCTTTCAGGACATTTAATTGGAGCTGGCATACAGTTCAGTGATCCAGTCCCTTATCATCAAGGCATGGCAGCATCCAGACAGGCATGGTGCAGAAGCAGTTGAGAGCATCTTCATCTGAAGGCCACCAAGAGAAGTCTGGCTCCCATGTGGTTAGGAGGAGGGTCTTATTGCTCACTTCCACAGTGGCACACTTCCTCCAACAAGGCCACATTTCCTAATAGTGCCACTCCCTGGGCCAACCATATTCAAACCACCACATCAACCAAAGGAAATTTAAAATCTTGATCTTATAACTATATACCTTAAGGCTCCCGACATATCGCTAAGGATCAGGCAAGAATGATTGTAAAAACAATACCCTAACTGCCTTACCTTTTCTCCAGTTCCTCATTTAGTGGTTAATCCACAAGGCCTTATGCCCAGTCATATTTGGCAAATGGATGTAAATCATTATGTAGAATTTGGAAATTTGAGATATATACATGTTGTACTGACATTTGTTCAGGATTCCTTTTTGCTTCTCTGCATGTGGGAGAAGCCTCTAGAAATGTAATTGATCATCACTGACAAGCTTTTAATGCTATGGGATTACCTAAAGTCATTAAGACAGATAATGGGCCAGCTTATACCGGCAACAACTTTATATCATTTTGTAAGGAATTTGATATTGAACATAAAATTGGAATTCCTTATAACCCAATGGGACAAGGAATTGTTGAGCATGTGCATCTCACTCTGAAAGATTGGCTTTTAAAAACAACAAAACAGGGGGAATTATACCCTCCCAAGGTCACCAAAAGCACATCTTTCTTTTGTCTTATTTGTTTTAGATTTTTTTTGCAAACTGATGCTAAAAGTCAGTCCGCAGCAGATTGCCACTGGCATCCAGTTCATATGCAACGGTTAAATGGTGGGGCCCCTTAACTAACACATGGAATGGTTCAGATGTCATTTTACTGTGGGGGAGAGGTTCTGCTTGTGTTTTTTCACAAAAGGAGCCTGATGGCTGCCTGAAAGATTGGTTCATCAAGTGGACACAGATCCTGAGTCTTCTAATAAGTATGATTCCAATTATGAAGATGGGTAAAACCTTTATCAGCCAGTTGAGTTAATTTGGAGCACAGTTTTCACTATTACCAGAGAAGTAACAGTTTTTGTTAAAGCCAAATCCCTCACACCAGGAGGCCAGGCTTTGTGTCCGTTCCTTGCTAATTTACAACTGAATTGGTTACTTGGGACATCTCCTCAGACATCTTTAATCCTGTTTGTTCTTAACTTTTGACTTTGTATCTTAAGCAGGCTGGTTGTTTCCACACAGGATCACCCTCAGCAAAACTCAGTGACTCACCATGGCGGTTACTCATCACTATGAAGAAATGCACTGAGTGCATACTCATCTGTCCCTCGTGGCTTTGGTCTTAACGGGGAAAAGGTGTCCTATGAGTGCTGGCAGTCAGAGATGGGCAACTGATGTTCTATAACTCTTATCAACCTAAGACAGAGGCATGTGCCAAAAGGCTGTGTTTGTTCAAAATAAACACCAAAAGATTGTGTTTGTACAAATAAACACAAGCAAGTTGCAAGTGACCTCTGGGGATGGGTAAGAGAGAGTGTATAGACTCAGACCTAAGCCAGATGCAGCTGCCAGCCACCATAATTTCCAGGTAGGACCATATCCAGGTAGCATAAGTAAATCTTATGCTCCAGTACACCTAATTTTTAATAACTAAAATAGGAGGAAATGTGCCCTTCCCCCAGCCTTGAGCAGACGAATGCAGACCTTATAGTTTGCCACAGTCATCTAGCCCACCTAGGGTGGATGGAGTCTTCCAAAGTAGGTGAGGTCTATTGTTCTTCAAGACCCACAGCTTTCTACAAGGAGCAGGCTACCCACTGAGCAGCTGAGCCTGTTTTCCTGACCAGATCCTGGCATATTGGACGATGGGTTTCTCCTCTTTAAATTCAGAGTTATCCACTAAACATTGGACCTTGATCAGAACCTTTGTCTTGGCTTCACCTCTTTCTCATCCATCCTTCCCATCTATCCCCAGCTCTCCTTCCAGGTACCAAAGCTGATGGACAGCTACAAGGCTCCCTTTCTAGTTCTTTTGGAGCTCTGGTTGGCTGGTTCAACTCAGCTGTTTTGGCTCAAACTCTTCTTTGAGCTCACTAAATCAATTTGGCTTCTTTCTTGGCCTCTCACTGAATTGCTCTGCTTGGCTTAAAACTAACTCTAGCAATCTGTTCTTAGCTTCTGGCACCTTTTCATTCTCTGGCTTGTTCTGTCTTTGTGAGAACCCTGTCAGAAACAGCAGGTCAGCACCCCAGGACCCAGAATGGGGACTCAAATCTGGACTGAAACTGCATTCTGCCCAGGACTGCCTGGGGGAGGCTAAGGACAGAACCACCCTGCCTAGGGTGAGGCCAGAGAAGGAAGTGACTTGACAAAAGACAAAGTCGGGAAATACCACAAATACTTCAAGGTGGGCAGGACAGGGCCAAAAGGCAGAGACAACCTCCCTATTCGAGTTGACCAATAATTTTAAATTCACAGTCGTCCAACTCAGGCAACTGCTGAACTTCCCGCCAAAATGTTCATAAAAAGGTTGTGCTTTGTGAACTCAGGGTCTCCTCTTGCCTGCGTGCTAAGGGACCCCAGTGTTCATTGGAACAATAAACCTCTTGCAGATTGCAGATGCCGGTCTCTGTGGCCTTATTGACTGGGGGTCTTCCGACAAACTCTTACATCTTCTTCTGTGTCTAGCTTATTCTCTCTTCAACCTGTCTCTATAAAACTGTCCTCATAAAAATGCCTCCTTTCTTCTTTTCCTCTCCCTCTCTCTTTGCATTGTTCTCTCTTAAGAAGCTTCCTTTTCTTCTCTATTCTCAGGAGAGTTGGGCAGATTGGTTAAATCTTTCTCTGATTCACCACTTTGTCTGCCACTCAGTTAGATATCACTTTCAAACCCAAGTGCTTTCTTCTACAAACTAATTTTACCTTCATTGTTTGGGATTAAAGGTGTGGACCAAGGCTGAACCACACCACAACTAGAACAGGTTTTTCAGTAAATAACACAATCTCCGTGTTCACAGTGTGATCAAATATCCTGCCACACCATGTGGGTTATTGGTCTTAAAAGTTAAGCTACTGGCATGAGGTACATTTTTGTGTATGAACACATGGAAGCACAGCTTAAAATCTTACAAAGATGGCATCTAGTCATGTGACTGCCTCCATCCTGATAGGCAAAGCAGCTAAAATAGCAGCAAGCTACATGTTGTTTATATCCTAAGGAAGCATCAGTCCCCTTGGTTATTATAAGATTACTTATATAGAGACTTTTTAACTATCAATGCTGTGCTATGAGTTCTAAATTAGCTTTTTAATTATAGTTTTTTAAAAAAGATTATTTATTATATGTAAGTACACTGTAGTTGTCTTCAGACATTCCAGAAGAGGGCATCAGATTTCATTAGGGATGGTTGTGAGTCACCATGTGGTTGCTGGGATTTGATCTCAGGACCTTCAGAAGAGCAATTGGTGCTCTTAACCAGTGAGTGATCTCTCTAGCCCCCCTTAATTATGGATTTTTAATTATAACTGTAAACTTATAAAATCTTGAGGTACAAAAATTTCACATAATAGTCTTAGAAATTTTGAGATAGCCGGGCAGTGGTGGCGCATGCCTATAATCCCAGCACTTGGGAGGCAGAGGCAGGTAGATTGCTGAGTTCGAGGCCAGCCTGGTCTACAGAGTGAGTTCCAAAGCAAAACCAAAAAAACAAAAACAAAAAAGAAAGAAAGGAAAAGAAAAGAAAAGAAAAGAAAAGAAAGGAAAGGAAAGGAAAGGAAAGGAAAGGAAAGGAAAGGAAAAGAAAAGAAAAGAAAAGAAAAGAAAAGAAAGAAAAGAAAAGAGAAAAGAAAAGAAAAGAAAAGAAAAGAAAAAAAAAGAAATCTTGAGATAAGGTTTATGTTGCTGTGGGCAATTAATGTTACTCAAATCACTTCGGGGGCAGTGGCCTTTCTCGAGAGCCAACCTAAGGTTCTAGGTTCCTGAATGAAAGACACACAGATGCAGTCTTCTATTTTAATAAGCCTTAAACAGTTCAATGGCTGAGCCACTCCCAAACCTTCATGTGACTAACACACTTTCCCCTCCCATATTCCTGAAACATTACTTACCAAAACCTATAGTCCATCCTGGCTGCTCTGACCCAGGCCTGCAGCCCTCCTGGGCCACGATCCCCAACTCTTACATGTTGGCTGTCTCTCTGTCCTCTACTTCTCAAGCCTGGTCTTTACTCCTTTCCCAGCATGATGGTTCTAAATCCTTCTTTTCTCTTTCCCCTTGCCCACAAATCCTAAAGTCCCACCACTGTCTCCCTGCCCAACCATTAGCCTCCAGCAACTTTATTTACCAATCAAAACCAACTGGGGGCAGGGACCCTCAGCGTCTTACATGTGGATTCTTGTGCAATTTTGGTAACCCAATTAATACAATATAAGTGTTAGACCAAGTCCACAATAGTTTATATCCTTGTAAAAGTTTTAGGCAGATAAATGAAACCAATTGTCTATTTTTAGTTTACTTTTGGCTGTTTTGCTTAGCTCTTTTATCCCTGTCACAAAGTTGGGTGTCCTTACTGACACAGGACAGTTAGAGATTAAATAAACACGTAGGCCTGGAGGAGCAAAAGCAATAATCCAACTCCAGAGCCGGCCAATGAAACTTTACCCTCTCTCCAAGATTCATACATATAGCCCTGGTTTACCCTGAATAAAGTGTATATATGCACAAGGTGTTTTGTTGGATACTATCTGAGAGAGCTGCTTTAGTGAATGTTGTCTAAAAGACCTGTAACATTAAAGAGCTGGAACACTGAGATCTTTGGGGAGACCTCCTCCCCAAGCATTCCCTGCCATACCACGATCCTGCGGGCCCTCCTGTTCCGGACTTTGCCTCATCCTTTCCCACGGGGTGTGTGCATCCAGGTCTAGACATCCCAAGGGAAGATGTGTACCAGGGAACTCAGCTTTGCTTCATCCTTCCCTATTGGTATGCATCAGTCCTCAACACCACAGGGAAGAAGTGGAGAAACAGAACCACAGCTGTGTGCTTCCCTCCTTCATCCAATCATAGGTGAGCACACATCCTGATGCACTTCCTGCCTGTGTACCGCCTACCTCACTGGGATCAAGCACATGCTGTGCAGCTGGGGCAACCAAGCTTGTTTACAGAAATGGAAACACATGGATTGTTCTCCTACCTGGACAACAGCCCCCAGAACTCCAGCATTCCAGGCAGCTCTCTGTCCTTGGGCAGGTGGGGCTTACAAGTTATCGGCATTTTTGTTTTATAGGTGTCTTAAGCACAGACATTTAAACTTTTTAAAAACTTAACTTTAGCTGTCACACTGTTGAGATGCTTCAGCCATAAAGATGTTTGACATCAAGCCTCATGGCCCGAGTTTAATTGCAGGGCCAGTGTGGTAGGAAGCAAGAACCAACTCAGACAGGTTGACCTCGGACCTCTCCACGCATGTGCATTCATGTGCATCCACACAATAAATAGATAAATGTAAAAATGTTTAACTGTTAAAAATGTCATTTTTGAGCATACTTTGAGTTGTAACAGCAAAAGAAAGATAGTATTTTATATTCCTTTTAATTGAGTTGGAATGATTTTCAAGTTTCTGCAATGGTAGTAGTGCATAAATTATTATTAAGCATTTGTTAGTGAATAATACATATTAACATTGTAAAATTGAGTGAAGTGGAAATGATGCCTCAGGAAACCCCCAAAGTGTGGAATAGGGCATTGCCTGGGGTTCTGTATGCCAGCAGAAGACAAGGAGGATCATCGGTTGCAAGATTATGAAGCAGTCCTAGTAAACCGAATTTCTAAAGCTTTTAAAAAATATTTATATCAGCCAGGCATTGTGATGTACATCTTTACCAAGGTAGAGGTGGGTGTATTTCTGGGTTTAAGGCTGCCAGACTAATCTACAGAGCAAGTTCCAGGACAAGACAGGGTTATACAGAAAAACCTTGTCTCATCAAAACAAAGCAAAACAAAACAAAACGAATGCTAAACAATAACAAGCAAACAAAAAAACAAAACAAACAAAAACAAAACAAAAAGCCCAAACCCCATTTACTCATTTATAATGTGTGTGTGTGTGTGTGTGTGTGTGTGTGTGTGTGTGTGTGTTGTGGATGTCCCTGGTGATGCCTGTATTTTGATGTTAATTCTGCTTTCCCAGGAGGGGCTGTCTGCAATGAGGACTGAGTCATGTACTCAGTTGACTTCTTGGGAACCTTTCCCTGAATGAATAAAGAGACCAATCACTGGGTGAGTAGGCGGTACTTCTGGGTTAGAGAGGAGGCAAGAGACAGTTAGGGGCTTTTTGGATGGGGATAGCGAGAGTGCAAGATGTAACTACTAGTGTCTCCGGTTTATATGGTAAATCTACCAGGATTCGCCACCGGGGGATTTAGATTTAATATGGTTTGCAAGATTAGGATTCTAGTTGTTGTGCCCAGCAACGGAGTTACCAGTGTTTCTGAGCTAAGTTTGTGTGGTTCCTTCACAAGGCGGTTTGACTGGATTGAAGAAAGAAAGGAGCGGCGGCGAAGCATGGGTTTGCCAGATGTGCACCACAAAGGCTGTGGCGGTTTTGAAACATGGGGCTGGCATGGTAGGACCTGCCAGAGGGAACTTAGTGAGCTGGGTGGAGAGATTTTGGAGCTCTGAGGCAGAGAGTCTCCAAAGATAAGAACTGCCAGGTGAGGCCGCCAGGGTTGAGAGTAGCTGGGAGAATTGTGGGAACTTGCCGTTTTTTGGTTTGTTTGTTTTTTTTTTTTCCTAATGTTTCCCGCAACGTATATCTTATATAATTAGGCCTATTTCTCTTTTTATACACTGAATCTATTAAAAATTATTAAAATATTCAAGTCAGATATAAAGGACTGAAGCTGAACTCAATGACAGAACATGGAAGCATGAGTAAGACCCTGTGTTCAGCCTCCAGTATTCATTTCCAATCAATCACCAATCAATCAATTAATCAATACGTTAAATTATTGGCTTAAAAGTGTTTTTCAATTTGTTCGTGTAAAGAATCAAACCTTTCTGAGGCAGTATCCTTCATCCTTTCAGTCCCACAGTCTTGGCTGTTCTTTTCTCTCGAGTCCTTGCTGGACCTCCTAGGCTGGGCTCAGTGACCCTGCTTGTGTTCTCAGTGCTGCTTGAAAACAATATTATCCCCAGTGTCACACCAAGGAGACACACCAAAGTAATTTGGCAAAGCAATTTACTTTTTCAAGGTTTCGAAGGACCCAAGCTGAGCAAACAATCACACCACAGTGGGGTAGGAACGGTCAACCTAGCTTCTTGTCTAATCCTGAGTGATGACTGTATCTCACCGCAAGGGCGGGTCCTCAACCACACAATCTGACTGGAAAAGCTAATTCATAATCCCTGCAAAGAGGAAGTGTGTGACATGGCCAACTCCCAGGAATGTCTAGCATCCAGGGTTTGGGCAAATCTATACCATGAGATAAGAAAGGTTTATAGAATGCCCTAGGCAGACTAACCATGTTTGCTAGGAAAGTTTTTCTCAGCACCCTTTCTGTTTGCCACCTTTGTGCTGAAATGGTTTTTATGCCCTGTCTCTCCGTACACTAAGCCTCTGTATGGGAACCCTCCATAAGTCCCAGATGAGACTGCATTCTCCTAGTCTGCGTCCATGGTGTCGTCAAATTATCCTTTATGTTACAGGTATTGCTACCAGACCAAGTTCAAACACTTATCTTTAATAAGCCAATTAGAGGAGGCAAATTGATAAGGAAAAGCAGAAAAGAGAGAGAGAGAGAGAGAGAGAGAGAGAGAGAGAGAGAGAGAGAGAGAGAAGCTGGGCGTGGTGGCACACGCCTGTAATCCCAGCACTTGGGAGGCAGAGGCAGGCAGATTTCTGAGTTCAAGGCCAGCCTGATCTACAGAGTGAGTTCCAGGACAGCCAGGACCACACAGAGAAACCCTGTCTCCAAAAACCAAAGAGAGAGAGAGAGAGAGAGAGAGAGAGAGAGAGAGAGAGAGAGAGAGAGAGAGAGAAGAGAAGAGAAGAGAAGAGATGTTTCAATGTGGCCACTCTGGGAAGAGAGGTTCAGTGATCCAGTACTCCCCTAAGCCTGTCTTTGAGGGCCCTGATGTAAAGGTAAGGTTTAAATAGAAAGCAAGAACTATACACAACTAAGCAGTCAGGCAAGGTGCTGTCCCCCTGGCCACCAAGGTCCCAGCTCCAAGTCTGCAAGGTCGTCGGACAAACTGTAAATCTTTCTACAGGAGATAAATTTATCCTCTGGAAGCCCTCACCACCGCTTCGGCCTTTCCTTTCCCTGCATGATTCCACTGGTCTATAGCAGTAGACTGGAGCCCAGTGTTTCTTCAACTGTATTCTTTCCGGCCAGACAGACTGGCTACCCTTGGATTCAGGCCTCCAGTTTCTCCACAGCACTCTTTTGTTCTCTGAAGATAGCTTGGGGGAAAATAAGACTGTCGGTTGCCTTTTACTTTAAAAAACAAAACACTCACTATTTATTTCTCAGGTTTTAAATGTCAAAAAATTATATATTTTCTACTTTGATTTTATTGATTTATCGAGCCCTTTGCTGTTTCTCTACTTCTTTGGATCCATTGTTGGGTTTGCTATTTGTTTGTTTGTGTTGTTTTGCCTGAGCTATCTACATTTTGCATTATTCGATTATTCTTTATCACAGTGGCTTGCCATCTGGGATAGCCTTTGAAAATTATTCCAATATTTAGTCTGTGTGCATTTTGTGTATATACCATCATGCACATAAATAGTCGCTTTTTTGTTTTTTTGTTTTTTAAGTAGTGCACAGTTTTTGCTTTTCTATCCCTAACTTGAACGACAAACAGCTACGGTTTTTCCATTGCACTGTAGTTCTCATTGGCTCTTGTCGTTCCTAAAGTGCATTCTGTACCTGCTTCCACTTGAAGTGCTGTTGATTTCTATTTACTTAATTTAATGTGTATGGGTGTTTTGCCTACATGTATGTGTCTGTATCATGTGCATGCTGGTGCCAGTGAAGACCAGAGGATTTTAAGATACCACATACATTTAATTAATTCACTGTTTACAATGAAGACTCTTTTGCATATGTTGCGGTCTAGGAGTGGCTCCACAAACCACATGAACACTGACCTCAGTCCGACAGGCATGGTTTATTAAACACACACCCTTAATACTGGTCAGAACAGGGACGTAGTTCAGAAAGAATGATCTAAACTACGACTGGACGTCTTTCTCTGACAGCTTAAAGGAAAGAAAACAGAAAACCCACAACGAGTTCCTACGCAGGTGCAGGAAGTGTGGCCAGGTGGTGAGTGCTGACTCAAGCTGTTTCAGACATAACAGTTCCCACTGACCTTTGATCTGATGGGTCCTGCGTAAAGCTTTGTGGACTTTCTTAAGATTAACAAATCTCAGAACATAACAGGGGATGATGTGGTCAGTATGACCCTGCTCTGAGTCAAGTCACTTTTCTGTGCCAATGACTAACAAGCATATTACAGCAGCAATAAGAAATAGCTGGCAGGCATGGAACAAAATGGCTGCAGCTGTGCTGGGGGTGGAGGTGGGGTCAGACCATAACAGTGTAGCTGTTACTGATGGCTTTTTACAACTCTCACACTTCTCACAGCAGACTGAATACTTCTGATTTATCCAGAGAGTACAGATTACAAGGAAGAACAGAAAAGGAAAAGCACAAATGTTAGTATGTCAAGATGTTTCCAGCAACGCTACAGCCAGCTCATGCTGACTCACAAAAATAGACTATTTTATGTTCAGGAATTTTTTTGAGTCAGTTGTTAAAAGACAATTAAAAATTAAATAAACTTATAATATGAATTATAACCTAGAAAGTAAGTTTTTAAAAACAGAAGTAAACATGCAAAACTACTTCTAATCATTTCAGTAGACTTATTGCCTTCTACTTTCTTAAGGTTATTTGCATCCATTGTGTCTTTATGCTGGAATATTCTCTAATGGGATGCTGTAAAGCTCCCCTGATTTAGAGAAGTTGTATAAATATTTGAGATGGGGCAGAGTGTCTCAAGCATCTGTGCACACCTGTGGTCCCAGCAATTTGGGAGGATGTGGCAGCCTGGGCATCTTAGCAAGACTTTGTCTCAAAACAAAACGTTGAAGAAGGACTAAAGATATAGCACAGGGAGTTCATTCCCCAAGGCTGGAAAAAGGGAGAGAGGGTGAAGAGAGGAGGAAAAAGTCAAAAGAAAGAGAACCGCCAAAGTTGGCATATTTATATCATGGAAATTAGAAAATGTATAATAAGAGATTGATCTTGATCTTCCATTATCTAGACCTAAATTGAGTATGAAAGTGTTAATATGGGATGCATAGATGGTTCAGTAGTAGAAGGTTCTGTAGTTGATGGTTCTGGAATAGCAGGGCTAGCTCTTCCAGAAGGCTAAATGTAAGAGCCAAAGTCAACCTGTAAGTCTCACTTGCCCAAAGAGAAGATAACTTCCTGGGATTCTGGGAGTTGTAGTTTTTGGGAACTAACAAAGCCACTTATCTTATGGTAAGAACTTCGGTTTCTTAAAAACAAAACAAAACAAAACAAAACAAAACAAAACAAAACAAAACAAAACAAAACAAAACAAAACACCAGTTATGCTATGTGAATGTGTTTTAGTTTTAATCCCAGATATGGGATGTGGGGCTGCTTCAGTTTGTCCACAGCCATTAACCAGGATTGTGCCCTGCTATAGGAGGGGCATTATCTTTGCCAGCTGCAGATAGTTTAATTCTGGGGACTTTGGAGAGTGTATAAATGCCAGAGCCCCGAGAGGGGCCAGAGGTGCTCTGAGAAGAAGGCAGCCACTGTATGGCCTCTTGCTGGTTTGCTGGTTTACTGCATGGCTGGATATTCTGACAACAGACTGGACCCTCCCTAAGTGGCACAGCCATAGCCACAAGAGACAGAGAGAGAGTCATGAAGCCCGCCCAGCTGCTTGGCACAGTTCCAGCAGAGCTGAGCAGATTGCTACAATCTCTGTTCTCCTAGTTTTCTAACTTTTGGGGTTTGGTCTCTGTATGTTGTATTATTGGTGACTTTCTGCATTTTGATTCATTGTATGTCTTTTCCAGAGGAAAAAATTATGTCTGAATCTTTTTAGAAAAATCCTAAAATTAACTTTATCTGGCCACTATTTGCCGGTCTTCCTTATGCCCTGGAGATCATTAAGCTCAGATAAGCACACAGCTGGAAGAGGCCATTACCCTAGGAATTTCCTAGGAGTATCTGCCCCTGAGCAAACTGAGACAATAGACCTGATGCAAGGCAATCTGAGACAACTGAAACACCCTGGCTGGCCAGGAGGATAGGTTACTGATTCAAGGTTTCTTTTTTATAGGCTAGTGTCTCTAAAAAAGTTGCTTAAAGAGAGTGGTGTTAGGATCATCTGACAGCTTCAGACAGACCACACCAAGTCACAGGTAAAGGTGGGAGGTGAGCCAAATGGATTCTGGGAATATGGTGTCCGTTGCCTTGGCCTATGTGATGTCACAGGTTTTGGAGGTCCTGATACCAACAGTGAGAGTCATACAGGGTATATTCCTGAAGGAATAAAACTCAGTAAATAAGATAGATTGGCTAAAATAAGTTTTTCCTACTTTATAGCATAAATAATGAAACATATAATAGAAGTTAGGTATTAGTATTTGCTACGCATTAAAAAAAAAGACAAGTTGCTGGGCGGCGGCGGTGGTGGCGCACGCCTGTAATCCCAGCACTTGGGAGGCAGAGGCAGGCAGATTTCTGAGTTCGAGGCCAGCCTGGTCTACAGAGTGAGTTCCAGGACAGCCAGGACTACACAGAGAAACCCTGTCTCGAAAAACCAAAAAAAAAAAAAAAAAAAAAAAAAAGACAAGTTCAGATAATTTCTGTCTACGTGGAGTGCTTTAAAATAGAAAAAATTGCCAATTTAAAAGCAGGCTGTCATATAGTAAGTGTGTTTGCCCTGGAGGTGACATTCTTTAGCTTCTTTTCTTTCTTCTTTCTTTCTTTTTTAATTTTTTTATTTTTTTTAGAGACTGGGTTTCTCTGTGTATCCCTGGCTGTCCTTTAGATTCTTTTAATTGGCGGTATGGAGCTAAATATAATAAGAATTATCTGTTCTGTTTGCATTTTCTAATTGTGACTGAACTTGTAACCCTGGCCATATAATGAAAAGTCAAAGATATATTCTGTACCACTTGGATAATCATTAGTCTGCCTTTGTTCTGTGAAACTTGTATAAATAAAGAAGCTCCTGGTTGCTAGTCAGTCAGAGCAGCAGAAAATGGCCTGGCTACTAACAAGTCAGGACCATAGAAGTGGCCTGATTGCTAGCACGCCAGCTATGAGATTTCCCTGACCATCACCTTTGACTCATTCCCTCCCCTCACCGACTCCTTATCTCCTCTGAGAGCCACCCTGGCCCAAAGGACCCTCTGACTGTCTGCTCCGGCCCTGGGAATGCTCCCAGGAAGGCCTCTGGCACCCAAGGAACTAGATGACCCTAATCAGCAGGAAGTAGCCATAGAGATTTATGTCCCCTTTGCACTCTCTTTCTCTCCTACTTAGTGGGGGGGGGGGTTGGAAGGGTTTAGAGTGGAATAAGGGTCCGAAGGGAGGCAGAGGTATAGGAACATAATAATGTTTCAGTCCCTAAACAAGTTTATTTGAACCAACTACACCAGATGTGCTTGATCACATGTAGGCAGGAGATACATCAGGATGTATTCTTGGCCCTGATTGGGAAATGCAGTGAATTGTGGGTTTTACCTTTTTAAGCCCCTGCAAAAGGAGTCAGCAACACTCCCTGAGATCCCAGAGTGGACCTGATCAGATTCTATCCTGGAACTTTAGTATTTAACTAAAGTTTGCTTCAAATTTGGCTCAAAACTATAAAACTGGCTTCTCTCTTGCAAATCTCAGGATTAACAATACCAGGTTCCATTTCCCAGCATCCATAACGGTTAACAACCTTCTATAACTTCAGCTCCAAGGGATCTGGCACTCACATACACATGGTACGTAGACATATATTCAAGCAAAATACCTATATACATAAAATTTAAAAATATATCTTAGGAAAAAAAGGACAAAAGAAAATATAAGTTAAACATGATGGCTTCCTGATGAAAAACTGCACTTCCCAGCTCCTGGTGCACACTATGGAATTCATTTCCACCCTTATAACACGCCACACCCCATCTCCTTCTGTAGGCATTTTGGCTATTCACACATGTGGTTGATAAAAGCCACCCCTCATGGTAGATAAACATGATCCTGCCTAAGGTCAGACCTCTCTCTTTCTGCCTTTCATCTCTCTACAGCTTCTTCACTAGTAAATTAAACAAGGTGTATGCTGTGTCTGTGTGTGTGTGTTCCAATTAAACAAAGCAAAAGACATCCTTCTGGTATTAAAGAAACAAAATTTTATTTATTTATTTATTTATTTATACTTCACAACATTCAGTGTAGAATCACTCCCATGCCAACGAATGTGAGATCTGCCTTCCTCTTTCTGTTTTGCTCCCATCCTGCCCTTTAACTTAAATAATAATGTCAACCAGCACTCGGGTAGGAACCACAGGCCTTCCTTGTTTGCAACTACGCATTGGCCACAGATACTTAAGTTCAGCTAGAGAAAAAAGAAGCCACTGGATAAAAGCAACTAACCATAATGTAATTTGCATAATTATTTTTTAGACTGCAGGTTATTTCCACTTTAAATTAGTAAAATGCATGCACATAAACATGACTGTTTAGATTTTTAAAAATTATTTATGTGTATGAGTGTTTTGCTTGCATGTATGTCTGTGCACCATATGCATGCCTGGTGCCCTCAGAAACAAGAAATGGACGCTGGATCCTCTGGATCTGGAGTTACATGCGGTTGTGTGCTGACATGAGGGTGCTGGAAATCAAACCCATGTCCTCTGGAAGAACAGTCAGCGCTCTTACCTGCTGAGTCTTCTCTAGTGCCAGATTTGTTTTTGAAAACTGACTGTTAAACAAGTATCTGTGGGCTGGAGAGATGGCTCAGCGGTTAAGAACACTGACTGCTCTTCCAGAGGTTCAGAGTTCAAGTCCCAGCAACCACACGGTGGCTCTCAACTACCTATAATGAGATCTGATACTCTCTTCTGGTGTGTCTGATGACAGCTACAGTGTACTCACAAACAGCTACAGTGTACTTGCCTCAGTATGGACGGCAGCTTTGAAAGGGCCGCTCAGGTGACAAGGGAGGTCCATATGGAGGCAGCACGGACACCTGCCTTCCTCTGGGCAGCTGCATGCTGGTGAGGTGCTGCTGATGCTGCTCGGTCCTCTGCTGGCATCTGCTCCATCAGCATGGACTCTCCAGGGACTTTCCTGCCCTGCAGTCCCCTTAGGGACCGAGGAGCTTCCTGGATTGAGCAACTCTCATTTTCTGCTTCTCCAGTGAGCAGGCAACTCTTCTTGATTTACCCAGCCTGTGCCATGTAAGAGAACTGAATAAATCCCATTTTTATTATATGTATATATGTGTATATGTGTATGTGTGTATATGTATATATATGTGTATGTGTATATGTATATGTATATGTATAACCCCACCTCAGTCATCTTCATACAGTAACTATTTCTATTTGATTCCCCATGATTCTACATGGTTTCTATTTAAGTACTTATTAATAGATTATTGTTATGAATGGGTAAATGAAAGTTCAGAAACTTTACCTTTTTCATATTTATTTCTGAGAACCAACAAATACAAATCAAGTCCTGAAAGGAAAAGAGAAGAGCATGCCTAACCGTGTGCAACGTGAATCACAGCCTGTTGAATCTGAAAACAATGCCATAACCGCCAAATGCGCTGAGACAGAGGAGCGATGGTTTATTCAGGGGGGGTGGGAACACAAAACAGATCATCACACACTTGTTTTTGTGCTTGCTATTTAAATCAAATCCCTATTGCAGGGTGCATTGAAGGAGACAGTCCAATATCCTGCACCTGAAAACAGACCCCAATTTTGGAGCTTTTCTTTCTCTTAGAGGTACCAGCATTTTCTGAGGCCACTGTCGGCTAGGAGAACTGATTGCTTGCTTTATAGCTTCAAGATTTTTATGTAAGATAAATGACAATAAATAAGAGTCAGGAGGTGCAGTTAAGAAAGAATCAGATAGGGTGTGCCTTTTAGTGAGCATAAACTGTTCTCACTATAAATCCTAAACTGAAATCTAGCATCTTAGTTTATGTGAAGAACTTTATGATGGATTTTATACTTATACTACAAATTGAGGGTGCCCATTCAGAGGTTTGTGAAGGTGCTTACAGTACAGAACTGCTCAGGACTGAATTTGATAGCATTTTGCTGGAGATAAATCCTAGGGTTTTTTTTTGTTTTTTTTTGTTTGTTTGTTTGTTTTTTTAATTTGGACAATGTTTCTGGAAACATCAGAATCACCATTCAATTTGCGGAACTCATCAACTACTGCTTTCAGATATTGGATGTCTGCCTGCCAATCATGTTATTATTTCCTTCCTGTTGTCCTTGTACCTTTAAACTTTTTATTTAGCCTAATCTTAAGCAATAACATGCATGAAATTATGGGTTAGCACATTACATCACCCGAATACATGAGTTTGTTTAAATGGATGCATAAGGGTTAATATTAAAAATATATCTTAGCCGGGCGTGGTGGCGCACGCCTGTAATCCCAGCACTTGGGAGGCAGAGGCAGGTGGATTTCTAAGTTCGAGGCCAGCCTGGTCTACAGAGTGAGCTCCAGGACAGTCAGGACTACACAGAGAAACCCTGTCTCGAAAAACAAAAAACAAAAAACAAAAAAACAAAAAACAAAAACAAAAACAAAAAAATATATCTTATTGTCTAAAATTGAATGAAAAAAAGAAATTAAAAGGAAAGGAACATGACTGCTCAGAGGTATGGTAGGGGAGATTGTTTATTATAGATATTATATAGCTATTACTATAGATATTATAGATAAACATAGCCAGTGGCAGGGGCATCTGAGGGACTCCAGAGTGGACATGACCCTGAGCCATGAGAAGAGAGAAGGAAGGGAGAGGGGAGGGAGTGTGGGAGGGAGAGGGGAGGGAGAGGGGAGAGCCCAGGAACCAAGTGAGGTGGCCAGGAAGCCCAAAAGAGAGTAGACTGAAAAGACCAGGTAACCAAAATGGCTGGATTATATAACAAAGGGCAGCTGACAGCAAGGACAGCCCAGTCCCTGTCCTGGAGAACTTTAGGGTGGGAGGCATCCAGAAGGGCCCTGTAACCGGACTGAGGGATGCTGGGAGAACCAGGGAGCCAGGTCCCCTTTGACATGTCAAATGGGCCCCTTAGCCATTTGTCCCAGGGTTTGATCCTTTAAAGAATAGCTTACACCGTCTCTGGTCTATACTTCCTAAGACAAACACTGCTGCTGCGACGCTGCTGGCGCTCTTGTTCCGGTGTAAGGCCGAGTGTGGTGGTCACATGTGTGGGCTAGCCTCCAGTTTAGAGGAGATAAATCAAGCTGGGTTTTTTCTGAGACAGAGGGAGGGAGCCTGACTCACATTTCCTGAGCTAACTGCCAGTGCGCCAAACAAGGAGTCTTATAAAAAACGTTTCTCCGTGGCCACTCAACCCCTCCAAACAACCGGACTGGAATTAAACTTGGCCATGATTACTGACTATCGCCAGTGTGAGACAATTGACGGTTTCTGCAGCAAGAGGAGGATCAAAACTGGCCGGAGAGCACCTACACTGCTGCAGCAGACTAGCTAGCTAGACCCCCCAAATCCAAGAAAAGCTTTCTGGCCCAGCTGGAGTGGAATTGTTTTTATTCTTTCCTGAAAGTAGGTTGTAGGAGGAAGTCTTTGGGCTGTCTTTCTCTACTATTGAGTGGGAAGAATAACAGGAGATTATTAAAGAAAAGGGAAAGGGGAAGGGGAGAGGAAGAGGGTGTAACCACTGTAAAAATAAATTCATATCTTGGCAAGTAAAAAAAAAACAACAATAAAACATGTATTTGGTTTAGGAATTTGGATATGGACCAGTTCATCTAAAAGGAGGGGAAAAACGAAAGAGCCTCAGAAACCAGAAAGACAATACACAAAAATTTTGACATTACGTTGATGAGTTTAGTCCCCAGTACTGAGAAGAACATTTGTAATGTCTGTGTTGGGTTGCTGTTTAACTTATCTCTCCCACAGTGTCTCCACATCTGATGCTCTCCTGGGTAGTAACTAGTACATGCTGGGGCATCACTGGCATGTGAGTCTCACCAACATCTGGATTTTAAATTAGAATTAGAATAAACAAATCTTAACACCCTTATCCCCTTTATTTCCTAAAATGAAAATTCCCAGAAGGATCTTGAGCTAGCAGTCTTGTTTTTCCTGAGGAGACAGCATTACTGTGGTTTCTTTCACAATCACCAAAAAATTGGGACTGCCCTTGTTTTCTTCTTCCTTTGGCTGGTTCTGTGGCTGGTAACCTAGGCAACAGATTAAATGACTTGTGCTTGCTGAGGAGTCATCACAAAAGAATGGAAGTTCATTTTCCTTCACTTTCTTGGGATAACTTAGGACTGCACTCTATTTAGCAGGTTGAAGCTATTACTGAACCTGAAATTTATGATGAAAGACCAAATATACAATTGTCCAGTTAAAGCAAGCTTTATTTAGTCCTGGCAAGAAAGATGCACACTGGCCAGGTCCATACCTGGGATTCCCAGAGAATGAGCTTGAATTATGTCCGTCAGATTCCTTAAAGGCCAAGCCCACAAGGCTAAGTACGTTCTGCCTTTGTCTAATCTGGGGATAAGCATACATCCTGATGTACTTCCGGCTGCATATCTCCCACCTATGTGTGATCCAGCACATCCTGTGCAACCGGGGCAAGCAATCTTGTGAGCTGACATGAAAACACATGACTTGTTATCTTACACTAACATCAGCGGGAACATTCCAGAAAGTTATTTGTTCCTGGGCACAAGGGGGGATATAGACTAACGATAGACCTTATGCTACCTTCTCTTGGTTAAAAGAACATTGGCTTTTGAAATTTAGGGTTTTAGAGACTTGACCTACAAAACAAGAAAATCTAGGGGCAAGAGAGAAGGAAGGGCTTGGAGTCAAGACAATTTGAGTATGAAAGACTAAGGAAGGCCACTGGGATCTATACTCCTTATAGTAGCTTGGAAGTAACAGGAATCTTGAAAGACATGAGTGTGTTTTCCTGGAGACCAGTACTGAGCAGAGCCATGCCTGTGGAGTGAGGGTCCCAGCTGTCAACATCTGACAGAAGGAGCAGATATCTCTTCATGGAAATGGCCACCTTTCCTCATAGACTCTGTGATTTGGGCAATGGACATCCCATCAGTGTAGTAATGAACTGAGGGCTTTCCTCCTGCCCCTTCTCTTCATGGGTCTTCTCAATTACATAGCCTTGACATTCTTTCATAGAAGATGACATGAAGCCCTCTAACAAGTGTTATCAACCTTAACAGACTTGATTAATTTAGGCCTGGAAAACAGTAAAAAAAATGTAGCATTTCCTACACTTTCATTGTGATGATAATCTTAATGCAAAAACCAGAGCTACTGACCTGCCAAGTTAATAGAGTCTAAAAGATTTCTATCTATTAGTCACAAGATGTTAGTTCTGATACTGTGGTGAGCAAGGATGGTTATTCTGGAGAGCTAGAACCAGCGCAGGGTAAAGTAACCACCTCTGGACCTGCAACATTCCAACCTCCTCTCAGTACCAGTTCCAATGAATCCGTCAGCTGACACAACTTCCTTCCAGGAATCCTCTTTCCTAGCAAATCTATCACTGCATAACAATAGTACAACACACCTAACAGATTAAAACATCACTCATTGGCTAAAGATTCAAGACAAATTCATTGAAGTCTCCTTGTCTCTCTGACCTGTGGGCGAGGTATCGACTCATTGCTGTGCCTCCTGGTGCCGCAGCAGCTTCAGTCAGACGTTAGGTAAGGTTCCACCGGGACGGGCGGGATGGATCTTTGTCCAAGATCACATGGCTACTGGGCACATTCACATTCTTGCAGACTGGCAGACTGAGGCCCTTGTTCAACGGGCGGTGTCTTTAATTCCTTGTCACATGAGTCTTTCCTTGTGGTAACTTGCCTCATCAGGACCAGTGAGTCAATGGAGTTCACCAGCAGGGTCAAAGTTATGCATGCTCTATGGTCATGTAGGGCATCTCACCATCTCTGCTGTATGCTACTGGTTAAAGCAAGCCACAGACTTCATCCACAGTCAAGAAGAGGGGCTTAACACAGGGCACGAATGCCAGAATAGAGTATTTGTGTTCATCTTTATATCTACAACCTAAGTTATAGAATACTTTTATAGCAATATTGAGACATTCATTGGGAAAAAAACCCACAAATCAAATACAGTGTTTACCACAATGGTTGTCATGTTAGCATTCTTTTTTAAAAAACGTTATTTTATGTATATGGGTGTTTTGCCTATATGTGTCTGTGTATCACTTGTGTACCTGATGGTCTCAGAGGCCAGAAGAGGCCATCTGACTCCTTGGAACTAGAGTTAACAGACAGTTGTGGACCACCATGTGCATGCTGGGAATTAAACATGAATCCTAGTTACTTCTCTAGCTTCCAAATTAGTAATATTTTGCTAAATAGTCATATACTTAGTTATAAGTTAGTACTTATAACTTGCCACTTTATTATACATGCTTTTTTATTTGTTTGTTTGTTTTTTGGATTTTGTTTTTTTTCGAGACAGGGTTTCTCTGTGTAGCCCTGGCTGTCCTGGAACTCACTCTGTAGACCAGGCTGTTCTCGAACTCAGAAATCCACCTGCCCCTGCCTCCCAGAGTGCTGGGATTAAAGGCGTGCGCCATCACTGCCCGATTATACATGCTTTTAAGAACGTTTTTCTAATTATACCTGAATGCGGATTGTAGAGAGAACATCTTGTGTGTTGTATGGATGTATTACCTGTCAATTAAAAAACCTGTGCCCTATAGGAAAGGATAGAAGTTGACACATCTGAAAAGCAGAAAGAATTCTGGGAGAGAGCGAGGGGTGGGAGCAGTCACAGGGTGGGATGTGAGGACAGGCACATGGTACTGGAGCAGAGCTAACCAGCCACATGGCAGAAAGTAGATTAATATAAATGGGTTATTTTAAATTATTAGTTAACTAGGGAATCATCCTGGCTATATGGTATAGGTATTTGTAAATATGTTTTGAGTCTGAGTTGTTCCGGGGAACTTGGGGCTGGAATGAAAAACAGCTCATTGTACAACAGGGAATGGATATAAATACATACATACATGCATGACAGAGTTCCTGTAAAAGAAATCACTTTATTAAAGGGGAGAAGGGGAGATAGGGCCTAAAATGAGGAAAACACTCATTTCTACTAATCTACTAATTTAGAAAACGTTCCTGTGCATTTTGCTTTACACATTGTGGAGGCTTGATTGAGATGCACCCCTCCCCCCTGGGCTCATGGATTAGAACACTTGGTCCGTGGTGGAGAGTGTCGTCTGGGGAAGTTTAGGAGGCGCAGCCTAGCTGGAGGAAGTATGCTACTGGAGGCTCCCAGTTGGCGGTCTCTGCTTTGTGCTTACATCAGAGGCCGGGAGCTCTCACTCGGCATCCTGCTCCCTATGCCCTGCCCAGCCCTTGTGGTTGGGCTTCTGCTTTGCCATCATAGACATCCCTTTGGAACTGTAAGTTAAAATACACTTTATCTTCCTTAAGTTGCTTTTGGTCAGGGCACTTTGCCACAGGAACAGAAAAATAGCTAATGCATGTATGAAAATGCAAATTAAAACAGTGATATGCAAATATTATGTCATATTGACAAAGATTTGAAAGTTCTGTTAGGGGAGCTTGTGGGAAGAAACAGATAAAAAACTAACAACTGTAACAGATATCTGTGGGCTGCAGATAGATGCCATGAAGAAAATTCAAGTGGGATGGAGAGTTGGAGCCACAGAGCTGCAAAGCCAGCACCAGCGCATGTGTGTGTGCATGTGTGTGTGTGCATGTGTGTGTGCATGTGTGTGTGCATGTGTGTGTGTGCATGTGTGTGTGCATGTGTGTGTGTGCATGTGTGTGTGCCTGTGTTCGAGGAAAGTGGTGGATAACCAAATGCATCATACCCTGCGTGCCATTTACTTACATTCTATTGATTGATTGATTGAGGTATGTGTACACATGCCACAATGTATGTGGTATTCAGAGAAAAACTAGCAGGAGTGGGTTCTCTTCTTCCCATGTATAGGTTCCTGGGCAAACTCAGGCCATTCACTTCGGTGGCGAGCTTCCTTACCCAATGAGAAACTTTGTGCCACACTCCTTTTTTGTTTTGTTTTTGAGACAGGGTTTCTCTGTGTAACAGCCCTAGCCTAGTGAGTCCTAGAACTACTTTCTACACCAGGCTGCCTCAAACTAACTCACAGAGATCTGTCTGCCTCTGCCTCCTGAGTGCTGGGATTAAAGGCGTGTACCACCATGACTGGCTCCCTCCTCCTTTTTTTTTTTTTTTAACAAAATTAATTAATTAAAATAAATACATGTTTTTATTGACAGGAGTTTCCCATGTATCTTTGGCTGGCCAGTAACTTGCTAAGTAGATCTGGCTGGCCTCAAGCTTACAGAGCTCTGCCTGCTTCTGCCAAATGCTGGGATTAAAAACATGTGCCACCATGCTTGTTCATGCCATTTTTTTAAAGACAAGGCCTCTAACCAACAAGGAACTTATCAACTTTCTGGACTGTGACCCTCCCCTCCTCCCCAGGTATCTCTTGTTTCTGACTCCTCAGTATTGAAATTACAAGTATGTGTACCACAGTGTCATTTTTTAATGGGTTCTAGGGATTAGCTATTATTATTATTATTATTATTATTATTATTACTATTACTATTACTATTATTATTATTATAATAAATGACCAAGCCATCTCTCTGAACTCAATTTTGCCAATTGTATAAAAAATAATCTAAATGACTTTTCTCAGGGGGTGACTGGCTGGTTTTGTGTGTCAACTTGACACTCAAGCTGGAGTTTTCATAGAGAAAGGAGCCTCCCTTGAGGAAATGCCTCCATGAGATCCAGCTGTGGGGCATTTTCTCAATTAGTCATCAAGGGTGAGAGGGCCTAGCCTCTTGTGGGTGGTGCCATCCCTGGGCTGATGGTCTTGGGTTCTATAAGAGAGCAGACTGAGCAAGACAGGGGAAGCAAGCCAGTCAGAAACATCCCTCCATGGCCTCTGCATCAGCTCCTGCTTCCTGACCTGCTTGTGTTCCAGTCCTGACTTCCTTTGGTGATGAACAGCAATGTGAAAAGTGTAAGCTGAATAAACCCTTTCCTCCCCAACTTGTTTCTTGGTCATGATGTTTGTGCAGGAATAGAAACCCTAAGACGGGGGGTGGGGGGGGTGGGGTGGGGGTGGCGGGGGGGGGGGGAGGATAAAAAAAAGCAAAAGTGGGCCTTTAAATCCCCAAAGGAAGCCGGGCTTGGTGGCACACTCCTGTAATCCCAGCACTTGGGAGGCAGAGACAGGCAGATTTCTGAGTTCGAGGCCAGCCTGGTCTACAGAGTGAGTTCCAGGACAGCCAGGACTACACAGAGAAACCCTGTCTCGAAAAAAAAAAAAAATCCCCAAAGGAAAGATGTTGTATTAAAACGTAAGTTCCAAAACTCAGACAGGAGACAGTAAAGTTTGCAAAGTAACAAGTGTGAGGAGAAGCCTGGTGCAGCTGACTCACAAAGACAAGGAGGAAAATGAAGGGAAATGAAGTTAGAGTGGCAGCCAGGTGGTATGGTATCTGGTTGATTGTGTTAATCAAAACAAAACAACTTTATTCCATGAAGCCATCTGTGATTGAGAGGGGGAGGGAGGAGGGAAGAGTCATAGTTATGTTGATGTTTGAAAGCAATCTGTGGCTGCTGCACTGTGGGAGTGAAGCAGAAATGGTGTGAAGTGGGAGCAGAGGTCTGAGGTCTGGTGTGAAGTGGGAGCAGAGGTCTGAGGTCTGGTGTGAAGTGGGAGCAGAGGTCTGAGGTCTGGTGTGAAGTGGGAGCAGAGGTCTGAGCTCTGGTGTGAAGTGGGAGCAGAGGTCTGAGGTCTGGTGTGAAGTGGGAGCAGAGGTCTGAGGTCTGGTGTGAAGTGAGAGCAGAGACCTGAGGTCTGGTGTGAAGTGGGAGCAGAGGTCTGAGGTCTGGTGTGAAGTGGGAGCAGAGGTCTGAGGTCTGGTGTGAAGTGGGAGCAGAGGTCTGAGGTCTGGTGTGAAGTGGGAGCAGAGGTCTGAGGTCTCGTGTGAAGTGAGAGCAGAGGTCTGAGGTCTGGTGTGAAGTGGGAGCAGAGGTCTGAGGTCTGGTGTGAAGTGGGAGCAGAGGTCTGAGGTCTGGTGTGAAGTGGGAGCAGAGGTCTAAGTTCTGAATGCCCGCTGTGAATGAGAATTCCTAGAGAGAAACTGTGTCTCCAGGCTGGTTGGCTGGATCTGGAGAGACTGGAATGCTGCAGGTCCTTAGCCTATTTCTTGTTTATGCTGGAGGTCCTTTAGGCCCCTAAATACCCATTGCTTGCCCACCTCTGTGTCAGACCAAATATCCTGTGATTAACGGATTGAAGACCTCTTGAAATGTACTAATACCCAGTTTCTACCTACCCACTTTCAAGAGTCACCAAAGAATCTGAGGTTATAGCTGAGGTCTCTCTGCTTCAGTATAACTACCTACTTAATGTTACCACCAATGTATTTCCAGTAAGTGCCTTGATATAAGACTTTGTTCTGTTACCATAAAAACTTCATGAAAATGCTACCATACTAGAACATGGAATTTAAGATAAGTGAATATGCTTCTGGGCCATGGTCACCCATATTTGGCTCCAGAATAAACTATCTCTTGTCCCCTTTGAGGTGACAGCTGTGTTTTTACATCAGTACTAAGTGGCCAGACAGAACTTAAGATTTCCTAGCTCCCTTCTGACCCGCTCGCTCTTCCCCGGCTCAGTTAGGACACCGCCACTGTCTAAGCTGACTGCTTCTGTTCTCCACAGTTCCTACACCTTTGCTTGGTCAAGTTTCTTTGACCAAGGAACTCATAAATCCATGCTCTCCTTCCATCCCTCCTGCTGCTGTCATCCTCCAAGGTACTTAGCTCATATTTGGATAGCCACGCCCCCTCTGCATCTACGCCCAGCTGCCACGCCCATACTCCACCCACACACCCGATTCATTATTCTCCACTTGGGACTGTGTTTTCAACTTTCTTTTGGAAATATAAATCAGATCGTGGCATAAGTTAAACTTCTGGCTTTAGGTTTTCTCAGCTGCCTGGAGTAGTACCAACATTTCTCAACTGGTCTTATAAAACCTTACATGATTTGGTTTGAGCTCTCTTCAAATGCATCTCCTGCTTGTGATAGGCAGAGTTCCGGGCCCCATTCTCCTTAACCCTTGCTGTTCTACCCCGTAATTGAGCGATATTATTTGGCGACAGGGATGTTATCTGAGCCCTTAAAAATGGAGGCAGAAGGAGAAAGGAGAAAAATTCAGAAGACAGGATAGATTTGGCCCTTTCTTTCCTGCTTTGAAGAAGGCTGTGACCTGAAGGGTGAGGCAGTTTTCTAGGATAAATTTCCGAGCTGGTAACTAGTGCAGTCATGAGAACTCTTAGTTTTACACCAACAAGGAATGGAATTCTAACAAAGTCTGAATGATACTGGACCTGGGCTCTCCCTTAGCTTCAATGAAAGCCCAGCCCTTGATTTCAGTCTTGTGTGATCCTAGCAGTGATCTCGGCCAAGCCCACTGAGACACCGGTCTGCAAGGTCACCGGTCTGCTGTTTGAAGTTTGTGTGACTGGTTAATGTAGCAGCAAATAATTGATACAACCTTTTCTTGCTTTCTTTTTTTTTTTTTTTACAACACAAAGAAGTCCCAGCTTTTCAGCCCCTCCCGAATACTCCTCAAATAAGCTTCTTCCTGCCCCATCTACACTTCTAGCCTTTCCTGTAGATGACAGCTTAAAATGTCAGAGTCCTAAAGAGAGCCTTTCCCTAACTACCACAGCTTAAGTAGCAGGTTCCTAACTTACTGGCTTACTTCCCTATTATTTTCTGCCTAGTGTCAGCAGACCACTCCCATACATAAAAGTTCTAAGCACTTTACATTTAAACATTGTGAGGCTGTGAAATGAGTGACTTTGCTATTCTCTGCTTACAGATGAGACTGTGAAAGCAAGAGACTGAGAAACTCGGCAAAGATCACACACCCGGGAAAGGACAGCACTGAGATTTGAAGCCAGGAAGTCTTATCTCAGGCTTGCATGAAATCTTCTTCTATAGAAGTATTGATCAGGGATCTGAAGAGATGGCTCAGCAGTTAGAGTTCTTTCCATCCTTGCCGAGGGTTGGAGTTGGATCTTTAGTTCCCATGTTGGGTGGCTCACCACCACCCATAACTCCAGCTCCAGGGGAACTGACCTCTTACTCCCTCTTAGACCCTGTACAGACACAACATGATTTTAAGCTTTATTCATTTTTATTTTATTTATATGAATGTTTGTCTGCGTATATGTATGCTGTGGAGGCCAGTTGTCTGTAGGGTCAGAAGAGGGTGTCAGATACTCTGGGATTGGCATTGCAGATAGTTATGAGCCACCATGTAGGTGCTAGGAATCAAAACCCATGCTTTGTGCAAGAGTAGTCAGTGCTCTTAACCTCTGAGACATCTCTCTACTTTCATAAAATAAAATCTTAAAGAAGAAAAGAAAAAAAAAAGATCAGTTTTGCGAATGTGTAACATTGGCTCAGAATACACAGTTTTTCTCATTTGGTGAAATGATTTGTTCAGAATGGCTTATCAAAAATTACTGAGACATGGAGGAAGCTCGCTCTTAGCTCCCTATAGTTAGCTCTGGGATTTTTCTACATCCCTTTGAAGGCATCCCTGGCACTCTGCTCTACGACATAGCCTAATTCATGGATGTCTTTCTGGCTGCCTACAGTAGCCAGCCTGTGTCTAATACACACCGACTTCTCTGCCTCTATGGGGTGAATTTCTCCTGGTTGCAGCCTGTAATAACTATTTCTATTTTCTTTCCTTCCCATGGCATTTTCTCTCTGGCCAACACAAATGGCCCTTCCCACATTTGAACACCCAAATTATAATACACATTTGAGAATGCTCTCTGCTCCTTCTGAAAATCTCTCTGGTGCACCATTTTCCCGCTCTAAATAATAATCAGTGTTCAAGATCTCCAGCTCACCCTATTGACTCCAAGACTCTAGGCTGTAAAACACTTCCTCAATTGCCTAACAGGAAGCAAAGACATCTAGTCCCGGGCCTTTAACCCAGGCTGCTGGAGTCCACCACGGGAGCTAATTGTTTAGATTTCCTGTATTTGAAGCACAAATGCTTCCTTTTCCAATAATAGACTTGCTAAGGCCATAGTCAACACAGCAAAATTAGGGCCTTTGAGGAAAGCCTGTGTTCAGACAGCACTTAGCAATAATTTAGCTTGGGAGGTCTGTGGGCCTGAAACATGGTTCATAAAGGAATGGCAAGGCCTCTCAGTTCTCAGACTCTCAGTTATGGTTCTGGGGGAGGGGGGAGGTCCCCTGCCAGCAGTGACTCCCTTATTTTATGTCACCTCATGGAGTTCAGAGCCTATTTTTTTTTTTTACAAACAACAAAAGAAAACGTGGGTGTGTCTAGTATGCAAATATGATTTACCAAGGAATGCACAATGTAGAACCATGTTTGTGAAATGGGGTTTGACTCCCAAGGCTACATCCGCCCTGTGGTCCTGGGTTCCAGCCATACCAGATCCTCTACATGACTCAGCATATTTCATTGTCCATGACTCAGCACATTTCATTGTCCACGACTTAGCACATTTCCTCCTTTCCCACATCTTGGTCTCAGCATTTGCCCAAGAGTGTCTTCTAACACGCCTGCTTGACTCTTACTTGTTCTCAAGACATCATTCGTTAGTTGTGCTCACCTCTTTCTCTAAGGAGCAAATACAGTGGGGAAAGGCATGTAGTTGCTCACCTCCAGGTTAGCAGAGGACATAGGAAGGAAAGGAGGGTGACATGGGACTGTTGGCTACTTATTTTTTATAGCCCATATGTCCCAGAGGGAAGAAAAGTTCTCTCTGTAATAGAAGCTCTTTTAAAAACTTAGAGCATGTGGGAAGACTTTGACAGTGAAGAGGAAGGAGTGAGCTAAAAGTGATAGATGATCTCCCTCAGGTCAGACCTTCCAATATAGAGAAAAAAAAGTTCCATGGTGCAACATGCAGACTTCTCATTACAGGAAACCATGACAATTGAGGAAATCTACATTGGAACTACTTGATTTGTGGTAGGTTTTTAAGATTTATTTATTATATATTTGAGTACACTGTAGCTGTCTTCAGACAGTCCAGAAGCGGGTGTCAAATCTCATTATAGATGGTTGTGAGCCACCATGTGGTTGCTGGGAATTGAACTCAGGACCTTCGGAAGAGCAGTCAGTGCTTTTAAGCGCTGAGCCATCTCTCCAGCCCGGTAGTTTTTTTTTTTTTTTTTGTTTTTTTGTTTTTTTTTTAATTGTTAATTTTATGTGTTTTGCCTGCATGTATATTTGTGTGCATGTGTAAGACCCCCCCCCCAAAAAAAACACGGGGGTGCCCCATTACCCCATGCCTCGGAAGGCAACACCCAAATCACTCCTGTAAAATGGTCTTGATGCAACAGCAAGAGGATTTTTATTCCAGAGGCTCTGGGGTTCACAGCCGCACACCACGCGGGGGGGGGGGGGATCCCTAAGCTGTAATTCTCATCCTTTCACATGCCTGGTGACCATGGAGACCAGAAAGAGTCATTGGATCCTCTGGAACTGGAGTTGTAGATGATTGTGAGCTACCGTGTGGGTGCTGAGAATCGAACCTGCGTCCTCTGGAAAAGCAATGCTTACAGAAGTAATATGTTTTCCCAGTGAGAGATCACTCAGCATGGCTAGAGATTAATGAAGGAAGTTTTTAAGCATGTTTGTCCTGAAGGAGCTAATGCTAACAAAGGAACTGACCTCCAATTGGTGAGCTGGGTGTAGGCAAGAAAAACGAGAGTGAGGGTATTCCATTACCAAAACTGGATACACAGCCGGAGGAGTTGGTGTTTTCCCTGTTGGATTTTGGTCTTGCTGAGGTGTGATTTTTACCTGCTCTGCCCCCATCCCTCTCTGCCTCTCTTATTTATTTATTTATTTATTTATTTATTTATTTATTTTGGTTTTTGGATTTTTGGTTTTTTCAAGACAGGGTTTCTCTGTATAGCCCTGGCTGTCCTGGAACTCACTCTGTAGACCAGGCTGGCCTCGAACTCAGAAATCCGCCTGCCTCTGCCTCCCAGAGAGCTGGGATTATAGGCGTGCACCACCACTGCCCAGCCCCCCATCCCTCTCTTTTGGAATGGAATACTTATTCTACTCCATTGCATATTAGACATACATGACACGACATTTGATATTATCAGAACTCATGGTTAAGTTTGTCTCGAGTATGAAAGCACACTTTGGACTTTTGAATGGAGCTGGTACTCTAAAAATGTGGAGATGTTTGGAAACAGACTAAATGTACTTTGCACTATGAGAACGAGACTTTGGGGCCCAGAGTAGTATTATGGTTTCAAGCGCTGTGTTCATGTGCCATTTTGACCAAGGGTAGACTTGTCATTGGTAATCTTGATTGTCAGCTAGACTGGATTTATAAGCACCGTGGAAATATGCTGGTTCCTCCAGAGAGGAGTTTAGATAAGAGGGGAAGACCCATCCTGAATGTGGGCTGGACCATCTCATGGGCTTGGCTTCTTGCTGAACAAAATGGAACTGAGTACCAGCATTCACCTCTCTGATTACTGACTACAGACACAATGTGACCAACTGTTCCAGGCTCCTGCTACCACGCCACCCAGAGTTGTCCACATCCTCCAGGTGTGGTCCCAAATAAACCTTTCCTGACCTTAGTTCATTCTGCAAAGTATTTTGTCACAAGAATGAGAAAATTTACTACTAGTACAGATATCATATAGATTACATATTGCAGAGCTTGTGGGGTCCCACTTGCATTTTAATAGTAAAGACTTGGAGACATCTGTATAGTAAAAGGCTGTTGGCCTGTTTGCTGAAGCAGTCCCTCAGCTAGCCCAGACAACTTAGCCTGACTCCCCTGCCACTGAGTCTCTCCATGTAGCTCTTGTTGCCCATGGAAAAGCCTTGCTTCTGTCTCCTTTGCTGGGTCTTCTGTCCCAGCTGCAGCCGACAACTCTTTGCCACACTCTTTTTTTTTGGGGGGGAGGGGGTAGACAGGGTTTCTCCAAATAGCCCTGGCTGTCCTGGAACTCACTCTGTAGACCAGGCTGGCCTCAAACTCAGAAATCCGCCTGCCTCTGCCTCCCAGAGTGCTGGGATTACAGGCATGCGCCACCACCGCCCAGCTCTCTTTGCCACACTCTTAACTCAGCCAGTCTGAACCAATCAGCAGCAGGAACATGCCCAGCCCATCTCTCTGCACTGCCTTTTGGCATTGAGTGCCCCCCTCACCCTCCCCATGACAAATTGCCTTTTCCTTTTGGGCAGGAGAGGAAGGGACAAACATTTACATATCCTGCTAGCCTGGTGCCAGCATAGCCATTAACAACTGAGAATACAGGGACACACTTTTATAGTCAGTTGACACAATATGTGTGGATTATTCCAACAGTTATATAAAGGATATTATACTAGTAACTATTTTAATCTGATGATACCAACAACTCTGATCACTTGCAAAGTCTACTTTTTTTCTTTTCTCTTCTTTTCTAATTTTTTGTTTTGTTTTGTTTTTTTGTCTTTTTTTTTTTTTTTAATAGAATCTAAATGTGAAGCTCTGACTGGTCTGAACTCTATATAAACCAGGCTGGCCTTAAACTCACAGAGATCTACCAGCCTCTGCCTTCCAAGTGCTGGGATTAAAGAACATGTGCCACTGTGCTCAGCCTTAGATGCTCAACGCTTTTATTATTCTGCACAATTTGTTGATTGGCTTTGTTGATCTTTAACAGGCCATGTCCCTTAGCACATTATAACTGCAGTTCCTTTAACAGTTTTGTCTTTAAAATTTACACTAGAGATATGGTTAATTTTTTACACTACCATTACAGAAATGGGGGTTTTGAATAGAATAGACTTATTTTCCTAGTGAGTTTTATATTTTCTTTCTTTCTTTCTATTTGTCTGTCTGTCTTGTTTTGAGACAAAGCCTCATTATACAACTCTAGCTGGACTGGAACTCACAGAGATCAACTAGTAAATTATTTCTCTGCTGGTAAAAATGAGCCAATTCAAGCCAGATTAGAATATATATACATGGGCTTGTTGGAAAAACGACAAACCCTTGGCGAGCGAGTTCACTGGTCCCAAGGACCAAGGCCCGGGAAGTCACTGTGGAGAAGGAAATAGAAGGGGGGTGGGTGGAGAAAGAGAAAAGGTGTGTGCAGAGAGCGGGAGAGAAGAGAGACAGAAGTGGGAGGAGAGGCCAAAATGTCTGGATTACATAGAAGAGTCCCTGGCGGGAGGGCAGCACAGCCCCTGGGCTGGGAAGTTCAGGGTAAAGGGTGTGGTGTGTCAGGTAGGGGCTGAGGGAATCTGGGAGAACCCAGAGGCCACGTCTGCTTTGGTATGTAAAATGTTCACTTCAGCTGTTTGTTCCTGGCTCTGAAACCTAACCGGGACCGCCTCTGCCTCAGTTAAAGGCGCCCCACCACTCCCATCCCCGAGTGAATCTGAGCTCGGCTCCTGTGTTCCTCAGCTCCTTCTTCAGCTTCTTCTTCCATCAACCAACCCCTGGACTCCTTCCCTTGGAGAAGATCTTAAGACTGCCCTGTAGACTGTCCTGTCAGGTAAGCCCGACATCTCCATTTAATCACGTCAGGACTGGTTTCTGGAAATTTACCCTGCTTTCTTTTTTTTTTTTTTTTTTTTTTTTATCCTGCACCACAGTTCCATGTTTTTGCGTTTTCCTTGACTCCTGGTTTGGCTTCTCTACACCTGAGGTAAATGAACCACCTCCGCTTATGTCTTAGTCTTGTTTTGGGAAGGAGGTGCCCCTCCCCAGCTGGCCCTGCCGAGATGCTGGTGAGCTACCATCCCTTGTGCTTGTCCATTGTCCGCTTGTTCTAAGTGGACCCTGTGCACGGGTTAGGAGGCCCTGTGTCCTCTACGGAGGCCTCCATCTGGGACGAAGCTCAAGGAGCCAGAAGGGGTGATGCTTGTTCCACTTCGTTGCTGTAGAGAAAACCGAGAGTCAGAACTGCTCTCCATGTTCTGCCTGTCACCACAGAGACAGACTGAAGCAGACAGACATCTGCTTGCTGGACAACATGGTTTCCTTTGAACCAGGGAGACAACATAGAGTGTCTGCATGTCTTAGAGTCACCCTTTTTGTTTTCTGTGGTCTAAGAAACTGAAGAATGCTCAGCTCTGTCAACCTGCAGAGCTAGACAAAGTAGGAGCCAGCCCCTTGGTGACTTGGTTATAAAAGCCGGATTGCTTGAAGCTCGCGTAAAGTGCTTCTGAGGCTGAGTGCGGAACTGGGTTTATTGCTGGTTCAGACGAGGGAAGATGGTACTGAGAATTTTCGCTCCCTGTTTGAGCAAATGGAAGTCTCCTGTCTACCTCGAAGAGGGAGTTATTGCTGGAGGGAGCAAGGGAGAACAGTTCCAGGACTGTTCATTTCCCCCACAATTCCAGGGGCATCACCCCGCTGCCACCCTCCCATGATAACTTGTGAGAGTTTGTGTCTGGAGCAAAGTGGAGGAGACACTGTCACTAACTCTGCCTCTCCTCTTATTTTCCTGGTAGAGGTTACACATTTCTAGGGACGCTTGCTGAGGAGGTAATGGGAGATAGAAGATACAGATCTCAGGAGCTATTCAGGGGAGAGAGAAGACCAAGCAACCCGCTGGTTTTGCTGGCAGAGGTCTCAAATCTCCTTCCACAGATTGCTTAGCTGGCATTGCCACTGAAGCAAAACGAGAAAGAAGGTGGAAGAACTGCTCATTTTCCTCTCAAGATGTTTCACAGCAACGCTGTAGGAGAATCTTTTGGTGTGATGTCATTGCTGAGGTGCTCTGGTGATAACCTCCTTGAAAAAGGTATTCTCGGAGATAGGAGTAGAAATCACTGGTAGAGTACTAGCAGGTACAACCCTATACTCAATCTCCAGCACCACAATAAACACACCAAGTGGGCTGAAGAGGTGGCTCAGCAGTTAAGTACACGTACTAGTTCTGTAGAGGACCCAGGTTCGATTCCCAGCGCCCACATGGTAGCTCATAATCTTCTATAACTCTAGTTCCAGGGGATCTAACACCCTCTTCTGGTCTTTGCAGACACTAGACACATATATGTTCAGTAGACATAAATGCAGGCAAAAATACTCATATGTATAAAATAAAATAAAAATCTAAAAGAAAAACGAAAATGAAATACCTTAAAGCTAAATCACAAAATTAAATAAAAAATGAAGTTGCTTCCAGCTTACACTCTCTAGAGCATGTTGCATGTTGCTACTTCCTGTTTGACATGAACAGTAAAGAATGAAGCTGGGGGGGGCACAGGACGGAACAGGACAACAGGAAGGGAAATTATAATTTACGCAAATAATTAGAAAAGGATCCATATGGTGTTTTTTTGTTTTTTTGTTTTTTTGTTTTTTTGGTTTTTTTGGTTTTTTCGAGACAGGGTTTCTCTGTGTAGTTCGGGCTGTCCTGGAACTCACTCTGTAGACCAGGCTGGCCTCGAACTCAGAAATCCGCCTGCCTCTGCCTCCCAAGTGCTGGGATTAAAGGCGTGCACCACCACCGCCCGGCGATCCATATGTTTTTAACTGCCTTTTTTCCTTGAATTTTTTTCTCTTCTATACACAACTGAAATTCTTGCATTTGAAAAGTATTTTGCAAAAAAGAAAGAAAGAAAGAAAAGGAAAGGAAAAGAAAAAGAAAAAAAAGAAAGGAAGCAAGCAGGCTGAACAAAGCCATGTGAAGCAAGTCAGTAAGCAGCACCCCTCCGTGGCTTCTGCATCAGTCCTGCCACCAGGCTCCAACTCTGACTGAGTTCTGTCCTAAATACCTCACATGATCTTGAAGTGTAAACTGAATAAAAGCTATCCTCTCTAACTAAAAAAAAAAAAAAAAAAAAAAAAAAAAGTATTTTGCAGATATTTAGATATGGCCACTTAAATAAATATGGGATTGAGGAAGACTATATTAATTGATCACTTTACTTAACAAACAGCTATTGACAGGCTGGAAGCTTAGGAGCAGGGCTGAGTAAAACAGAAACCTCTGGAGATTTCATTAGCACAGAGCTCACTGGTGCACTCATGACTCACAATCTATCACAATAAATGTCTTCTCTGGAAATCATAGCAGGAGAACATGGCAGACGAAAGTATCTATCTCAAGGTTACATATAGGTAGGCGCTTAGTGTAATTGCTTTGTAATGGCACTATTAAAACTCTAAGAAGAATCAGAGTACTTTTTTGAACTTTATAAGGCAATGGAAATTTTTCTATAAAGAATATTAGGGTTATCGATCAATCAATTGAAACCTTCTGGTTAGAATAATAGATGTACTTAGCCTGTGGGTATGCGATTAGTGTGATTGAGGATCCTTTGTCCCCGCTCTGGAGGTCTCTTCCACTTGATAGGGTCTTAGTACATTGTTCCTGGTCTTCTGCCAGTATCCTAGTTTTCCACCCTGGGGCTGATCAGCGAGTGGGTTTCCAACAAGAAATTGGATGTGGACAATTTCTTCTTTCTGATTTTGCAGGGATGGGCCTGGCGACGGAGGGGGAGGGGCAGGGCTAGGACCTGGAGGTCCGTCTGATGACTCTGGATCCAGCATTGCTGAGCTCAGACGCCAGCCTCCCAGCTAAGCGTTCTGAGTAGCGACGGGGGTTTCTTTTTATCTCCACCTGTCCTGCTTTTATATTGCTTCCCTATTAAGCCAGAAGTCAGGTAAGAAATGGATGATAGTTAACTGGCTCTCGTGTTTCTCAGTTTGTCATCGACCTGACGAATATAGACGAGACTCAGCTGCAGAGAGGAAGGATTCCTTTTGGCTCCTGGTTTCGGAGGATGAAGTCTGTACTGGCTGGTTTTGTGTGTCAGCTTGACACAGGCTGGAGTTATCACAGAGAAAGGAGCCTCCCTTGAGGAAATGCCTCCATGAGGTCCAGCTGTGGGGCATTTTCTCAATTAGTCTTCAAGGCTCGAGGGCCCCTTGTGGGTGGTGCCATCCCTGGGCTGATAGTCTTGGGTTCTATAAGAGAGCAGGCTGAGCAAGCCAGAGGAAGCAAGCCAGTCAGAAACATCCCTCCATGGCCTCTGCATCAGCTCCTGCTTCCTGACCTGCTTGAGTTCCAGTCCTGACTTCCTTTGGTGATGAACAGCAATGTGGAAGTGTAAGCTCAATAAACCCTTTCCTCCCCAACTTGCTTCTTGGTCATGATGTTTGTGCAGGCATAGAAACCCTGAGTGAGACACAGTCCATGGTCATCTTGTCTGCAGTGAGGAGGAATATCAGGGAGGGAGCAGAAAAGTCTCTTTCTTCGTGATGATCAGGAAGCAGAGGTGACAGAGGAGTGGACCAAGGCAGAATAGAGCCACAAAAAATGTGTTCCAGGGGCCCCACCTCTAGCTAAGTCCCCCTCCTTCAGTTCCCAGACTGTGGTTGCTATTTATAGTTAAGTCAGAACAATTCTTCAGATTGAGTTAATATTGCCCTATATGTGTGTAAATAATAGCATAAAACTCAATGGAAAATGTCCAAGTTCTTTAATTGACCTGGATTTTGAATTCAAGATGGTAAAGCCAACCGTCTCCATCTTGTTCCTCACTTAACCTTGGCAGCAAGGCCAAGTATTCTTGCAAAGATTAAAATAACCTAAGTATCAAATACAACGCCCAGCATTAAAAACAGCAGCATGAAGCAAAACAAATAAACATGAACAACAACAACAACAAAATAACCCAGGGGCATAGGGGAGTTACTAATGCATTTCTCCATTAGTGAAAATGCAACTATTTGAAAGAACATTACACTTAAAAAATACTTTATTTTAATTATGTGTGTATATCTGAGTGTCTGTGTTTTTGCTATATGCACATGAGTGCAAGTTCCCATGGAAAACAGAAGTAATGGATTTCCCCCTAAGCTGGAGTTACATGCAGTTTCGAGCACCTGATGTAGGTGCTGGGAATTGATCCCAGTTCTCTTTGAGAGCAGTACAAGCTCTTAACCACAGAGCCTGCCCTCCCCTATATCTGTTTTTTAAAGGGTAAACTAACTAAATTAGAAATCTCTCCTGTGAAGGACTACATGTCTTAATATTTGATCGGTTAAAATATCCTTGGAATTCAGGGTGGGGGATGAACTAAAATAAAGTGAAAGTATTGTTTCCAGTTTGTTTGTTTGTTTGTTTGTTTCTGACTTTTCTATTGCTTTGATGGAACACGATGGCCAAAAGGCAAGTTGGGAAGTAAAGGTTTTATTTGACTTACACTTCCATATCACTGTTCATCGTTGAAGGAAGTCTGGACAGGAACTCAAACAGGGCAGGGACCTGCAGGCACAAACAGATCCAGAGGCCTCGGGTGGGGATGGGGGTTGGGGGGGATGAGGGTGGGGATTCTACTTATTGGCTTGCTTACCCTAGCTTGCTCAGCTTGCTTTCTTATACAACCCATGACCACCAGCCCGTTTATGGCACTGCCCACAGTGAGCCCTTCCCTATCAATCACAAACTGCCTGGTGGGCTTGCCTACAGCCTAATCTTCTGGAGACACTTTCTCAGTGAAGGCGTCCTCTGCTTGTGTCAAACTGATATAAAACTACAGTGCTACAGGGTTTTTCTGGGTAGCCCTGGCTGTCCTGGAACTCTGTAGACCAGGCTGACCTCAAACTAAGTGATCCACTTGCCTCCTGAGTACTGAGATTAAAGGTGTGCACACCAGAGCAGGACTAATCTCTATTTTTAAAAATTTCATACCAGAGTAATTTCCCCTTCCCCTTCCAACTCCTCCTGTGACCAACTCTTCAACTTCATGGCATCTTCTTTAATTTTCATTACTTTCTTTCTCTTTCACACCCAGGTGTACACATAAATACAACATGCTGAGTCCATTTAGCGTTTCTCATTTGCATATGTGTTTATTACTAACCAGTTGGAATTGGATAACCTATCAGTACACTCTTCCCTAGAGAAGTCAGTCGTAATAAGGAGAAATGAGAAATAACATAGCAAGCCTCTTAATTTTGAAGACGGCATCTCCGTCCCTTTGAAGCTATTGTTCCAGGTGTTGGGTTGTCTGTGGATCTTCTCCTAATGAGCATCTTCCTCTCTCTGCTGACTGCAGATTATTACGGGCTCAAATGTGGGATAGTTTGCAGCTGGATAAGATTTATGAAAACCTGGCTAAAGTTTCTATTATTTTCTGATATAGGTTTGCCAAGGTTCTTTCATTCAGAGACTTCCGGTTTTAGCTCAAATAAATGAAAAACACCTGCACTGGTTTGTGACCCTCCACTTTCCTGGAACATAACACAAATTGATTTAATGTGAGTTGGGCTGTTCCTATAAGGCTGTTCCTTTCACCGCTCTTGCTGTTCTGGAAGGGGCTTTCGGTGTCTTCTCTGCAGATGTTCTAGGGACAGAGCAGGCACCTTTCCTTCCACTCAGCTCGTGCTTTCAGCGGTTTCAATGGTTCTATATCATGCTTCTACCAAATCACAGGAACACAAACTAGCACTGAAGAACCGAGAGGAAAGCCGCCTGTGCTGGAGGGTAGAGACTGTGTGAAGTACTAATGAGCAGTTTGCAGAGTGCAGGTCACAGGTCACAGGTCACAGGTCACAGTCCCATTTTGAAGGCCCAAGAAGAACCATCCTGAGCAAAGAGTCGATTCTTTGCAACGGAGTATTCATCCCCAATGCACGCCATTATTGGAGATCAAAGAAATAATTGGAACATTGTATCAATTACTTTTCTGGTTGGTGTAACTAAACACTGGACAAAAGAACTTCTTAGACGAGGAAAGGTTTCTTTTCACCCACTTGGAAACATGGTGGCAAAGGCTGAGGAGGCTGGTCTCGGTATTTCTGCAGTCAGGAAGCAGAGGGGGAAAAGGCAGTGGCTCTGAACTATAAAATCCCACTTCCCTCACCCCACAGTGACTTCCTTCCGTCAGAGCTCTATTCAGTTACTAAAGGTTTTCCAAAATAGTGCCACTAGCTAGGAGGAGCCCAGTGTTCAAACCCAAACATTTTAAGTCCAAACCACAACATATATGTATCCCGCTAGGCGTATTAATAGGGTATCTTAACCATTCAGGTTAGTTTCTGTCCTAATAAAATCAGGTGATTTTCCCTCCACACACTTCAATTACCCGATTGTATTACCTATACATAATGCTCTCTTACTAGCTTCCACGGAGTCACTTCTCAATTGATTTGTATCTTTTTCAAACCCATTTCCTCTTTGTTTGCTTGCTTTTAAGTTTTATGTTTGTTTTTTTTCAAAATAACATTTTATTGCTTCATTGGGAATTTCCTCTCACTCACCCAGTCCTTCCATGTCTGTCCCCACCCCACCTTTGTGACCTCACCCACCCTACCCCCCCAAAAGAAAAACAATTCCAATTGGTGTTGTCCATAGACTCACTGGAGCATGGTTAAACTCTGTGGCAGGCCCGCTAAAGAAAACTGAGTCCTCCACCCGCACCCCCATCCCTGCCAGCAGCCCTCAGGTGTGGAGAGCTACCCTTCCGCATCCTTATCACAGCCTTTAAGAGTTCTCTTTGAAGCTTCCTTTTTAGGCTGTTACTTTTGGGGGTCGGGGTCAGGGGTTGTCACAGAAGCCTTCTGTATTCCTCTTTCCCAGTTGTGTATCTGCAGTTATCGATTTCACTGTCAAAGTGGCTTCCTTGATCTTTATAGTCAGCTGGAGCTCAGATCATGGACCTCTTCATGGTTTCTGGCCACAGCATAGACCGTGAAGAACCCCCACCCCCACCTCTCACTGCAATAGGACCGTGGACCCAAACAATGCTCTCGGAGGCCGCCTGGACCACCATCATCAATATGGCTTCAGACTGCAGCATAGACCACAGGTGACCACAGTTAGGTCATAACATGGGCCACTGACATCCAACTGGTCCGGGCCGGGTCAGGACCACTGATCCACACATGACCCTCACCGACGTCAAGGACCACGATGGTCCTTCAAAGGGACCCTGCTCGGGAAGTGAACCATTCCTCAGCTAGGGCTGCCACCACCGCCCAGAACCAGAATGATCCTGAGGCTGGGGGTGTGTAAGGAGGCTGAGTCTGCAACTGCCTAAGTTCCAGGCTGCTGCACCCCACCCCACCGTCCCCACCGGCATCCCTTACACCTCTCACCGCCCTCCCTCATGTCTCCAGTTTCTCCTCTCCTCGCAGCACAAACACAGCTCTGCCCTGGCATTCTTCCCACCTCTCCATCACCCTTTCAGGGCCTTCATGCCCTGGTTTGTTTTGTCTTCTTTTGGTGGTGGTGGTTGTTTTTGGAATTTGTTTGTTTGTTCATTTGTTTGTTTGAGACAGGGTTTCTCTGTGTAGCCCTGACTGTTCTGGAACTCATTCTGTAGACCATGCTGGCCTTGATCTCATAGAGATCCGCCTGCCTCTGTGCTGTGATTAAAGGTGTGCACCACCACCACCACCACCACCGCCACGACCAAGCACTGCTATCCCTCTAATAAGAGAAAAAAAATAGTTTGTGAATAAAATGTACTACACTAATATATTTTATTTTAAATGTATGAGTGTTTTGCCTGCATGTATGTCTGTGTAGCATGTGGTATGCCTGGAGCCTGTGGAAGTCAGAAGAGGTCGTCAGAACGGCTGAAACTGGAGTTACGGGTAGTTGTGAGCTGCCATGTGAGTGTTCAGAATCAAGCTGGGGGCCTCGGGAAGAGCAACCAGGGCTCTTAACTGCTGGGCCATCTCTCCAGCCCCTAGATTAGTAATTTATTAACTACAACCCGTTCCGCAGGTTTCCATTTTTAATGACTTGAGCAAACTTGTGTATTTATTGGCTTATCTTAATCCAGACATGATTTGAGGCATGACTCACTGCTCAAACCAACGCTACTCAAACATAAGGCAGATGTGGTGGCCCTCACCTTGAGTCCTATTCCTTGAGAAGTGAGGCAGGAGGATCAGAAGTTCAGGGCTAGCTTTGGCTATAGCCTGAGCTACTTGAAATTCTGTTTTTTTTTTTAAAAAAAAGAGAAAAACAGCCGGGCAGTGGTGGCGCCCACCTTTAATCCCAGCACTTGGGAGGCAAAGGCAGGTGGATTTCTGAGCTCGAGGCCAGCCTGGTCTACAGAATCCGTTCTAGGACAGCCAAGGCTATACAGAGAAACCCTGTCTCAAAACAAAACAAAACAAAACAAAACAAAACAAAACAAAACAAAACAAAACAAAACAAAAAAAGAAAAGAAAAAAAAGAGAAAAAAACAAAAAACCAGACCTGTGAAATGGGTCTGGGAATAAAGTCATTTGCCATCAACCTTGATGACCTGATATTTATTCCTGGGACCTACACAATAGATAGAACAAATTCAAGAAGGTTGTCCTTTGATCTCCACTTACACACCACGGAATGCACATACCCCTTCATACACACCTAAATAAACGTTAAAAGGGCGGCAGTGAGGGTTTGACAAATTACAGTCAGATAAAGTACTTGGCAGGCAAGTCTAAGTTCTATCCCCAGTATCCACATAAAAGTGGAAGTAGAGAGCCAAATCCATAAAACTATCCTGTGATCTCCACATGTGGGCTATGGAAAGCACATGAGCAGACACACACACACACACACACACACACACACACACGCACATGCACACAGCCACACACACACACACACACACACACACACACACACACAGACAGCCACACACACCGATAAACATTGTTTTAAAAGGCTACAGATATGAAGCTTGTATATAATTCAAAACATTTTATTGGTTATATAAGTATGAAAAAGAGGTAACATCAATTTTGCCTCTCTCTCTCTCTCTCTCTATATATATATATATATATATATATATATATATATATTTTTTTTTTTTTTTTTTTTTTTTTTTTGGTTTTTCGAGACAGGGTTCCTCTGTGTAGCCCTGGCTGTTCTGGAACTCACTCTGTAGACCAGGCTGGCCTGCCAATATATTTTATTTGGACCAGTATAAGCCAAATCATTCCAATACATGCTCAATATTAAAAAGTCAACTTAGAAATCTTAGGCTGGGATGTAGTTCATGATGGAGTCTATGCCTGGCACATACAAGGCTCTGGCTCCATTTCAAACTCCATTTCCAGCAAGGAAATTTACATCCTGTCACATGTATTAGAAGTCTAAAAGTGTGTGTAACTTCACAGGGGTCGGACATCTCAGTTTAGGTGACTGATGTTTTAAGTCACCACCCATGGCCAATGGCTGACACACTGGACATGCCAAAGGAAGGGATCAGGAAGACATTCTGGCCTGTGTTTCATTCTGTCCTTTGTCTTGGCTTCGTCTTGGCTTCGCGTCAAGCCACTAAGACATTTCCATTTTATAGTCTATCAGTTTGACAAAGAAAGCAAAAGAGCGCCTTTCCTAACTTAAAAAGAAAAAAAGGTGTTGGCCTTGGCATTCATGGGTCTATATTGATCAAGTTATGAGACCCTCCCTCTTTATATCGACCACCAATAGTTATGATCAGGAAAAGTGGCATTTAGGTTGGTTGGTCTTGTCCAAGTAACTCCTACACCTATAATTCTTACAGGTGAGTATGGGTGAGAGCAGAAAAAGAAGGGAGAGAGTCAACCTCATTCCTAAGTGACGGTTGAGATGTTTTGGAGCAATTCTCTAGAAAAGCCTACATCTTTAATTTCCAGCTTCCATGTCTAGCTCCTGTTAGACTTTGTCTGTGTTTCTATCCAATCACCACTGCAAAGACAATGCAATCCTGGGCTCATTCAATTTCCAGAATCTTATACTCAATTCATCCTAGCATAGGAAAAAAAAAAAAAACAACCCTGCAACCTTTGAGCTGTCTGTACAACCTGCATGCAGCCCCACATGTTGGAGAGATTCCTCTGCAACCTTATGGTTTATATATTTTAGGGAGGGAAGTCCATGTGAATCTGGTAAGTTTTAGAGACTTCCCGAATCTTCTGAGTTTTACTTCCCGAGTCTTAACTAGTCTCCTGGGATAGAATGTTTCAATTCAGATGAAATTACTACACAACACATTTTTATTTTACTATTTCTGATATCTGACAAAAGCTGAATATTCAAGGAGTCTTGAAGAAATGCTAAAAGAAGCTACCAGAAGTACAGGAAGAAGATAGCAGCTGATGAGTCTGCCTCAGTTTCCGCTGTTTGCTGAACGTCTAAGTGCTTTGAATTTCAGCTCCAGCTGACACTCTTTAGCTCCCTTCCTTCACATCAACAACTTTACCATCTAGCCCCCAAATTGCCGAGGCTTGGAAGACCCATGAATTGCAATAGAAGAGTATTCTATTTCCCTGTTCCTGTCCAGCAGTTCTCTGATATAAAGGCAGCTTGCCAAGAGTTATAGTGTGGTACTCAGGATCAAATTAGGAGAAAACAGTCACATAGCAATTTGCAGAAGATAAATTCAATATAAACCTGATGTGGAAATGGCGAGTAGAATAATAAGAAATTAGCTGCCCAAGAAGTAAGAACTGATCTGGAGAAAGGCTCAGTGATTAAGAACACTGGGCCTAGATTTGCTTCTCACGGCAGCTGTCTGCAATTTTAATTCCAGAGGATCTAAAGCCCTCCTTTGGCCTCTGCAGTCACCAGGCACACAAATGGACACATGCATACAAACATGCGTGCAAAACCAGCCACATTTTTTTTTTTTTAAAATGTGGAGTAAGAAGAATTCTAAAGAATAAAGAAACAGCAATCTAAGAAACAAACTGCTAGGTTGGGTGTGGTGGCACATGCCTTTAATCTCAGCACTCAGGGAGGCAGAGGCCAGCCTGGTCTACAGAGTGAGTGAAGGACAGCCAGTGATTATTACACAGAGAAACCCTATCTAGAAAAACAAAACAAACAAAACCCCAAACTGCTAGAGCTGAGGTAACGTAAGAACAACTCTGTCCTTAGCCAATGGTCTGTGATTGTGCCCTTTTCAGAGAGGGCTCGGTAGTGGCCCATTTGATGGCAGATGAGTGTTGCAGTGGTGGAACAGAATTTTGCTGGAACTTTGCCATGGAATCTACCATAAAATTCCCCTTTTAGGGTAATGGGCAAATTGCTCACAGAGACATTGCCCAGAGACACTAATGAGGAGGCCAGTGTCTTTGGCTGAAAACGCATGTTCTCACTGACATTACCCTCTACTGACAGGACTTCAGGGTCAGCTGTTGCAGGAAAATACATATTTTAAAGGCCTAGATCCACCTTTCAAAGGACAGTTGAAAAGAGTTAATATGGGGCCAGGAAGCAAAATAACCAGTTCCCAGGTTACCAGAATTTTTGTGAAAAGCAGCAAGATGACATTTCGTTAAGGGACACACCCCCATGGATCTATAGGGCGTACTTGACTTTTATATGATGGGATTTTTGTTTGATTGTCTGTTCTGATGGGACTAGGGATTGGACCAGGAGCCCTGCCCATGCTGGACAAGCACAGCGCCACAGAGCTGTTTCCCTAGCCCTGTATACTTCCATCCTGTTTGACTCAAGTGAGGCTGATGTCAGAATGCAATAAGTCAGTGACGCTATATATTATAGATTATATAGATGCCAATGTTTGATATAAGTATTTGATGCTTCAAATGACATGCCATAAAACTTTCAAACGTAAAAATGGTTTTAAGTTTACTTATTTTTGTTTTATGTGTGTGTGCATTTTACCTGAATGTATGTCTAGGTACTACATGCCCACAGAGAGCAGAAGAGAGTCTCCGAGCCCCTGGAACTGGAGCTACAGATCATTGTGTAGCCATCACATGCATGCTGAGAAGTGAGGCCAAGTCACCTGTGAGAGCAGCCAGTGTTTTAAATGACCAGCCATCGCTCCAGTCCCCAAACATTACTTTTTTTTTTGAGGGGCTCATGTCGTCATGTGCTCTGTGGAGGTCAGAAGACAACCTTCAGAAGTCATCTATTTCTCCTACATGGGCTGTCAGACTTGGTGGCAAGTACCCTTACCCGCTGACATCTCACTGGCCCAAACATTTCGTTTTTGTTTTTGTTTTTGTTTTTCGAGACAGGGCTTCTCTGTGTAACAGCCCTAGCTGTCCTAGAACTTGCTCTGTAGACCAGGTTGACCTCAAACTACAGACAACCTGCCTCTGCCTCCTGAGTGGTGGGATTAAAGGTGATGTGACATCAACCCCAGTTTAAAACATTGCTTCTTAAGCATCTCACAAATGAGTTACTTTGCTGGACATTTATAGGTTTTCCTTTTTTTCACTCATGCTAAATAGTGCAAAATAGAACCCATGCTAATCAGCATGCCATCGCTGTAACACTCACCTGAGCTAATGAACGTACAAGGAGAAAACCATTGTTTTAGCTTATGGTTTTGAAAGTCTCTGTCCATGATTGGCTAACGCTGTTACAAAACTACCATCACAGCAGGAGCAGGAGCAGGAGCAGGAGCAGGAGCAGGAGCAGGAGCAGGAGCAGGAGCAGGAGCAGGAGCAGGAGCAGGAGCAGGAGCAGGAGCAGGAGCAGGAGCAGGAGCAGGGGCTGGGGCAGGAGCAGGAGCAGGAGCAGGAGCAGGAGCAGGAGCAGGAGCAGGAACAGGAGCAGGAGGAGGAGGAGCAAGAGCAGGAGGAGGAGCACGAGGAGGAGCACGAGGAGGAGCACGAGGAGGAGCAGGACAGGAGGAGGAGCAGGAGCAGGAGAAGGAGCGGGAGGAAGAGCAGGAGCAGGAGGAGGAGCAGGAGGAGAAGGAGCAGGAGGAGGAGCAGGAGGAGGAGCAGGAGAAGGAGCAGGAGGAGGAGCAGGAGCAGGAGCAGGAGCAGGACGTGAGGCAGAACAAAGCTACATGCCTCACTATTGGGCAGAAAAAGAGAGGAAGGAGGAAGGAATCCCACAATCCCGTGCGGTGGAAGGCTTCATTGACCTAAGGACTTGGCCCAAGACCCTCTTCCTAAAGGTCCAATATTTCTCATAGCAGTTGCTTCACTCACACGACAAAGGGCCATTTATGCAGTTTTAATTATGCCTGTATTTGATGGAGAAAAATGATACTAAGATTTGTTCTGCCTTGTAGCATACTCAGGATGCTTCGTTAGTTGTTTGAAATATTCCAACTAGAACTCCAGATGTAAAAGCCTCAGAGTAAGAGCTGGAAGGGCTGGGATGCAGCTCAGTCTGGAGAGCGCTCGCTTGCCTCGAGGGAATAAAGCTCTGGGTTTGAGTCTCGGCATCCCGTAGCTGGGCATGATGGGGCAGGCCTGTAATCCCAGCACTCAGCAAGTGGCGGCAAATGATTTGAAGTTGATTTCAGGTCATCCTTTCAGCTACATGTGGAATCTGAAACCACCCTGGACCACATGAAACCCTGTCTGGAGTTTATTTAGGAAAGCAAATTGGTGAGGCTGCTATCTGAACAGTAATAATAATAATAATAATAATAATAATAATAATAATAAAAGTCTGTACTTGGGAATGAAGTAAATACATTAGCACACCATTCAGACTTTATGGTTACCTCATGATGTGGAGACCTCTTGCATTGGTGTGGTGGTTATTCTATGTGTCAAGAAAATAAAGTTTTGTGAAGTTCGATGAAACTCCCAAGTAACAGTTTCTCAATTCTGAACCCCAAGTTCTTAACTATTATGGTTGCCCCGCATTATGCTGTAAAAGCACTTCTTGTAAGGTGCAATGCCTTTGAGCATGTACACACTGTAAGATGATCCCCAAAAAGGCTGTGTCCAACGCAGGAGGAACCACGGCACAACAGAGAGCGATGCTTCGAACCACTGGAACCTGCTCCGCCCATCCACGTGAGCAGACGTTGATCTGATTCTGAGGGTCAGTGCGGAACTGAGTGGCTGACTTGACTGTCCCCACAGGGTTTATATTTCTCTCAGTGCTCTAAATAAAGCTTTCCACTTAAAACCGAGCTAAGCCTGGCAATAAACAAGGGAGAGAAGCAGGAGAAATAGCTAAAAAACAGATGGAGAACAGGTCATTATCGAACAGATTAAAATGTCGTGCATTGCTTTCGCAGCGCTCAGAGGCAGGTGAATTTCTGTGATTTCAAGGCCAGCCAGGGCTATACAGTGAGACCCAGTCTTAAACCACAACAACCCACAGAAGCAAGAGCTAACCATGAAAACCGATGCACAAACCGCCAACCTTTGGCTTAGGTGTGTGCCGGAAGGGGTTCGTCTTTCCCACTGTCTGTGAAGCGCATGTCACTTCTGGATTCCTCTTTGTCTCTGGTAACAAAGCCAGGTTCTAAACTGGGCGAGCTGCCCCGCACAATGAAAACGAATGTCCTCCCTCATCCCTTCTTTAATGACTGAGGATTTTGGATTTTTAATGGTTTGTTCTTGGACAGTGCCTGCAAGTCTCTTATTTTTCCTTCTGAAAAGCCGTCTCTCGGTGGCTTTATCCTTGGCTCCCGTCTGTCTCTCCTACTTTGTCCTTACCCCCTACCCGTCCATTCCCCTCATCAGCCCCTTTCCACTTTGGTTTCTGTCATTTTTTCCTTGTCTTGGATGATGATTTCTGTCTCCTCTCAGACCTCAAATAGCATCTGCTGTCATACTTTGAAGTTCCTTGTAAGGCTGATGATTCTAAACTCAGCGCACTGGATTATTTCTGTCTGAATGTCCTACATACACAGTCAAGCCTGGAGCAAAACTGAAGCAGGCTTTTCACCTCCCCCTCAAACCCTGGCTACCTCAAACTGTTTTCACCTGCCAATAACTAGCCAGGCTTGTTACTGCAAGAAACGCTGCACGCGGGCTACAAGGAGGATTCTCTCTCAATCTCTCTCTCTCTCTCTCTCTCTCTCTCTCTCTCTCTCTCTCTCTCTCTCTCTCTCTCTCTTTCAGAAACAGGGTTTCTCTGTGTAGTCCTGGCTGTCCAGGAACTCACTCTGTAGACCAGGCTGGCCTCGAACTCAGAAATCCGCCTGCCTCTGCCTCCCAAGTGCTGGGATTACAGGCGTGTGCCACCACGCCAGGCGTGTCTCTCTTTTTTAGAGGCTTGGAGTCCAAGCAGCATTGCAAAGCCTTTGTAGCAAGGGCCACCACTTGGCTGTGACACCTTATGATGGGACAGAATGGTAGAAACAGATTGTATCTCAGCTAGAGAGTAGAGAGGGCCAGGGGAGACCACATTTCTCCTTGTAGAATAAATATATATTTATATTTATATCCCTTTCCCCTTTTTGGTTTTGAGACATGGTTTGCTCTGCAGCCCGGGCTGGCCTCCAAGCCAAGATCCTTCTGCTTCAGCTTCCAGAATGGAAATCTCACAAATGTGCACCACTATGCTTGACTTCTTTCTTTTTTCCTCCCCTCCACATGTATTTATTTATTTATTTATTTATTTATTTATTTATTGTGTGTGTGTCTGTCTGTCTGTCTGTCTGTCTTGTATGGAGGTTCGTTCTTTCCTGATGTGTTTGTTCTCTCCTTCTACCTCGTGGGTTCCCAGGGGTTGCACTCAGGTCAGGCATGGCAACAGGTACCTTTATCCACTGAGAGATCCATCGGTGCCTTTAAAAACATGTTTTGCTACTGGGGGGTAGGGGGTCAAACCTAGGGCTTTGAATGTCTTAAGAAGGTTTTCTCCATGTGACCTATGTTCCCAGCCTTGTAGCAATCATCTTGCAAAGAACTCAAGGGTTTGTAGGAGAAAGACTTCACGCCTTCAATGACATCAGGACCGTCCCATCTCTTCAGGGCTCCATAGAACCCCCTAATACTGCCACTTTGGGTACAGATTTTGTCATGTGGGCCCTTGGTGATTACTAAACCATTTCCAAACTACTGCACTAAGTAAATGTTGCTGTTAGCAGCGTGCTAGCACGGCACTGGGATCAGGAACCAGAATGTCATCTCTGACCCAGGTCGGCTCAGTCCTCCTCCAGTCCCCGTCCAATCTCTTGTCAGCCTGCAACTCTCCCTTCAACCTGCTTCTTGGCTTCTCCCTTTCACAGCCACTACATCAGTCTGGTTTCATTCTATTCTTAGCATAATAGAAATTGCTCGTAGTCACACAGAAAATCCATCTCCCTCTTTGTCTTTGGTAATTGACCCTGGTTTTGATCGGGATGTGCTACACCACAGGATGAAAACTATTTCCCCTGGTTATCCCTGCAAGCTAAGTAATGATCAACTGAGTGCTGGCTAATGAGACGTGAGTCCCAGTCAAAAACTCAAAATGTCTTTCCTTTTCCGTGTTTCTTTCCCTTAGGCCGTTATGTTTCTGTGTTGAGGAAAACCAACTTAGAATATGAAGCTGAGAAAAACACCCGAGAAACCCTAGATCACTAATTTACAGATTGAGAGACCAACTTTTACTCATGAAAACTCATGTTTTGTGGGGCTTTCGTTCTGCTCCGGGATTAGAGCCACGGTCTTTTAAACTAGTCCTCCAGTTCCCACTTCTCTGCATATATTCAACCCGTTTCCTTTATTTAAATCAGGACATTCATTGCCAGATTCCGACGTGATTGTGTCACTCCTAAGCACCCACTTCCGATCTCACTTCCTTTCCTCACTTGACTTTCCTCAGCGTGACAAACCTGTTGAGTCACCCACTGGCCTCTGCTTTACCACCCTGCCTCACTTCCAGTCCCTCCCTACTTAGGTTCTGAAGGTCCACATGGAGCCTTTTGCAGTTTAACAGTATAAGCCACGCCCACGTGTCTCCGTGCTTCTGTAGAAGCTGTCTGCCCTGCTCACAGGGCGCTTTTCTCTACCATGAGTACCTTCTAGACCCAGCTGGATTCTAGTAGTCCTTCAGGGCTTAGGTCAGCATTTCTTGGAAGTTTTCCTGAGCACTGCAGGATCACAGCACCCTCGTGTGTTACCAACGTGTTCTGTGTATGTGTTGATCAAAGCCCTTCCCATCCCTCCATCAGCTGTTACTTTCTGAGTAACAAAGGTTTTCTTACTCTTATTACCAGTCTCTAGCACAAGCTCCGGCACACAGTAACACCTTAAAATAAAAATATTGGTGAAGGGGCCAGCGAGATGGCTCAGAGGGCAGGGGTACTTGCTGCACACCTGATGACCTGAGTTCGATCCCCAGAACTCACGTGGTAGAAGAGAACTGACTCCTTCAGGTTGTCTCTGAGATCAACAAACAAATAAAAATATAAACGATTATGCAAAATAAATCCAATGGGTCATTTAAGTGTTTGAGAGGCTATGGAGTGATGACTGTAAAGAAAGCAGTGACCTGACTGCAGATAGCCCTGCAAATGCAAGGCTAAGCCATGAGATGCCAGGCTCATTTAGGATAATGTGACACACAGTCAGTTACTTTAGAATCCTGTGACTACAGTCTGACACACTGTCAAGAACTAATTATCTTTTCCTTTATGCAAGGCTATCCCAAATCAATTCCCAAATAGTTAAGATATATAATTCTTCAAAGGTATTAGGGAAAAGAGAACCTGCAGCTCTTTCAGAGGATTCTGGTTCAATTTCCAAGCACCTACATGGTGACACACAATGGTCAGTAACTCCAGTTCCGTGGGACCTCTTCTGGTCTCTGCAGGCACTAGGAACAGAAGTGGTGCACAGACACACATGCAGGTGAAATACCCATACATATAAAAAATTAAAATGAATAATAAGTAAAAACTGTGATTCACAGTTCTTTTCCTTCCTTGTTCCAGTGCCACAAGACACCAATATCAGCACATTTTCCTTTATCTTAGCAGTCACCTGGTGTGACAACCTTTATCTTATGGCTAAGGAATAACATCCAGAAAGTCGTGCTCTGCCCAAGATTAGAATCACAGCTGACCTAAACCCTCAAATCTCACTTTTTCTGACGTCCAGTTGCCTGTTGCAACCTTTTTAGCACCTTTTGTGTTTGACTGATTTACTGTGTCCTGGTAAGATTTCAGTGTGGTCATTGATTGGTCACTGCACATCTTTGTCAAGGTTCAAAGTCTGCACCAGCAATGCTCTGAACAGCTACGATTCTCAGCCTTGCCTGGTTGTAACTAGTAGCCTGTTCTGTATTGATCCTTCCCTTTCATATGGTTAGTATGTATGAATATGATGAGACAGTGGAGCCTTGATGGGTTATAGTTTATGACAAAGGAGATAGTCGGCTTTGGTTACACAATGAGAACAACTTTATATTGGTTATGTATCTATGTATCTATTTGTCCAGCTATCCTTTTTTATTATTTGTGCATATGTGTATGTTTGTGCATGAGTGTATGTGTGTATGTGACCATGACAGTACAGAAGTAGAGATCAGAAGACAATTCTGTAGAATCAGTCATCTCTTTCTACTTTTATAGGCTCTTGGGAATCAAACTCACTTTGAGCTCATGTTGTCAGGCACGTGTGGCTAGATAGAAGCATCTTTTGCTGCTGAGCCACCTTACTGGCCCAATTATTTTAAATATTAAAAAAGTAGTTGTAACTATTTGTAGCTTGTAATTTTGAAAAACCACGCTATCACCTTGCACGAGCTGCGGCTGCTCCCACTCCCGACACAGCTCCGTCAAAGGCCAGCTGCTTCTCTGACCCCTGGGAGCTGTGATCACTCCTCTAACCCCCCACAGCTAGCTCTGCCAACCTCTCTGTCTCCTCCTCTTCCTCCTGGGACCTGGAGATCCTGCCTTATCCTTTGCCCAGCGATTGGCACATGGAATCACCTGAGTACAGACCCACTCCTCCTCAGGGCAGCCCCTCTTGAGGAAGCAGAATTAGCATCCAAATACGAACAGCACCAGGGCAATCCACAACAACTATACATTTGTCCAAGTAAAGGACGGGTCTCCTCTCACTCATAGATAATTCAGTGGGTATATTCAGAGAAGAAAGGGTGTCCTAAATGGACAGAATGCATACTCATCATAACAGTTTTCTGAAGCAAGTAATTCAAAGTAGCAACAGGAAACAGAACATACATGCAAAGCAGGACAGTTTTAGGAGGGTTTACATAAAAGGTTGTTGGTATAGGAAACAATAAGATATAGTACAATCAAGTAAGGCTAGTGCCTGTTAGGTTACTGCAGGGATGTACCGTATCTCTGTGGTATGCCAACTTAGAATCTTTTGGCTATATACTCAGGAGTGGTAGAGCTGGATCATATGAAAGTTCTATTTTTAGTTGTCTTTTTTTGTTTTCTTTTCTTTTGAGGAACCTCTAGTAAATCATTCTTAATACTGCTTAATATTTAGTCAGCAATTAGAATTTGCCAACTGTCTCAAAAATATGTCTCTTATTTTATGGCTGTTTTCTTTGGTTTGCCAAATTCTATGTGTTGGTTAATTTTCTTTATGCCAACTTGAATGGGATCAAGGTTGCCCAGACATTGGCCAAATGTCCTTGTGGATGTTTCTGTGGGGTGCTTTGGATTAATCTGACACATGTATTGATGAAAATAAGTCACCTTCTTAACGTAGTTGGAGTTCACCTACTGTGGAGCGTCTGGGTAGAACAACAGGACAGGTTATCCCCCTAGATACGTGAGATCGCTTGTCTAAGCACTCTGAGATGCAGGGTCCTCAGAGACCTCATCCCAGGACTGCTTCTTGCTGCAGATCTGCCTTTCCTGCCACTATTACCCAGCCAAACGGTTCCTGGGCATCAGCCACCCTATTGGGCAGATCTCCTGCAGCATCAATGTGAAGATGTACTTTCATGTAGTAATGCTGTGTAGACAAATTGACAATTTCATAATTCCTGATAATGATTTTATAGGATTCCTAAATTGATACAAGTAATCTCAAGCCCCTTATAGAATAAATGTTGCAAAAAGACTCTGTAAACCTTCCTGTGTCACAGGCTAATTGCACTAGGAAAATAAAACAGGCTTGGAACAAATTTACAGTCTAGGAAAACATTCCTTCTAGGTTAGGAATGAGGCCACTATCTGGTAACTAAAGGTCATAAACTGAGAAAGGGCAATTTATTGTAGGTACAAAGAAAATAAAATATTGACTAGTTTATCTATACAAGACTTCAAAATAATAAGACTCAAGGCTGACGATTGTGAGGCAGTAAACCATGCCACCAGACACAAGAACTGGGAAGATTGTAGCAAGTTCAGAACCCAGATACATCTCATAACTGAGAATGGCAGCAGTTTGAACTCACTCCCAACCAACTTCCTGTCCTGGGGCATGTGACCACAACCCCCAACTAAGAGGACCATGACAACCAGTCACATAGCATAGAACCTAGAGCTCTCCATGCTAATGAGGTATCTAGATAGGCCCTGAGTGTTTATAGCCAATGGGCATACCTTCCTGCAAAAGGTATTTAATCTCTGGATTACCCTGAGTAAAATGTATGCATCTTCATCTGCCATAAATAAAACTGTTTGGATAAGGAAGGACTATCTCCTTCATCAAAAAACCGCCATGTGGGGGCTGGTGAGATGGCTCAGTGGTTAAGAGCACTGACTATTCTTCCGAAGGTCCTGAGTTCAAATTCCAGAAGGCCACTCCTTAAGCTCCCAACTCCTCGAGGTCCCCAGCAGTGTTGGGTGCGCAGGAGTATGAGAACCTCAGCACCCAGCCCAGTCCCTGCCATTTCTCACCCGGAGAAAGCACGTGCTGGGACCACAATGCCAGACTGCACACTGGGAGCCAGAAATGCAGAATGGCAGATGATTTGTTTCTTGATAAAACCTTGCTAATTTATGACACAAAAATTGTTGCTTTAGGCTGAAGAGATGGCTCAGCAGTTAAGAGCTCTGACTGCTCTTCCAGAGATCCTGAGTTCAGTTCCCAGCAACCACATGGTGACTCACAGCCATCTAGAATGGGATCTGATGCCTTCTTCTGGTGTGCCTAAAGACAGCTACAGTGTACTCATATAAATAAAATAAATAAATCTTTTAAAAAATTGTTGCTTTAAACATATAACGAACATATGGAGCTAGTAGCAGATAATGAATGTTTAGTCAGGTACTTGTCTTAATGGGAAAACATGTAAACAATTCTGCTGTAACTCCTTAAGTCTATTGAACTATGACATGAACTATTGCATTAAACTTACTATGAACTTATGGAATGTTAAGATGCTTAGAAAACCATGTGATCAATTATCTTGAGAAAGTATAAAAACTGAGAACAACAATAGTGTCAATTAGCCCTTCTCTGCTTGACAGTGTGTGAGTCTATGCGTGTGCCTGACTTTCACCTTTTCCTTCTTCCTTTCTTTTCTTTTCTCTCTGGCTCACAAAGAGTTAAGAAACTCCAAGCCTCTCACCTGGCCAGCTAGGGCATCCCTGAGTCAAAGAGAAAAGAACTCAAGTAACTAAGTTTCTTTTCCTTTACTGCTATCAGCAGGAATTAATTGCCAGAAGCCAACAGCTTATGACTCCAGAATAACAAAAAAGAGTTAAACTGTCAAAAGGTTTTGGCCTTATCACCAATGCCACCTCGATGCCTGCCTGTCAAAGCTGGGTCTTGACAGTTGTTCATGGTAGTAAGAGCTCAACATGGCGTCATATGTGCTTTCTGCTCTCTCCATGCCATTATTTTAGCTTTTCAGCAATGCCTCCCAAATAAACATGTATCTGGGGAAAATAAAATCAAAGCAGTATCTTAAAGCACTTTAGCTATGTATGGCTCCTATTAATTAAATGCCTTTAATCCCAGCACTTGGGAGGCAGAGGCAGGCAGATTTCTGAGTTCGAGGCCAGCCTGGTCTACAGAGTAAGTTCCAGGACAGCCAGCACTATACAGAGAAACCCTGTCTCAAAAAACCATCTATCTATCTATCTATCTATCTATCTATCTATCTATCTATAATATGCATATATGTTTAAGGGGTTATAATGACTAAACTAGCACATTAGATGCTGCAGATACAATGCTGAAGAAAAGACTGGTGCTTGAAGATAATCTGACAATAACTAAATAACAGTATTACTGTAGGGCAAACACTGGTGCTATTAGTTGTGAAATATGGCTAGGGTTAAGGGCTCAAAGTTGAGCCTTGCAAAACATTACGTTTGCTAGGTGTTAAGAAAGTGTGAAAAAAGGATAGGACTAGGCAAAAGCACCTCTAGGCTGGACACAGAGCCCAGCATGAGTTCTAGTTTGGGACTGCATTGAACCTAAGTGTATGCCCCAGTCCTTCCTTCCTGTGGTCCATACCTATGTGGCCTTGACAGAGGCTTTCAGGGATGGGCAAAGTATATTCATCTTATTGTATTGTATTTCCTAAGGACCAAGTTTGAAAAAAAGGGCTGTTGCTTATGCTATCCAATGCTGAAAGAGAATACATTCTGCTTACAAAGTCACGAGGCAAACACTCTTTGTATGGTAGCCTCAGATCCCTGAGCATGCCCTAACCCAAATCCTCATTGGCATTGCATTAAAGGATAGGACATAGAAGCCATGGGACTTTCCCTCTTTTCTTTCCTTTTCCCTGCCACATTCCTGGGTGTTCTGTATGAGGGCCTTTCAAACACTTTTACATCTAATGGGAAGACTGTCCTGAGGGTTTTCTGCCCCAATAATGTACAGTTTTGAGGTTGCTCTGTGAAAGTGGTTTTGGCTCCTGCTAAGTTGTTTTGCTGGCTGGAGCTTGGGTGCTGAGTGCCAGCCAATAATCAGACTACTGACACTTCCAGAACAGCAAGGGTTAAACTCTGCTCATTTCACACTGCCTCAAATGCAGCGAGCAGCAGTCTGGGGAGGGGGTGTATCATGATTTCTAAGTTATGAAACTGATGCTAGATGCGCTCAGCCAACTTCCTAAAGTGTTCTGCCTCACTGCTGTACACACATCGTAAGTGCATTAAGAATGCATCTCTCTGCCCGGGCGGTGGTGGCGCATGCCTTTCATCCCAGCACTTGGGAGGCAGAGGCAGGCGGATTTCTGAGTTCGAGGCCAGCCTGGTCTACAGAGTGAGTTCCAGGACAGCCAGGGCTACACAGAGAAACACTGTCTCGAAAAACCAAAAAAAAAAAAAAAAAAAAAATTCATCTCTCCAAACAGATCCCTAACTCTTTGAGGCTAGAAATAAGTCTTAATTACATTGTATTTCCAAGAATGAACATGTACATTGACTGACTGAAGGCCTGTGTCAGGATAAGACTAAATGATTAAAAATCTAATTCAAGATAGCCGAAAAGAAAACTCTGAACCAAATTAACAAAACCCCTAGCAAAGTCTACTGCGCATGTCATGCTATAAGGACCTCACCTATAGAATTTCTGCTTACTTCATTGCTCTGTGTGGCTCTGAGCCCAGAAGGAGTTAGTGACATGAAGTCCCTGCCTGGTTCATGGTCCTGATGGTCTGGGCTTGATTCATGTGCCTAACCTGAGACTGGTGCCTTTGTCAGGTACAGATCCCCCCTCCCCCACTCTTAAAAACAGGGGCAAGGTAATGGACTCCCCAGAGAACAAGTGCCTGGGATGTGTGCGCATGCGTGCATGCCTGTAAAGGGTGGTGGAGCGCATAAACACTGGGCAGCCAAGGCGAGTCTATCTTCACTTCCATTGCTGAGGTCCATGTATCTTTCCTTTAGTTTGGATCCCTGGGGCACAGGGTACTGGCTCACTCACAATGGCCTTGGTTAGTGTGGGGCAGGTCTTCCTGAGGTCAGGGTCGCATTTCCTGTGTGGAGTCTTCCCCAGACTCCATTTCTCCAGGCTACGGTTTTGGAGCTGCGTGTCGCATTTCTGCTGTTTCCAGTAAGCTTCACAGTGCATGCAATGTCCTTTCAGACTCTTTGGCAACTAGTGAGTCATGTATACAAAGCACTATTCAAAGCAAAATGTGCTCAGTCTCTAAGAGAGTACTGAAAAGATGTTTGTCAAGCAGAGATAAAGGCCCACAACATCTGCCTGGGAGCATGAGAGCAGACCAGCCATCCAGGGACTCTGAAGCACCGACTATGACAAAGTCAAGTATAGGATGGATATTGGTAACACCTGCGAGGAACCGCCAGCAGCTAGGTTAGTACCCCCCCGCAGCCCAGACCCCACACTTAGAGCTTGAATTCAGTGAATCGTCACACTAGGCTGCAACTAAGTAACATTATTCCCCTTGTTTAAGTAACTTGCTCAAGGTCACACGGGGAAGAGATACAATGCAACTGGGTTTCTATCATGGACAATGGAAAGGCCAGGTCCAGGGTTACTGTCAGGTTAGACTTGGAGCAGCTGTCTCTTACCCCATGGACTCACATATTCTGTAGCTAGTTCTCGTTTGGGTTCTAGCACACCTGTATTTAAGTAAATGTTAAATATATACCCACCTCGAATGGGCTAACCTCACAGTAAACCAGTGTTTTAAAGGCATCAAATCACCAGTGAGCCCTGGTGCAAGCCCAGGTTAGTGTACAGATAGGAGGTCATGAACCCACTTAATGAGTGCTTTCTGTTCTGTGTGACTGGGCAAATGCCCAGGCTTCAAGCTGCAGGTTTTCCCTATGGTGCGAGACAATCTAACGCGCTCTGCAAGGACATAGGGGACATTTAGTAACTGCAAATAAGGTGTACTAAATTCTTACAATATCTAAGAGGGAAGGTGCCACAAGAAGCCAAGGGATTTTTTTCTTAGTTTCAGGATTACAAGAACCCAATGCATTAGAACAGAACGGACACAGGTTCCCTGATAGAGTCTATTTATAGAACATCAAAAGAATGGAAAACAGTGCATCTGATGGATATGCATGTACGCATACATATGAAACGAGATGCCAGAGTAACTGTAAAGGACTCACAAGAGAATTCCTTACAGGAATAACTGTTCTTGGAGATAATGGCCTGGGCTCTGGGTGTCACGTTCTCGGAAAGAGTTTGCCATCTGTGACCCAAGGGCAAGTCACAGCTTCTCTGAGACAATTTTTTTTCTCTCTAAAATGGAGATAATCTACTTCAGAGCTGTTGTGGAGATTAAGATCATGCGCGTAAGCTTGGCTATGCACCACAAATCAGCGACTATCACACCACCTTTGTGGGAGAGTTCTTTCTACAAAGAAGAGCCATTGTTTCTCCAGCTGGACCCCACTCACGAGGTCGGGGCGTGCAAGAAAGGTGCTTTAAACTGCTTGGAGTTGGGAGCTGCAGGAACCAAGCTCAGCCATTCCCAGCCACAAGGCCCTCCCCATTTCCTAACCTTCCCTTCGGGGAAAGCCCAGCTCGGCGCGCGTTCGGCGGCCACAGCCCCGTCGTGGGTCTTCCCGGTCGTGGCAGCAGGGCAGCGAGGGCTTGCGGCCCGTTTCCACGGCCGGCGTCGCATCGGCTCCCGCGGGCTCCCGCCGGCTCCCGCGGCCTTGGAGCCCGGCCTCCAGCCGGGATTGGCGCGCGGGGCGGAGGAGGGTGGCGGGGGCGGAGAGAGGTTCCTCATGCGCGCCTCCTCGGCGCATTACGGTACCCTCGTTCCGCGCTCCAGCGGCCGGCCCAGCCTCGCGGTGGGGTCCGGAGAGCCGACGGGCGAGCGCGCGGGAGGGAGCGCGAACGGGAGCGCGAGGAGGAGGAGGAGGAGGAGGAGGAGGAGGAGGCCGCCCAGCCCCGCGCCCAGCCCCGCGCCGCCGCAGCCATGGCGGAGCGCCGCGCCTTCGCTCAGAAGATCAGCAGGTACGCGGCGGGGAGCCCGGCCGGGCCCCGAGGGTGGGAGGGTGGGTGTGGCGCGGCCCGTGGGCCTGGCCTCGCGGTCCCGGGCCTGCAGCCCGCGCCTCGCCAGGCCCGCAGGGCGTGCGGCAGCTCGGCGGTTCTTTGTGTCCTCAGTCGCGTCCTCCCCGGCGCTCCACGCCCTCGCCCCGGCTCCGGGCGCCCCAACAAAAGGAACTGGCGAGGAGGCCACGGCGCTCGAGCTCGCACCCGGCGGCCCGGCTGACAGCACCCCGGGCGCCCCGCCCGCCCCAGCGGCTCCGCACCCATGCCTGCACACGCACACTGAGGCCGCAGTGCAAAGTTATGGGCTGCGGGACATGGGAGCACCCCACTTACCCGTGGGCTCAGTGGGCGCTCTTTTTCTGGCCCCAGAGGAAGATGGATAACCCGACCCGCACTGGGCTTTATGCGTGGGCCTGGCGTTCGTATCCTCGGAGTGAGCCACCCACCGAGGATAAGGTTTCCCAGCAGTTTACCTCCCAGTTCAGATTAAAAACATGGAAGGATGTTTGTAGTTGTACTACGGGATGTACTTATGTCTAAGCAACTAGGCTTTGTTTGTTTGTTTGTCTCAATAAAGCCTTATTTCTGCGATTTAGGATTAAAGAAAGGCAACATTCAGGTGAAATTTTTGATGGCTGTATATATTTCTGTGGTTCTGAATCTTTCTAGCTTGTTGATATTTGTAGGTTTTTGGATATGTCGGAGAAAAGCTTTTATTAGTTTCCGGACCCCCACAATGTTAAGGCTTTTGGGACACTTTTCCCCCCCATTTCGAACTAACATCTTATTGCATCTCTGCCTTTGGCCAAGATAAAAATGAACCCTTTTTATTTTGTGTTTTAAGACATGTATTTCATTTTCTTTTTAAATAAAATAAGTTTTTAGGAATGTGAGGGTTACTGGCAGACTAAGAATAAGTTCTTAGGAATATGGGTGTTACTGGCAGACTAAGATAAATTCCAATACTGAGTGTTTTTAAAATCGGGACCTTCACCAGGTTGAAATTCTCTTGCGTGTTAGTGGTCTCATCTGAAAAATGGTAATGATGGTATCTAGCTATAGGATTGTTGGGGATTTTAAATGGTCATTTTTGTATAACGTGCTTAATAATGCATTGTCCATATTATCGTTGACCATTTGTAATTGGGATCAGAAAGTATGACTTTTTTTTGTTTTGGGGTCTTAAGGCATGCCATTCAAGGACACATTTTGTACATTTCTTTTAAACAGATCTAGAATTTATATCTCATGAAGTAAGTTCACCTTGGAGGGTAAGGTATGAAATATAGACAGTGCCTCTTCTCTGTGAATGGAGATATCAGACCAAACGGGACTAGCCTCAAGAAAGAAAACAGAATCTCTTGTGGAAAGCAGCCTCAAACTCAAGCCAGGCTACTCTTGGAAGTTACAAATTAAGGCAGGGGGATGAAGCCTGTGCTGCTGCAGGAGGCGTTTGTGTAGACATGGCCGTGATGCGTGATTGCGCGTGGAAGCTGAGGAAGAGTGGGGCCATGTGCCTTGCCTGCCAGCCAGCCAGCCTTCCGGCTGTGCAGGCTGAGGGAAGGAGCCCTGAGGTCCGGGTGCACAGGAGAAGCCGGTTAAGAAGGGAGATATGACTGGATGGAGGTGAGGATTCAGGTTTAGACAGCTTGGGTTTGAGGGCTTATATAGCGTTTAGATGGAAACATCTATTAGATTTTTGGTACTGGCTTGAGACATAGGAGAGGCTGGGGATCTCGGATTCAGAATCATCAGTAAGTAGATTGTGAGTGAAGCCTGAGGAGCTGATAGGGTCGCAGGGAGAAAACCAAGGACAGGATGCTGTAATTAGTAGGTATCTGTTATGAGTGAGTACTGTCCCCATGTTACTGAATATGATTAAATAATACTTCTGAAGAAATGAGAGCTATGCCTCTAAGTTTCCTGCCAGCAGAAGCGCAGCACAGTGTTTCTGGAGATGCGCTGGGGTGACAGCCTGGCCTGCCACTCATTGACTAATCTTGACCAGGTTGCTTGGTTCCATTTCTATTTGCCCTAAAAATGGCGGTAAGCCTAGAACTTTCCTCATAGGGTTGCTATGAGGTGAGAGAAACCAATACCTCCAATGTGCTTAAAATAAAGCCTTGTGTGCAGTAATGCTTAGTAAGTAGCAGCTATTTCATTTTTGTAATGTTTATGAAACGAGGCTTAGGACCTTTTCTTCAAAGTTAGTCTTTTCCATTATATATGCATATATGAAATTCATTGCTCTGTAAAACTACTGCTGTGTGAAACTTCAGGAAAAAAAAGTTTCATGACATCTAGAAGTCTTTATAAAGAGCCGTGCTACTTAGCTTCTGGCTGAGTTCCCCCCCCCCCCCAACCCTTTTCATGGAATGCTGTTAGTTTTTTGAGGCTGGGATGTGATTTCAGAAAGTTCTTTATTCATGTTTACCAGATTGGCTGGCTTGCTTCAGCTCAGCTTTGAAAGCCCCATGCATTTTGCCCATATCAAGACATCACCTCTTCTCTGTCCTTTCTCCTGCTTGAGGACACGGCTTGTGCATTTATAAAGTTTCAGCTATTTTCAGATTAATGATGTAGGATTTTATTTGGATCATGTTGTCCTGTGACTTGATATTAAATAAGAGGATGGGCGTTTGTGCACATTTTTACTTGGTTCGTATCCTTATAACCTAGAGAGGCACACAGCGTGGGAAAGAATTGGTTTTGGCCAAGATGAACAGGTTGAAACTGCCTACAGCGCCATAGCCGGGCAGCTCTGAACAGTTCTCCAGGCCTTTTTGTTTCGGTTTCTGGAAACCCCCATACAGTGAGTGTGAGGATTAAACGAACGAGCATCCTTGACATCCTTGAAATTGCCCGGAACATGAGCACTTAAGAAATGCAGGCTGCTGCGTCACTGGGATACGACGGGCTAATAGTAGTGGTACTTTCCAGATGAGAGTTTAGACAGTGGTAACATTTCCCAAATCCACGCTCAGACCCTTGTCCTCTCTCTGGTTGTAGTTATCATACGTTTTATTTGTGTTTTTTTTTTTTTTTAACATATTTTTCCTGGGAGTCCCCCAGGTGCCACTGTGAACATCACACCTTTATGTTTAGTTTCTTGTCTTTCCATTTTTGGTTAGCTATATATAGTTTTTGCAAGGAAGCAGAAAATAAAGTTTTTTGTTTGGTTGGTTTTTTGTTTTGTTTTGTTTTTTGTCATTTGGGGGGGGTGTCAGGCAGGTGTTTATTTCAGAGAACTGAATGTAGTCTTATTTAGTAGCTCAGGCTTTACCTCTTACCTGTCAGTGATTCTGACTGTGTGATCCAGTCTGGTTTTCCTTATAACTCCTGTGTTATCAACTGTGTTACCCACTTTTCTCTGGACTCAGAGACTTCCCTCATCTTTTTTTTTTAACCTCATCCTTGCTAATTCTTTTCCTTCGTTCCTTCGCGCCCCCCGCCTTTTGTCGTTGTGCTAGGCTTGAACCTGGCTAAGCACTCTGTTCCTCTGTTCCACTGATCTACCCAGCGCTTACCCCACTATTGTTAATGCTCAGTGTCTAGTCTCTTTGTACCATCTAAGCCACATGTTGGAGGGAGACCAGAACAGTTCAGTTACCTCTTATTACCATCTTCTTTCAGATGGGCTTCCTCCATTCCCCGCTACTCTTATAGAGACAGGGTCTCCCTGTGTAGCTAGGCTGGCTTCGGACTCTGGTCTTCCCGCCTTAGCCGCCAGTGTGCTAGGTGTGTGTTATTGTAATCCTGAAGCCCATTTCTTATCATTTTCCTCAGAACTTTGGCTCTACACTTTCCCCTTTCCATTCTAACATTTGTATTCCTTTTAAGAGAGCTTTATTTTCTGTCATAAGACTTAGGCCAGTCTCAGTGGACAACAAAGACCTATTGAGTTGCCTGGCATTCCTAGCTGCCACCGATGACTGGTTTTCTGTTTGTAGTCCCGGTTCTATCAGGTATATGCCATCATCTTGACTACTTCCTGCTGCGTCTCTCAGGACTGCTTGTGCTGTGTGAGCATGCTTAGCTTATGTGTTCCCAAGTTGTAGATCTCTGTAGCTCTTGACCCGTCCTTCCCTTTGCCTAAGCACTGATTTCAGGAGCTATGCCCCTCTCCCAGTTTCTCACTCCGGCCCCTCCCCACATGCTACAAACTAAGTGAATGAACTTCACTTACAATAATGAATGAGTCTTTCAGTCTAATTTTGGGAAAAGAAACAAAAAAGGCAAACCATAAGAAACTGCTAGGTCGGGTCTTGACTGTCCAGTACCTGTGGGTGCTGAAACTTCATTGTTGGACCGCCGCCTCAGTGCGGCCCCAAGCCTGTGTCAGCTCTTCCTAGGCAATCCCAGCCCCAGTCTCCGCTCGCTTACTCAGGTGCTGCAGGCCCCAGCGCACAGCTTTCATCCGGAGTACAGTTTTCTGTAGTGGAAACCCAAAGGTTTGCTATAATCTGGTCTCTCTCTTGTTCACTCATTCTTAGTTTACACCTTGTTCTCTGGTCGGGGTGCTTTCACCGTTCCCCAAAGCTATTAACTATTCCATTGTTTTCATTTGTAATTTAGATTCCTTTAAAACTTTTGTATGTCCTCTTTTAAAAAATAGCTTTAGTGTATTGTGTGTGTGTGTGTGTGTGTGTGTGTGTGTGTATACTATATACCATTATGTGGGGGCCAGAGAACAACTTGCAAAAGTCAGTTCTCTTCTATCATGAGAATCCCAGGGTTCTAACTCAGGCCCAGGTCGGTGGCAAGTGCCTTTACCTGCTGCACCATCTCACGGCTGCTGTGAAACATTTTCTTTAAATATCCTGCTGCTGTGCCATGTACATGTACCGCTTCCTCAAAAAAAAAAAAAAAAGTATGTATTGGTGAGGATGGCCATGGAGCCGGTGCCCTGTGGCATCTGCCAGCTTGTTTGCTGTGCTCATTAGTCAAGACTATAGACCAGTTTGAACATCATGGGTGTGACTATTGCAATGCATACCTACAGATGAAGGGCGACAGAGAGATGGTGTATGACTGCGCCAGCTCTTCATTTGATGGAATCATTGCAATGATGGTCCAGAGGACAGCTGGGTCTCCAAGTGGCAGCGCGGCAGGAGCTTTAAGCCTGGAGTATATGCTGTGTCAGCCACTGGTCACCTGCCCCAAGGAATCATGTGGGAGCTGAAGAGTGGAGGAGTGGCCTACAGATCCAGAGACACGGCAGTAAAGACCTAGCGAGGTGCCGGCCAGAGCACCTTGTTCTTTACGTCTGTACTTGTTTTCTTGTGGAACTAGACAGGCGGGACCCCAAAGCCTCCCTGCCCTCCGTCCCAGGCTCAGCAGACTCCACGGAAGCAGCACACCCAGCCTTAGGTCTCCTCACTCTCTGACCACTGGTGACATGGGATTGCCTGTGTGGACTCGGAGGCTGTATCAGGAGAGCAAGACGCTGATTTCCCACTTCTGTTCAGGGTTTTGCCTTTGTCCATGGGCAGGACTTCGGTTTAAATACCAATAAAATGAACCTTTGGAGCATAAAAAAGAGAAATAGTATAACTTAAAAATTAAAAACCAACAAGGCAGGTAGAGCTTAACCATTTCCCAGATTAGTCCAGTGCACTGTTGACTTTGGGGATAGCCTTTACTTTGTGTTTTGTTCTTATCATCTGCTGATGTATTTCTAAGCAATAGAGTTTTTCTTTTCTGAATTTTGAAGGTATTTGAATCATATTGTATTGTTTCTTTTCTCTTACTTTAGCTAAAAATCATATTGTCAAGTTCATTCATTTTTTGTGGTTTTGTAGAGTTTTACTGAATAAGTCTGCCATGATGCCGTCTCTGATTTCTCGACAGTGTTTATTCCGGGACCCATCTATGCTTAAGTTTCTCTAGTGCAGCCTTTCTTAACCTTCCTCATGCTGTGACATGTCATACAGTTCCTCATGTGGTGACCCCAACCATAGATTATTTCATTGTTACTGCATAACTGTAATTTTGCTACTGTTATAAACCATAATGTAAATATCTGATGTGCAGGATATCCAATATGCCACCCCTGGGAACTGCTGCTCTAGGGTATATTCAACTCTGGAGATCCTGGTTGAAGTGTGTTGTTATTTTTGCAGTTTTACTTATCAGGGTTAGGTGAGGTTGAGCTGTTCTCTAAAGTGATGGTAGAGATTTTCCCCTACAACAATGCTGCTTTGTGTGTAATCTCTCTGGTTAGTTGTTGCCCAGGTTTGCAGTATAACTTAAATGTATTGGATTGTCAGTGTATTGGATTCGTGATGCTAGCACATAGTAAAGTTTTAATTTTCTGTACTGAATTATTAATGAAGTTAATCTCTGCTTTGTGTTTTATTGATTATTGAAATACCCTGTTTTGTAAATTGCCTAGTTAAATCTTTGTGGTCATCCCTCCCAATTTTTTCCTTTGTGATTTTGTATGGGTACTTCGCAGACAATGTATTAACTTGGTTATTTGGATAGCACCCACCCCATTACGGCTTATTTTTCATCCTTTCTAGGGAAATTTTTGAAAAGCTAGTTCTCAGTTTTAAAGTGCTCATGTTTTGCAGTTATGTTATTACTTTGTTTGCGTGTTTGTTTCTTCTTTGAGACGGGATCTCGTGTAGTCCAGGCTGGCCTGTGTGGTGGAGGGCAACCTGAGCTTGGACTTCTCATCTTTTCGTCGGTAACAACTATGCCCAGTATATGGAGCTCAAAGCTACGGCCTCCTGCACGCTACTCAAGCCTTCTGTGCAGCTGAGCGCTTAAGCCCACCCCAGTACTTTATGACTCCAGCATAGGAAACCTCTCCTTACCCTTGTCTGCCTTGACAGAGACTCTGTAGTTGTTCCCTTTGAGGTTTTTATTCCACTTTACTTACTATGTGAATGGAATGGGCTTGTTACTTTTCTTGAGTACATTATCCTTTCCTTACTGGTGTGTTCTTACACCTCTGCCGTCAGTCATGTCTGGGTTTGTTCCATAGATATGGGATGTATCTTTTCGTCAGTTAGGATGGTTTTAATTTTAATCAGCTTCAGGATTTATTTGACCAGTTATTTCCGTCCCCTCCCCCCCCCCTTTTTTTTTAACAAAAAGCATCCTGGCTTCCTTTAGTCCTTTGAAATTCTATGAAGTTTTAGACTATATCCTCCCAAAAGTAAAAATCACAACAAAAACTTCCCAGTCATATCCTATTAGAATTATACTGGAATTGTGTTGAACTTAATCATCCGTTTGGTTTTAATACTGAGTTTGCAATCCATAATCCACAGCATCTCTTTTCTGTTATTTAGAACTCTCTTATCACAGGAAGAAAGCTTCATAGTTTTTCTGTGAGGTCCTTGCATGTCTTTGGTTAGGTTTATTTCTAGGTATCCAATAACTTTATATCTAGCTACATTTTACTAAACTCTGGTTCTAAAGTATGTCTGTAGATTTGTTTTTTATATTTTCTGTATATATTAGTCATATTGTCTGGGAGTTATAAAATTTTGTTTATTCTTTTTCAGCTGTTAACAGTATCTATCTATCTATCTATCTATCTATTTATTTATTTATTTATTTTTGCTTTGTAGTTTGATCATAATGTGTCCCAAAGGCCTACATGTTAACAGGTAGCCCCCAAGCGGCTTTGGGGAAGTTGCTGAGTCCTTTAAGAGCCGTCTATAGGTCATCAGAAGCATGATGTTGAAGGGATTGGGGTCCCGTCTATTCCTTGTTCTCTTTTGCTTTCTGGTCATGAGGTGATTGGTTTTGCTCTGCCGTGTCTGTACGCACTCCACGACCTGTTACCTACTATGGACTTAAAGCAAAGGGTCCTCTTTGGCGTGGACTGAACTTTTGACAGTGAGCACAAACACAGCTTTTGTCCTGATAATTCACCTATGTAAAGTGTCCTGCTGTAGTGATGGAGCGCTGTGTATTGACGTGCAGCACTGTGCAGTTATTACCATCCCTGGTCAGCATTGTATGCTGTGCTCTCACGGGCTAAACATTCTGTGCCTCACTCCTGAGCTGGATGGTTGCTGAGAGATAGTTTCTCTCTCTTTTCCAAGATATATGCATTTATGTATTTATGTATTATGAGCACATTGTAGTTGTCGTCAGACCCCATTACAGACCTTTGTGAACCACCATGTGGTTTCTGGGAATTGAACTCAGGACCTTTGGGAGAGCAGTCAGTGCTCTTAACCGCTGAGCCACCTCTTCAGCCCCTCTTCTTTTTTTCTTTTTCTCTTTCTTTTTCTCCTTTTCTCTTTCTCTTTCTCTTTCTTTTCTCCTCTCCTCTCCTCTCCTCTCCTCTCCTCTCCTCTCCTCTCCTCTCCTCTCCTCTCCTCTCCTCTCCTCTCCTCTCCTCTCCTCTTCTTTCTCTTTTCTTTCTACAAATTCTTTCAAACTTCATCCCCTAGAAACAGGCTAAGGATTGAGAGTTCAGGCTTTGTTTGGGAAGTACAGTCCCAGGCCATCAGGGACAGGAGACAGTGGGGTAAGGCTCAGGAAGATAAGAGGAGCAGTCGCCCTGGCTGCTGCTTCAGAAACAGCTGGAGAGAGAGCACTTGGCAGATGTGCTTGCTGGCCAGGAAGCTATCTGTGGACAGAGAAAGCTCCTCAGTCAGTAGAGGATTTTGTAGAAAGGGCACGTCCCCTCCCGTTCCAGGCAGCTCAGTGCCCCGGGTTAGGTCCCACTCTGCTTCGAGTGTCGTGTGGGCTTTCTGCAGCCACTTCGGATGTCTTGTTAGTTTTCCACTGGCTTTATTTTTTTAAACCAAGGGAATTTTTGAAATGCAATTACAGAAACTCAAATTAAACTCATTTTACACAAAGAAGTGCTCACTTTTGTTAGTTAAGACTAGATTAGGGGATACAAACATTGGCAGGAGGTCTGCTATCTTTGTATCTCAGATTTTACACAAAAACCCAAACCAAAAAGCAGTTGCAATGAGATTCCACATCTCTAGGCTCAGCGCCTATCAGGAGCTCTATTACCTGTCTGCTTCAGGTGGACGTGTTTCCTTGAACCAATTGCTGTGTTTCGGGATATAGAAGAGTCTGGTCAGTCCTGGCTGGGTTCCTTGCCCTTCCCTAGCTTGGAGGGTGTATAATGATGTCAGCTCTACTTGGGTCTCAAGGAGTAAGTTCATTACCAAACAGAAAGGGTTTCTAATGAGAGGAAGGAAGCTAAGAGTGCCGGTCATACTAAGTGGCAGATGCTCTTTAGAGTTAATTTGGGGGCAGGGGGATGACTCTGTCTCTGCAGTGCTGCTTGTACTAGCACAAGAACCTGAGTTTGTTCTTCAGAACCCACCTAGATAAGCTGTGCATAGTGGTATGCATATGTAACCCCAGTGCTGGGGAACTGGGGACAATTTGATCCCTGGGGCTCTCTGGCCAGCCAGTATAGTTTAATCAGGGAGCTTCAAGTCTGTGAGAGACCCCATCTCATACAGCAAGGTGGATGGTACCTGAGGAATGACACCCAGGGTCACAGGAACACATATGTACAAAACTTTGACACATACATACATACATACATAATAAAATTAATCATTTTACTTATTCTCTCTCCTCCCTCTCTCTCTCTCTCTCTCTCTCTCTCTCTCTCTCTCTCTCTCTCTCTCTCTTACGCACGCACGCACGCACGTCTTTGTGTAAAATTAATCTTATTTACCCAAGATAGATAGTGCATGTCTTCCTTGATTACCCTTCCCCTTATTTATTGAGGCAGGGTTTCTCCCATGTCAACCTGCAATTTATGTGAGATTTATTTGTTTTACTTTATGTGTATGAGTGTTTTGCTTCCATGTATGTATGTGTACTGTATGTGTGCCTAGTGCCCAGGGAGGTCAGAAGACAGTATCAGATCCTCTGGAACTGGAGTTTCAGATGGTTGTTAGCTACTATGTGGTTCTAGGAGCTGAACCTGGATCCCCTGTAAGAACAAGTGCTTTCACCACTGAGTCATTTCTCCAGCCCCTGGCTTTAGTTCTTTTTAGATTGATTTTAATCTTATGTGTATGAGTGTTGGCTCTACGTTTATATGCATGTGCACTACATGCATGCAGGTGCCTGCCGGTGCAGGAAGGGAGTGATGGATCCCCTGGACCTGTAGTTACAGACTGTTGTAAGCCTCCATGTGGGTGCTGGGCATGAACCCAGGTCCTCTGGATGAGCAGTGCATTAAACTATTAATCTATCTCTCAACAACAACAACAACAATGACTACAAAAGATGTTTATGGATTCAGAAGTCCCAATTTTTTAATTCAGTTATTTCACAATTTAATCATTCTGCACTGATTTTTAAAAGTTAGTTGAGGGCTGGTGAGAACTCAGTAGGGAAAGCATTTGTTGTGTGAGCCTGCCCACCTGAGTTCAATCCTGGGAATCCAGGTGGAGGAGGAGGAGAGCGTTGGCTCCACATGTGCATATAGCATGCCTCTCCCCCAGTGATAACAGACACATTTACAATGTTAACATGTGCACATAGCATGCCTCTCCCCCAGTGATAACACACACATTTACAATGTTAACATGTGCACATAGCATGCCTTTCCCCCAGTGATAACACACACATTTTCAATGTTAGCTGGTCCTAAAACAAGAGAGATTTCAGATTTTTGTTGCATGAGTTTTTGAGACAGGATCTTACTCAAGCTGTATAGCAGCAGATGAACTTGAACTATTCATCCTCTGCCTCCTAGGTGTGTGCTGTCTTCAGTTCCGTTTCTCTGATTCCTTTATGCTGAGATCAGATTTTCACTGCTGTAATTACCATTGACTTTTGGTGAGCTTTGAAGGCTGTCTGTGTGAGTAACTTCTCAATTCAAATGTAACTTCTAATTCAGATAGTTTTAGCTGTTCTAGATATTTTGCACAGTTTAGAATCAGCACTAGTAGAAAGTGTGTTAAGGTTTGCAATAACCCTGTTGGAATTTTGATAGGCATTGCCTTGTCTCTGTACAAAAGTGTGGGGAGAATGGCCCTCTAGACAAGACCGAGCTTTTCAGCCCATGGGCATGGAGAGTGTTTGTTCACTTAGATCTTATTTAGCATTTTCTTTTAAAACATTCTTTGACAGTTGTGTGTGTGTGTGTGTGTGTGTGTGTGTGTGTATTTATTTGCTCTCTATTCCCTATTCCTTTTCCTGATGAAATGTTTTCCCCCAACAAGGATACACCCCTATGTTCATGGTGTGTGTGTGTGTGTGTGTGTGTGTGTGTGTGTGTGTGTGTGTAGGAGTTGAGTTTAATTAGGGGTCCTTGCCTGAATATGGGTAGGGTATTTACTGAAGCAAGGGCAACTTGGTGACTTTCACACTGAAGTAAGGGACACACTCACAGACACTTTCCCATCCGTGATGGAATGTTGCTGGGCTCACTTTTGTGCTGGGTCTAACCACAGCTGCTGTAAGTTCATGAGTGCAGTGGCCAGGTCAGGTCCAGATGTCTGTTTGCTTGGGGCTCCCCATCTCTTGGCTCGTAAATTCTTTTCTTTCTTCCTTGCTGTCTCTCCAGCCTTGGAAGGGGCGATATTAGCTGCAGTGACCATGTGATGCTCAGTCCTAAGTGGGATGTCATTTGGTTTGAACACAGGATCTCCTGTAGCCCAGGCTGACTTTGGATTTGCCTTGTAGCCAAGAGACCTTGAACTTGTGATTTTACTGCCTCTACTTCCTTAGTGCTGGGATTACGATGTGCATGGTACAGGATAGCTTCATGCTAGGCAGATCCTGTAGTGGCTGAGCTTCGTTCCCAATCCCACCTGGTTCAGTGTACAGTGTCACCTCCACCACCTTCTTTTGGCCTTGTTCTTCTAGTCTGTTTATTTTAAACTACTTTTGCTTGGGATATTACCATACAAATGTTTATTTAAATGGTTTGCTCATTGCTATCATATATAAATATTGTTGATTTTTGAATACTGAAGTAGTATCCTAGGACCTTGCTAAATTTGTTTATTTTACTCTTTTCATGGGTTCCTTAGAGTTTTCTGTATGGAGTATCATTTTGATAAGAGACAGTTTTATTTCTTTTTCTTTTCATTCTAATGTTTCTCTCTCTTACCCCTTGGCCTCTTTCTCTTCCTCTAATTCCCAAATTTGCCTCTTTTATGAGTGGAACATCTTTTGTGGGAACTAGGGCTGCCCAGTGTGTGTGTGTGTGTGTGTGTGTGTGTGTGCGCGCGCGCGTGCGTGCGCGCACGCCTTGATGCTTTGTCTGTCTATGTGTATGTGTGGGCCAGAGGTGAATGTCAGGTGGCATCCTCATCTGCTCTCCATCCTGTTTCTTGAGACCAGGTCTGTTGTTTAAACTGGAGCTCTCTTAGTTGTCTAGACTATTGGCCAGGAAGCCCTAGGGAATCCTCTGTTCTGTGATTACAGGTGTGTGCTGCTTTGCCCAGCTTTTCAAAAATATATTTATGTTTTGAGATTATAGTACAATTATATCATTTCTCCCGTTCTCTTTACTCCCTCCAAACCCTCCCATATACTGCTCCTTGCCCTCTTTCAAATTCTTGGATTCTTTTTTCATTAACTGTTGTTACATACATACATACATACATACATACATAATACATACACACATATTTGTAAATACATAGATACAATGTGCTCAGTCTGTATAATGTTACTTGTTTATATGTTTTCAGGGCTGACCCCTTGGTATTGGATAATTTCTTGGTGTAGCCTCCCTTGGGAAGACTCTTTCTCCCACTCCTGGTATTCCTTGGTTGTGTAGTTCTTTGTGTAGGGTTGAGGGTCATGAGCTTTCTCCATCCACTTTAGCCTCATGTTTAGGCAGTCATGTTGGTGAGACTTTTTGGGTGTAGCTTCTGACATTCCTAAGAGACATAATCTTACTACAAACTGAAGACACACCCAGTGTCTTAGTCAGGGTCTCTATTCCTGCACAAACATCATGACCAAGAAGCAAGTTGGGGAGGAAAGGGTTTATTGAGCTTACACTTCCACACAGCTGTTCATTACCAAAGGAAGTCAGGACTGGAACTCAAACAGGTCAGGAAGCAGGAGCTGATGCAGAGGCCATGGAGGGATGTTACTGGCTTGCTTCCCCTGGCTTGCTCAGCCTGCTCTCTTATAGAACCCAAGAATACCAGCCCAGAGATGGTACCACCCACAAGGGGCCCTCCCCCAGTTGATCACTAATTGAGAAAATGCCCTACAGCTGGATCTCATGGAGGCACTTCCCCAACTGAAGCTCCTTTTCCTATGATAACTCCAGCCTGTGTCAAGTTGACACACGAAATTAGCCAGTACACCCAGCTTTTTATGTAGGTACTGGGGTCAAACTCAGGTTCTTGTGTGTCAAGCATTTTGTGTGTATTTCTTTTTATTATTAATTCATTTTTATTTTGTGTGAATTGGTATTTTTGCCTACATATATGCCTGTATGAGGGTGTCAGATTTTGGAGTTACAGACATTTGTGAGCTGCCATGTGGATGCTGGAATTGAACCTGGGTCCTCTGGAAGAGCAGTCAGTGCTCTAACTGATGAACCATCTCTCCAGCCCTGCAGCAAGCATGTTAATGATTGTGCTAATTTCCAGCAGCCTGGCTCTCTTGTGATATGTGCTTTCACTGTTGCTGATTACTCTTAGTACTGACTGGTCAGTCAGATGATGTCCTATTGCTATGACTCCTTAAAATCTGCTCATTTTTACCTTCTTTTTCCCTTTGCTCACAAAATCTAAGAGACTATTTGCTTCTGTTTGGTGTGAAGTGATTTTTTATGACCACACTTCTTTTTTTTTTTTTTTTTTTTTGGTTTTTCGAGACAGGGTTTATCTGTGTAGTTATGGCTGTCCTGGAACTTAATATGTAGACCAGGCTGGCCTCGAACTCAGAAATTCGCCTTCCTCTGCCTCCCAAGTGCTGGGATTAAAGGCGTGCGCCACACCGCCCGGCGACCACACTTCTTATAACGTGTTTAGGCTGGCCTTAGGGGTGGATCTTTGGCCAGTGTAATCCATCCAGAAAGCATTACTTGCATCTCTCTTCTTGCTGACTCACTCTCCATGGAGATGTTTATCTTGTCATTTCATCTCTTAGCCAGTAAGTGACATCTCAGGGCTCAGCATCTGACAGCATAGCAGGTGGGTTCCATGGTCAAACCTGTTTCCCAGTGGTTTGGGATTTTGATAAGGGGACTCTTTCTATATGTCTTACCTATATGCTGTCTCTGTTACAAAAGGCCCTAACTCTCTCCTGCTTCCTTTCTTCCTCTGTCCAACCCAGAAGTCCTGCCTACTTGCCCAGTGATTGGCTCCTTTATTCATTAGGGGATGGTTCACAAGAACAGCACCAGGCCCATCCACAACACACAGGTGCTTTTTTTGTTTTGTTTTTCCTCTCTGTATTATAATTTCATATGTCCTATAGAATGGGGAACAGCATTGTTATCGTGTGGTAGTAGAGGAAATTAAGACATGCCCTGTAAAATCACTTTGTTGGAGATGTGCTTATTTCAACACAGTACTGTATAAGGCTGTGACACACAGTGTCCTGAAATCATCAAGTAGAAGGACTCTTTTTTGTTCTGTTGTCTACATCTTAGTCTGGTCCAGTTCTCTGGCTCATCCTAAAGACTTTAGACAAGTTCACATAAAAGTGACCCAAAGACAGTGTCTCAACTTAGAATTCTGCTCAGCGTCCAGGAAATACATGAGATAGATTGTAACAATGGTGGCTGCCATTGGAGTGTTCCTGTTAATCTGTTAGTTTTTGGAATGTTTTATAGCAGGACTTGCTTGGAGCCACCAGTGGTATAAATAAGACATGGAGGCTGCTAATAAAGTTTAAAGCTTAGGCCTTTGCTGGGGCAGTCTCTCAGGTAACGAACACATCTAACTTAACGCATCTCTCTAGCCTGCAGTCCACCATGTGGCTAGCTCTGTTCCTCTTTTCTTCTGTTCCATTCTGGGCCATGTCTGTTCCCCTCCATGCCCACTTTTGATTTTCCCTCTTCCTGCATCATTCCCCTGCCTGGAAGTTCCACCCCCTACTTCCTGCTTCAGCTCTTGGCCATCATATCTTTATTGTGACCAATCAGTGGTGAGACAACCTCTGATACACTTCTAGATTACCTTTAAGCAGGTGAGAAAGGACGAATATTTACAAAGTAGAAAATCTGGTGATGGGCCATAGAAATGACACCAGAATCCTGCCAGTACTTAAGTCCCTGAATTAACAGTTCAACATACAGGGACATACCTTCACACAGCAGGGTTCCTGTTAATCTGTTAGTTTGTATATTAGGCATTTGTCACTGTCTTTACCTGAGTTGTTGAATGAAATTTGGGCAAATGGAGAAATAATTAGCATAAACTATAACCAGAATTGTTTGCTTTTGGAAAGTTGATTCCATGGAAGTGTGTGCAGGTGGTATGTGACTTTATCTATAATATATACTATATTTACATCATATACCTGTGTTATATACACATATACCACCCCCCCCACACACACACACGACTTTTTTCCTTTTGAGTCAGTGTCTTACACTGTAGTTCAAGCAGCCTGGAACTTATAGCAATCCACCTGCCTCAACCTTTAAAGTGCTAAAATGACAGCTGTTATAGCTAGGCCTGTTATAGATTTTAACTTAAACCTTGTCCCTATCATTTTTAATGCTAGGCCTGTTATTTTATAGTTTCTAAAGCTATTTTTCTCATGAAATAATTTGTTTCAGAAAATCTGGAAATATAAGAGACCCAAAAGAAAGATGAAAGTAATCCATAATTCTCCATTTAGGAAACATTCTAGTGGTGATGCTGGGGAGAACTAGAGGACGGCTCCTGCTCACAGTAACTGATAGAGGCCGGTTATACACACTTGAGCTTGTCCACAGGACGGCCATAGGTTAGCCCTGGGGGCTGTGCGCTTGCTGTGCTCACGCCTGAGCATCACTGCCAGCTAATTCCATTACCATGGCGGCCCTGGTGCTTCAGCATCCTCACAGTTCTTGCCTTATGGGTGTTCCTGAATATTAAATGTGGCTTTTTACTCGACACACTGTAAGTGCTTGGCAGATGTTGCTTGCATTATTAATTTTATGAGCTGATTGGGAAAGATTTCCAAATATAACTTAGGATAGTGAATGTAATGCAAACACTCCTAAAAATAAAGATTCGCTCTTTCTCTTTTTTGTGTTTGAAGTATATGCATGAAGGTTTTAAATGGTTAAAAGTTTACATTTGAGGGATTTCAGTGTGGATTTGGAAGTAGTAATGAGAGAGATAATTTTTAAAATATTTATTTATATATTTTATGTATATGTGTGTTCAGAAGAGGGCATCAGATCCCATTGCAGATGGTGTGAGCCACCATGTGGTTGCTGGGAATTGAACTCAGGACCCCTGGAAGAGCAGTCAGTGCTCTTAACTGCTGAGCCATCTCTCCAGCCTGGAGAGATTTTTTTTTCCTAAGAAAAACTTTTTCGTGTGTGATTTTTTTTTTTTTTTTTTTTTTTTTTGATTTGGTGTTTTCGAGACAGGGTTTCTCTGTATATCCCTGGCTGTCCTGGAACTCATTCTGTAGACCAGGCTGGCCTCGAACTCAGAAATCCGCCTACCTCTGCCTCCCAGAGTCCTGGGATTACAGGCGTGCACCACCACTGCCCAGTGTGTGAATTTTTAATGAATATATGTAACTTCTTTTATGTATTTTGTTTTAAAGATTTTTTTCTTATGCCAGTATTTTGTTTTTGTTTTATTTTTCTCTTTCTTACAAAATCTTATCACCTGTTTCCACAGTAACTCCCTGAAAACAGCCTTTTGCTGATATACTAAAGATAGAAATTATTTTGTGATAAACAGATTACGTATCTTAGACCCTTCTGAAGACAGATTGTCCCCAGCAAATGCTGCCCTACACAGGAAGAGCTGAGGCAGGGCCCTGTTTCAGGTGAGTTAAACCTTCTGCACTCACAGACTGGCCTCCTCTGAAGCTGGGGAGGCTCATACCTTTTAGGCATGCTCGCTCGCTCGCTCGCTCCAAATTCATATCTACTCATCTGCTTCCTCTCTGTCTCCCACAGTCTTGGACTTTGGGGCTGAGGTTGGCGGTTGGCTGAGCGCCAGCAGTTGCTCCGCCCCAGCGTCAGTGGTCACCTGCTTTTGAGGGAAGGAGTTAGGAATTTGGTCTCTCACTTCTCCTTTCAGGTCTTGAGCATTTTCTAAGCACTCAGTATTTATAGGGACTTTTGGAAGGCATTAGCTTAAGTAAGATGAAGTCCTGGCTTTTGACAGGCTTTTCTTCCAGTCAGGAGGAGCCAAGTGTAGCCGTAGTCTCTATGGTAGTCACTTGTCACAGAAGGAAAGTTCTTTCAAACAGTCAAATTATTAATGTGTTTGAGTGCTTTAGTATTTCCCTATATGCATGAATGTCTATGTACCATGTGCATGCCGGGTACTTCTAGAGCACTGAAGAGGGCGTTGGGTCCTCTGGAACTGGAGTTACACAGGGGTGTGAGCCACCATGTGGGTGCTGGGAATGAACCTGGGTTCTCTGTAACACCAGCTAGTGTCCCTAACCACTGAGCCATCTCTTTAGTCCCAATAAGATAGTTCTTGATAGGAAAATGTCAATACAATTAGAGAATATGCATTTTCCTCAATAACTTGTTTTGAAATATTTATACATAATAGGGGATAAATGGCATGCACAGACCCAGTTGCATTAGTTACTTAGTGTTGCTGAGACAGAAACAATTGTGGAAAAAAAATTTTTTTTTCACTCAGCCATTGAGAGGTTTGCAGTCTGTCAGAGCAGGAATGATGTGGTGGAGTGGTCTAGTCTAAGGTGTCAGAAATGTGCCATGGCTGGACCCTCCAGAGGCTCACATCTAGTGACTCCTTCCACCAGGAAGAACTGACCCTTAAAGCTTCAAAATAGTGCCACAGCTGGGGGTTGGTGTTGAAAATGGGAGCCCGTGCGGCATAATTCAGACTCACACCATTACAGAGATTTCTCAGAGAGGCTGTGAAGCTGTTATGGAAGACTGACCATGTCATGCTTGTGAAGCCAGATTATTTTTTTAAAAAATATATTTATTATTTCATGTATAGGAGTACACTGTTGCTGTCTTCAGACGCACCAGAATGAGAAGCATCAGGTCTCATTACAGGTGGTTGTGAGCCACCATGTGGTGCTGGGCATTGAACTCCGGACCTCTAGAAGAGCAGTCAGTGCTCTTAACTGCTGAGCCATCTCTCCAGCCCGAGAAGCCAGATTCTTGATACTTCACTGAACATTTTTTCTGTTTCTGTCCTCAGCTGTTGCATTTCTGCTATGCCAGAGGAACTTTGTGATTTTTTTTTTTTTATGCTTCTGTCAAAGAAAATGTTTATAGTTATAGGCCTTCCCCATGGCTTGAGTCAAGCTCATTGCAGTTAAAGGCTTTCCATCTCTGTTGGTATGTCGCCACCCTGATTGATTTCCCCTGCTTGGTCTGGTCTTCTGTGACCCGCATTTCCTTGCATGTCTAGGATGCTTGGTGTCAGTGGGTTACTAATGTGATGACTTCATCTGTCAGCTAGTGTGATGCCAAGATAAGCAGAGCCAAGAAGAATGGAGAAGGACTTAGTATCTGCAGCAGGCAAGGGAACATGAACGTTATTTCCTAAACTTTGCCTTTGTGGGACAAGTGGGGATTCTTTTTTTCTGGGAGCCTATACGTATTCATGTGAGTCAGACTTTTGGGGTTGAGTACGTCCTGGGTACACTGAGTGAAGGAAGGCCTTCCTGAGCATGCTCTTTAGTTTGAGATGATAGTTAGTCTTGACTGTCACCTTGATGGGATTAATAGGCCTAGTGGTTAGTGAGGCACACCTGGGCGAGTCTCAGAGGGCACTCTAGAGAAGAATAGGTCATGAGGGCTTTGACATAATGAGATTAATTTTCTTGATGGATCCATAATATGCTGGTGTAATTGGGCGATGGTGATAGGAAATGTGGACTAATTAGAGCTGTAGAGCACTGGGGGCGTCCCTGGGGACTATGGCTTGTTGTGACCTCTTCATGTCTGTTTCTTCTCTCTGTTTCCTGTTCACCATGAAGAAGCTTCTATACCATATACCTCTGCCACCATGATGTTTGACCATATACTGAACCCTTTGAAACTGTAAGCTCAAATAAAAATTTCTGGGTACTGCAGTTAGCTTGGTGGTGGGTTGAGGCCCCCAGCACCAACACACAAAATTTGAGTGAAGTGGTGTGTACTTTGAATCCTAGTGCTGGAGAGGCAGAGACAGGCAAATCCTTGGCATTTCCTAGTTAGCTAGCTTCGTGAAAGGACCTGTTCTAGGCCATTGAAAGACCCTGTTTCAGAAAACAAGGAGGATGACACCTGAAGTTTGCCATGTGCATTTCTGAGTGTATCTCCACTCATGTGCCCTTGTACACACACATAAATGTACACATGCACACATACACATCTGTGCACACAGACACATATAAACACACACATTGGACATTTAGGGTCAGTGACACAAAACCTGACCAATTCAGTGGTGAATATATTTTTGGACATGCTTAGTCAATGTCCATGGAATGTATGTTGACATGTTAAAATACAGGATATACTTTTGGGCATGCTAAACTTTCTTACAAAATTATAGCTTACAAAAATGGGAAAAGGATACTTTGAGAGGGTATACTAATGCACACTCATTGGGTTGCCAGGAGTAGTCTAGTGCCCTAACTTGACTTCTCTTACAATTGTTTTACTACAACACTTTAAAGCATTCTTTAATTATGACATAAACCATGAATGAAACCAGTGATATTCCCAACTCAAATAGCCCAGAAAAATATAGGCTTAATATCCTGGGGAATCTAGTCCAACACATAGCTAAGCAAAGAGACCCACTAGAAGAATCAGACACAAAGGGTACTCACAGTTGTGTCTTACAGTAGAGTTACAATCATTTCATCTTGAGATTCTGGCTAACATACACGACTGTAACTATTCAGAAAGTCAAAAGCTACAGAAGTGAGGAGAACAGTTAGAAGGTAGGTCTCCTTCCTTTAGCTTCAACATGAGTTAGTTACACTCGGGTCTTTTGGTTTGTATGTCATGGTGATTCTGATATGATGAATCTAGTCACTTTGTAATTCAAAGGAATAATGAATAATAGTAAGGAACATAATATCCTGTCCTAATTGGGTTTGGCTGGTCCTGAGGAGAACCTAACTTCCCAGTTTTTAAATATACCGAGGTTTATAGGATAAAGGTATAATCCCTATAAGAGATGGAAGTTAGTAGGTTTATATACCTATTAAGAGCTGTTGTTATCATCTTCCCTCAGTTGATTATATTTTATTGCCTGCTGATCTCCATACTAAGATGCACCTTCAGAGCAAGTTTTCTGTGGAAGGACCTTCCATATAGCATTTTAGTTAGGAAGAACCTTGAGCTTCTCTCTGGGAAGCTCTGATGTGTGAGGCACAGCAACAGATAGAAGCCACAAACCAATTTCTATGAGCCTTTCCACAGTTGACCAATGTAGCTTTTAAATTTAAAACTGGCTTTTTCAGTTTTATCAGATGACAGAGTCTCTGTATGATGTATCTGGGAGTGTTGGGCATGTCTCTGTGTAATGCATATTTATTTGTGGTTCATGTGTCTGTGTGATGCATGTGTCTGTGTGATACACGTGTCTGTGTGATGAATATGTCTGTATGATGCATGTGACTGTGATGCATTTGGGAGTGTGGTGCATGTGTCTGTGTGATGCATATACATGTGTGGTACATGTGTCTGCATGATGCATGTGTCTGTGATACATGTGGGAGTGTGATGCATGTGTCTGTGATGCATGTGTATGCATGATACATGTGTATGTGTGATGCATGTGTATGTATGATACATGTGGGAGTGTGGTGCATGTGTCTGTGATGCATATTTATGTGTGGTGCATGTGTCTGTGTGATGCATGTGTCTGTATGATGCATGTGTATGTGTGATACATGTGGGAGAGTGGAAGTCAGATGACATGGAACATTGTGGAATCAGTTTCTCTCCTTTCACCTTTATGTGGAGTCCAAGGATAAAACTCAGGTTACCAGGCCTGAGTGACAAACACTTTGGTAGGCTGAGCCATCTCTCTGTCCCACCATGCACTATTCATGAAACAAGAGGCTAAAACCATGGTTATTTTAGGCAGATCTAGGTAATTACCTGGAGGTAATTTCTTTTAAAGTCCTCTTAAAACTTAAGCTTTTTCTGTTTTGCAAAGGAAAGCTTACATCTAGCCAGCAAAAATATTGACAACAATTAAGAGATAAATGTTGAGTCTTCCTAGGTAGCATGACTGTAAAACCATTTGTCAGTATAATTTCCAGGTAGTGTGCTTTTGGCTTGTGTTTCTATTTCTCTAATAGATATTAGATATTAACTATCCTCTTGACAGTAGATGTTTGGATCCATTACTTTGTCTATGATGTCCTTTAGATTTGGGGGTTTTGTTACCCCAAAAACCTAGCTGTAAAGAGCTTTCATTCCAGGATGAGTTGAACTGTGGGTAAATTCAGTGACCACTTTAAGCACTGTCTTAGTTACTTTCTTCTACTGTGAAGAGACACCATGATCAAGGCAGCTTGTAAATGGAAGCACTTACCTGGGGGCCTGCTTACAGTTTAGGGGGTTAGTTCATGATCACCGTGGTAGAGAGTATGGTAGAGGTAGGCAGGCATGGTGCTGCAGCAGTCCTGAGAGCTTCCATCCTGATCTGTATGATGGAGACAGTGAGAGAGGTATTAGGAAAACCTCAGAGTGCACCCCCAGTGACACATCTGCTCAAACAAGGACATACCTCCTAATCCTTCCCAAATAGTTCTTACTGGGGACCAAGCATTCAAACATAGGAGCCTATGGGGGCCAGTCTCATTCAAACCAGTACATTAATAAAACTCCAGCATTTCTGGTAACCAGACCTTTGTTGCTTGCTTAGGAATGTGGATTGTACTGGAGAGAATCAAACAGAAGGTCCTGACCCTGTTACTACTCAATTGAAAGAGGAAATGTAAAGGAGTCAGCTTGGCCACTCCCTTCTGTCTCTGAGGAGTCTGGACAGCCCCTCTTTCACTGTCTCTCTCTTCATCAGAATGCTTGGATTTGAACTCAGGACCTTCGGAAGAGCAGTCAGTGTTCTTAACCTCTGAGCCATCTCACCAACCTCTTATTTTTCTTTTTTTACTGAAAAAGGAAGTAAAAACATTTTCTGATAAAATTGAAGATTTACATGGAAAATATTTCTGACAAAATTGAAGAAATATATATAAAAGCACCTTAAAATTTACAATTTTCACGGAAAATTAAAGAGTAAAATGGTATACATAAAAAACATTGGTAAATTAATTGAAAAAGGAAATAGAAACATTTTATGATAGAATTGAAGATTTATGTAAAAAATATTTCTGATAAAATTGTAGAAAAATATAGAATAACATGTTAAAATTGAAGATTATCGTGGAAAATTACAGATAAAATGGTAAGCATAAAATATTTCTAAGTTGATTGAAAGTGGAATTATGAACATTTTCTGATAAAATTGAAGATTTACAAGGAAATATTTCTGATAAAATTCAAGAAATATATAGAAAAACATGTTAAAATTGACTTTCATAGGAAATTATACAGATAAAATGGTAGGCATAAAAATATTTCTAGGGGCTGGAGAGATGGCTTAGCGTTAAGAGCACTGGCGACTCTTCCAAAGGTCCTGAGTTCAATTCCCAGCAACCACATGGTGGCTCACAACCATCTGTAATGAAATTTGACATCCTCTTCTGGTGTGTCTGAAGACAGCTACAGTGTACTTACATATAATAAATAAATAAATTTTTTAAAAAAATTCTAAGTTGATGGAAAGTGGAGTTATAAACATTTTCTGATAAAATTGAAGATTTACATGGAAAATATCTGATAAAATTGAAGAAATATATAGAAAAACACGTTAAGATTGACTATTTCATGGAAAAATTATACAGATAAAGTGGTAGACATTAAAAAAAACCTTTCTAAATTAATTGAACATGGAATTATAAACATTTTCTGATAAAATTGAAGATTTACATGGAAAGTATTTCTGATAAAATTGAAGAAATATATAGAAAAAACATGTTAAAATTGAAGATCATCATGGAAAATAATAGAGATAAAATATTAGACATAAAAACATTACTAAATTAATTGAAAGAAGAATTACAAACATTTTCTGATTGAAGATTTACATGAAAAGCATTTTGTTAGTCTATGTCTTTTTAATGGGGAATTGAGTGCAGTGATGTTAAGAGATATTAAGGAATAGTGATTGTTGCTTCCTGTTATTTTTGATGTTATTTTTATGTTTGTGTGGTTATCTTCTTTTGGGTTTGTTGGAAGATTACTTACTTGCTTTTTCTAGGGTGTAGTTTCCCTCCTTGTGTTGGCGTTTTCCATCTGTTATTCTTTGTAGGGCTGGATTTGTGGGCAGATATTGTATAAATTTGGTTTTATCATGGGATATCTTGGTTTCTCCATCTATGGTGATTGAGAATTTTGCTGGGTATAGTAGTCTGAACTGGCATTTGTGTTCTCTTAGGGTCTGTATGAGATCTGCCCAGGATCTTCTAGCTTTCATCATCTCTAATGAAAAGTCTGGTGAAATTCTGATAGGCCTACCTTTATAAGTTACTTGCCCTTACTGTTTTTAATATTCTTTGTTTAGTGCATGTGTTGCTTTGATTATTATGTGATGGGAGGACTTTCTGTTCTGGTCCAGTCTGTTTGGAGTTCTGTAGGCTTCTTGGATGTTCATGGACATCTCTTTTTTTAGGTTAGGGAAGTTTTCTTTTATAATTTTATGGAAGACATTTACTGTTCTTTTAAGTTGGAAATCTTTGCTCTCATCTCTATCTATAATCCTTAGGTTTGGTCTTATAGAACCCAAGAATACCAGCCCAGGGGTAGTACCACCCACAAGGGGCCCTCCCCCCTTGATCACTAATTGAGAAAATGCTCCACAGCTGGGTCTCGTGGAGGCACTTCCCCAACTGAAGCTCCTTTCCCTGTGATAACTCCAGCCTGTGTCAAGTTGACACACAAAACCAGCCAGAAGCCTGGTGGTGGTGGCGCATGCCTGTAATCCCAGCACTCTGGGAGGTAGATTTCTGAGTTTAAGGCCAGCCTGGTCTACAAGTGAGTTCCAGCACAGCCAGGGATACACAGAGAAACTCTGTCTCAAAAAAACCAAATCTAAAAATCCAAAAAACCAAACCAAACCAAACCAAACAAAAAAACCAAAAACGCCGCCGCCGCCACCGCCACCACTACCAACAACAAGAAAAATATCCAGCCAGTACACTTTGTGATTTCTTTATTTTTTCTACTTCCATTTTTAGATCCTGGATGGTTTTGTTCAGTTCCTTCACTTGTTTGTGTTGACCTTAATTCTTTAAGGGATTTTTGTGTTTCCTCTTTAAGGGCTTTTAATTGTTGACCCATGTTCTCCTGTATTTCTTTAAGGGAGTTATTTATGTCCTTGAAGTCTTCTATCAATATCATGAGATGAGATTTTAAATCCAACTCTTGCTTTACTGGTGTGTTGGGGTATCCAGGACTTGCTGTGCTGGGAGAATTGGGTTCTGATGTTGGCAAGTAGCCTTGGTTTCTGTTGGTAGGGTTCTTGTGCTTGCCTTTTGCCATCTGGTTATCTCTGGTGTTAGTTGGTCTTGCTGTCTCTGGCTGGAGCTTGTCCCTCCTGTAAGGCTGTGTCTGTACTCCTGGGAGACCTACTCTCTTTTGGCAGGGTCTGTTGTGGTGCCGCCTGGCTCCCTGGTGCAACTGGCAGCCGGAAGGGAAGACTCCCGTCCCAGCAGCTCCACTGATCATATGCCCTGTGTGCTCCCCACTGTTCCCCTCCAGAGAGAAGGTGGAGATTTCACCTCTGCGCTCAGAAGTGAAAACGTGCTGGGAGATCACTCTCTCCTGGTGGGTTGTGCACAGAAGGCTGTGGAGCGACTGTCTCCCTGTTGCAAAATGAGGACTTTTAGGTATGGTTAAGAAGCACTTGAATTATATGGACTCTATTACAAGGCCTGATGGATGGCCAAGGAACTGAGTTCATTCCCCCAACCTTCATGGTAGGAGTAAAAAGATTGGCCTCTGAACTCCACCGACAATCAGTATTGTGTGTACCTGCCCACCCTCCAGTTTAAAAAGAAAAAGGCCAATGGAGCCCTCAGTTAAAGGGGCTCCTTTTGTTTTTCCCTGCAGAGACTACAGAATTACCCTTTGCCCTTTCCTCAATTTGTCCTCTGTCTAAAAGGATTGTATTCCCTCTTAGCTTTCGACTCTATAACCTCTAGCTGTTTTTGATGCTCTTCTTATCTGCTCCTACTTAACCGAGGTGTCGTGGGGTCCTTTCCTTTCCTTTTTCCTTTTTTCCTTTTCCCCTTTCCTTTTTTCTTTCCTCTTTCCTTTCCTTTCCTTTCCTTTCCTTTCCTTTCCTTTCCTTTCCTTTCCTTTTTCCTTTTTCCTTTTTCCTTTTTCCTTTTTCCTTTTTCCTTTTTCCTTTTTCCTTTCCTTTCCTTTTTCCTTCCCCTTTTCCTTTCCTTTTTCCTTTTCTTTTCTCAATATGGCCATACTGAGTAAATCTCCTTTTTGTAAGTCTAGCTTTTTAGGGGCTGCAAAAGCCTAGGTTCTTAATCTTAAACTTCTGAAAGCGGCCGGGCGTGGTGGCACATGCCTGTAATCCCAGCACTTGGGAGGCAGAGGCAGGCGGATTTCTGAGTTCGAGGCCAGCCTGGTCTACAGAGTGAGTTCCAGGACAGCCAGGACTATACAGAGAAACCCTGTCTCGAAAAACCAAAAAAAAAAAAAAAAAAAAAAAAAAACTTCTGAAAGCGTGATGACTCCTGCTGCTTTACTACTACCCTCCTAATTCCTTTACTATTAATGTCTAAATATGCACATTCATTTTGATTGGATGAGCTGGTGTTAGTATAGTTACTGTTGACTGAGGTCTGCAGATTACAACAGGGTTTTTTTTTTTTTTTTCTGATATATAATGGCATACCCACTATTATATGTCACACAGAATAGTTTTCTTCCCTGTGATGGTCAGTTTTTCCTTGTTTGTTTTTTTCAAGTTGACACAAGCTAGGATCACCTGGGAAGAAGCAGCCTTAATTGAGAAAATCTCTCCATCAGATTGTCCATAGGCAAGGTCTGTGGGCATTTTCTTCGTTAATGATTGGGGTGGGAGGGACCAACCCAGGATGGATATGTCCCTCCTTCCCCATTTATATAAGAAAGCAGGTTGAGCAAGCCAGCAAGCAGCACCCTCTTCAAAGTGCTTTTCTCCTCAGGTTTCTTTTAGTCATGGTGATCCCAGCAGTAGAAAGACAGGCGACCTGCGGACCTGTGTTCTGCCTAGCCAGTGCTCCTTCTCCTCCCCTTCCTGCCCCTGGGGCGGGTGTTTCTACTGTATACATAGTTTTGCCTATTTCAGTATGTCATAAAGCTGAAATTACATAATACATAGCCCTTAGACGGTTTACTTCCACTTGAGACTATTCTTTCATGATTGACAACCCATTCATTCCCCTTTACAAAAGAGTAATTTATTATATGGATATGACATACTTGTTTGGTTGGTTGGGTTTTGGTTTAGACCAGGCTGGCCTTGAACTCCATCTGCCTCTGCCTCCCAAGTGCATGAACCACACTGCCCGCCCACATACTTGTTTCTTCACTCACGGAAGTGCAGCTTAGTTGCTTACAAGTTTTGTCAATTATGAATCATGATTTAGTCTTTCAAAGCATTAATATAGAGAATAACTCTTTCATCCTAGACCCAAACACTTAGAATTGTATAGTTAGCTTATAATCATCTCTAAGAATGTGTGTGGAATGCTTATTGTGAAAGAAGGTAAAAGACTAGAGATAAAGTAAAGGAAGAGAATACATTAAACCTGGATAATATTTGGAAAATGAGATTTTCTTAAAATCCAGTTGGAAATTGAAGTTCTAAATCCAACTGTGTGCTTGAGAGCTTTCTTAAAACTATTGCCATCGCTGGGCAGTGGTGGCGCATGCCTTTAATCCCAGCACTTGGGAGGCAGAGGCAGGCGGATCTCTGAGTTCGAGGCCAGCCTGGTTTACAGAGTGAGTTCCAGGACAGCCAGGGCTACACAGAGAAACCCTGTCTTAAAAAACAAACAAACAAAAACAAACAAAAAAAAAACAAAAAAAGAAAAAAGAAAAGAAAAGAAAACTATTGCCATGAATATGAATAGGTCACATAGTAGGACCACTTTATGACCTGGGATAGTGAGAGAGGAGAGGCAACATTTTGGTCGAGTCAAAGATTAGAGAATTCCATAAGATAGAGAAGTTGCTTGAGAATCATACAATAGAAGTTAGATATTGACATTGTTTTTTATAATCGCACAAAGTCTGTGGATAGAAATCTTTGTTGCATTTGTGACCTAATTGAAAAAACTCATTAACGTAATATGGGGAAAGATATTTTATTGCATACTTGGAACTCACTGGATATTTTGGTTGATTGTTTTGTGTACACTAAGGATTATAGTCTTTAATAAGCTATGACTACATTGAATGCCTTTTTTTCTTTTCTTTTTTTTTTTTTTTTTTTTTTTTCCCCGAGACAGGGTTTCTCTGTGTAGTCCTGGCTGTCCTGGAACTCACTCTGTAGACCAGGCTGGCCTCGAACTCAGAAATCCGCCTGCTTCTGCCTCCCATGTGCTGGGATTACAGGCATGCGTTACCATGCCCGGCTTGAATGTCTGTTTTTCTTAGCCATTTACTTAAAAAAATTTAAAATACTAATATGTAAGGGCCAACAAATACCCTAAAGTCTCGGAATTTCTGTACTCTAATGCCTTCTTGGCTCAACAGTTTGTATGAAGATCTTGTCATTTGAGTTCTATTCTTAAAATGCCTTAAGAATTGAGTTGGTTAACAAGAGAGGCAAAATTCTCAGGGAGCAGTCTGTGCTCATTGATCAAGGTCAAGGCAGCTGCCGCTGCAGCCACCACCGCTGCTGCTGCCGCTGCTGCGATTCAGTAGATGTCCTAGATTCCATATGGTCACCCAGTCTGCTAAAGAAACAGTATACCACCTAAGGAGGGGAAGTCCTGTGGAGGGTTTGAAGGAGAGGGAATGGGGTGGGTTTACTAAAACAAATTGTATTTATATGTAAAATTCTCAAAGAATATGGAAGGTTTATAAAAGAGTTTGGTTAATAATGTGAGAGGCTGGAGAGAGAAATTAGGGTCAGATTACGGGAGGCTCTTATTGCCTGGGTATGAGGGCATTCTTTATTAGTTAAAAATAGAAAATAGGACTGGTGAGATGGCTCAAGGGTTAAGAGCACTGACTGTTCTTCTGAAGGTCATAAGTTTAAATACCAGCAACCACATGGTGGCTCACAATCATCTGTAATGGGATCTGATGCCCTCTTCTGGTGCGTCTGAAGGCAGCCTCATGTACTTACATATGATAATAAATACATCTTAAAAAAAAGAAAAAAAGAAAATAGTTTGCTGGGGCACAAACGAGGAGGTAGTAGTGTTAGAAAAGAAAGAAGAGCTCCCAGCCCCAGTTCTCAGCATAGTTTGATAAACTAAATATTTTAGAATTTATTTTCAATCCTGATATATATTTTAACTTCTATATGTATTTTATAGCTTATGCTCTCTCATAGATTATATTCCTAAAATGTCATATTAGAATCAGTCAAGTAAAAGTGAGCTGTACTGCGTGTGTCTTCCATTTTATTAAATCGATGTTACAGTGAGTTCGAAACCAGCCTGCTTTACAGAGCAAGCTCTAGGCTAGCCAGAACTACATAGTGAGGCCCTGTTTCAAAAAAGCTAAGCAAGAAGATGTTATAATTATAAGCAAGAACAAAATTGTTAAGACAATTTATTAATTTAGTCTTAATATGCTGAGACCTTGTTATTTTATAAATGAATTTTAATGTACTTTCCTTCATTCTAAATGAGTTTTTTAAAAACAGGTGTGATGCATGCACGTCTCTCTCTCTCTCTCTCACACACACACACACACACACACACACACACTTGCACATCAGGTATGGGTGTGTTTGTAATGCATTACTCTTTTTGTTATAGAACTGTTGCTGCTGAAGTTAGAAAGCAGATCTCTGGACAATACAGTGGTTCCCCCCAGCTGCTCAAAAACCTCAACATAGTTGGCAATATATCCCACCACACCGCAGTAAGTAGCATGTTCAAGTCATGGGGTGTCATGGCACTACTGAAAAGTCCCGACAAAGGAAGTCAGTAGTCTGGGTTCTGCCCCAGTCCAGGCCTGTGTTGATGCTGCCTCTTTGTTGCAGGTCTAGTTGAGAAGCATTAGGGGCGCTTGAGAAGTGTTGGTTTCCTAGTCAGCTCTGAAGCTCTATGAGCAGGATTTAGTTAATCAATGCTGGAGTGTTATTCTTGGGTTGATTATATGAAAAGCTAGACTCTTGTGCAAGTAGGCATTAGTAGGCACTATGTGTGTTTGCAGCTGTCTGTCCCCTGTAATAGGAAATTGTATCATTGTAGTCTGGGCATCATAGATGCAGATAAATCGTCTCTTAGAAAAGAAGCTATCACAAGATACTAATTTTTACTTAAACTCATTTGTGTTAAGAATATAAATTAAAACAAACCTTCATTTATCTTAAAATTCTTTAAGATACTTTAAATTCCAAATATAGAAAAATTAAAAATATGGATAAAAGGGACGGAGTGGCTGGGAGTGGTGGTGTTTGCTGTGACCTGAGCATCAGGAGGTTGAGGGACGATAGCATGTGGAGTGTGAGGCCCTAGCATGAACACAAAAGGGCTCTACACTCTTCGTGTAGCTAAGGAAACATGCTGAGTATTGAACAAACATCAGATGCCACTGGGGTGGGGGATTTGGTTGACTGATAATAACATGTTATAAATGTTTGTGTTACTAAAACTTTAAAACAGCAATTTGGCCCTGCCGCCATTTGTACCAGGGAGCTGGGAGACTCCACAGCCTTCTGTGCACAGCCCACCAGGAGAGAGTGATCTCCCAGCAGCGCTTTCACTTCTGAGCGCAGAGGTGAGATCTCCACCTTCTCTCTGGAGGGGACCAGCTAGGAGCACACAGGGCCTAAGATCAGTAGAGCAGCTGGGATGGATGTCTTCCCAATGCCATTTGCAGTAGGGAGCCAGGAAACTCCACAGCCTTCTATGCATAGCCTACCAGGAGAGAGAGAGATCTCCCAGCAGTGCTTTCATTTTTGAGCTCAGAGGAGTAAGGACACAGGCTTATAGGCCCACAGGAGGAATAAACTCCAGCCAGAGACAAGAACACCAATTAGCACCAGATGGCAAAAGGGAAGCACAAGAACCCTACCATCAGAAACCAAAGCCATGAGCCAGGCGTGGGCTCTGTGCCCTGAAGGCAGACCCTGCACTCCCTGAAGCCTGCGCCATCTTCCTGGCTGTTTTGACCCAGCAGGCAGAACCAGGTACCCGAGGTATCCCGAGTTTAAGACCTCTGGGGACTCAGGCTGTGAGCAGGAGCCTCGCACGCGCGCGCAGAGCAGTGGTTGGGGGGGGGGTGCATCCAGGCATGGGCTCTGTGCCCCGAAGGCAGACCCTGCAATCCCTGCAGCCTCTGCCATTTTCCCGGCTGTTTCGACCTAGCAGGCAGAACCAGGTACCCAAGATATCCCGAGTTTAAGACCTCTGGGCACTCAGGACACCAGACAGCAATCGGTGAGCAGGAGCGGCGCAGAGCATCGGTTGGGGGGCGCAGCCAGGCGTGGGCTCTGTGTCCTGAAGGGGGACCCTGCACTTCCTGTAGCCTTCGCCATCTGCCCAGCTGTTTCGACCTAGCAGGTGGAACCAGTAGGAGCCCCGCAGGGCAGTGGTTCAGGTGTCCCAGTCATGGGGAACTACCCTTACGAGCCCACAGGAGGTTTAAGCACCAGCTAGTAACTACAGGACCAACTAAGGCCAGAGATAACCAGGTGGCAAAAGGCAAACGTAAGATCCTTACTAACAGAAATCAAGGCAATATGGCAGCATCCGAACCCAGTTCCCCGACAGCAATAAGTCTCAGATACCCCAACACACCAGAAAAACAAGACTCAGATCTAAAATCACTGGTCAGGATGCTAATAGAGGAACACATAGATAAATCTCTTAAAGTAATACAGGAGAAAATGGATCAAAAGCTAGAAGCCCTTACAAGGCAAACACAAAAATCACTTAAAGAAATTAAGGAGAATATGGATCAAAAAATGGAAGCCAATAAGGAGGAAACACAAAAATCACTTAAAGACATACAAGAGAATGTGGGTCAACAAGTAGAAGTCATAAAAGAGGAAACACAAAAATCCCTTAAAAAATTACATGAAAACACAAATAAGCAAGTGAAAGATCTGAGCAAAACTATACAGAATCTAAAAACAGAAGTAGAAACAACTAAGAAATTGCAAAGTGAGAGAACATTGGAGATAGAAAACCTTGGGAAGGAGTCATAGATGCAAATATCGACAATATAATACAAGAGATAGAAGACAGAATCTCAGATGCTGAAGATACCATAGGAACCATGGATTCAACAATTAAAGAAAATGCAAAATGCAAAAAGCTGGTAACCCAAAACATTCAGGAAATCCAGAACACAATGAGAAGACCAAACCTAAGGATTATAGGTATAGATGAGAGTGAAGATCTACAACTTAAAAGGCCAGCAAATATCTTCTACAAAATTATGGAAGAAAACTTCCCTAACCTAAAGAGAGAGAGATGCCCATGAATATACAAGAAGCCTACAGAACCCAAAACAGACTGGACAAGAACAGAAAAACCTCCCGTCACATAATAATCAAAACCCCAAATGTACTAAACAAAAAGAATATTAAGGGCAGTAAGAGAAAAAGGCCAAGTAACATATAAAGGAAGCCCTATCAGGATTATGCCAGTCTTCTCACCTGAGACCATGAAAGCTAGAAGATCCTGGCCTGCTATCATGCAGACTCTAAGAGAACACAAACTTCAGCCAAAACTACTATACCCAGCAAAACTCTCAATCGCCAGACAGGGAAACCAAGGTATTCCATGACAAAACCAAATTTGCATGATATCTATCCACAAACCCAGCCCTACAAAGGATAATAGGGGAAAAACACCAACACAAGGGGGGAAACCACACCCCAGAAGAAGCAAGATAGAAAGCCCCTCTCATCAAACCCAAAAGAAGATAACCACACAAATATGAAAAATAACGCCCAAAATGTCAGGAAGTAATAATTACTATTCCTTAATATCTCTTAACATCAATGGACTCAATTCTCCAAAAAAAAGACACAGACTAACAGACTGGATACGGAAACAGGACCCTACATTTTGATGCATACAGGAAACACATCTCAGTATCAAAGACAAACACTACCTTAGAGTAAAAGGCTGGAAGACAATTTTACAAGCAAATGGTCTCAGGAAACAAGCTGGAGTAGCCATTCTAATATCAGATAAAATTGACATTCAACCTAAAGTCATCAAAAGAGACATGAAAGATCACTTCTTGCTGGTCAAAGGGAAAATCCACCAAGAAGAATTCTCAATACTGAGCATCTGTGCTCCAAATGTAAGGGCACCCTCATTCGTAAAAGAAACTTTATTAAAGCTTAAAGCACACATTGCACGGAACACAATAATTGTAGGTGACTTCAACACTCCACTCTCCTCAAGGAAAGCAGATCAGGAAAGCAGAAACTAAACAGGGGCACAGTGAAACTAATTGAAGCTTTAGACCAGTTGGACATAACAGATATATATATATATATATATATATATATATGTGTGTGTGTGTGTGTGTGTGTGTGTGTGTGTGTATATAACATTTCATCCTAAAGCAAAAGAATATACCTTTTTCTCAGCACCGCATGGTACCTACTCCCAAATTGATCATATAATTGGTCACAAGACAGACCTCAACAAATACAAGAAGACTGCACTAATCCCATGCCTCCTATCAGATCACTTTGGAATAAAGTAAAAGTGGCCTTCAATGGCAAGAAGAACAACGGAAAGCCCACATACACATGGAAACTGAACAATACTCAATGACACCTTGGTCAAGGAAGAAATCAAAGACTTTTTTAGAATTTAATGAAAATGAAGGTACGACCTACCGAAATCTAGTGCTAAGAGGAAAACTCATAGCCCTGAGTGCCTCCAAAAAGAATCTGGAGAGAGCTTACACTAGCAACTTAACAGCACACCTGAAGGCCCTGGAACAAAAAGAAGCTAATTCACCCAGGAGGAGTAGAAGACAGGAAATCATCAAACTAAGGGCCGAAATCAGTCAAGTAGAAACAAAGAGAACCATACAAAGAATCAACAAAACCAAGAGCTGGTTCTTTGAGAAAATCAACAAGATAGATAAACCCTTAGCCAGACTAACCAAAGGGCACAGAGACAGTATCGAAATTAACAAAATTAGAAATGAAAAGGGGGATATAACAACAGAAACTGAGGAAATTAAAAAAATCACCAGATCCTACTACAAAAGCCAATACTCAACACAACTGGAAAATCTGGAGGAAATGGACAATTTCCTAGAGAGATACCAAATACCAGAATTAAATCAGGATCAATTAGATCAGCTAAACAGTCCCTTAACCCCTAGATAAATAGAAGGGGTTATAGAAAGTCTCCCAACCAAAAAAAGTACGGGACCAGATGGTTTTAGTGCAGAATTCTATCAGATCTTCAAAGAAGACCTAACACCAATACTCTTCAAACTATTCCACAAAATAGAAACAGAAGGAACACTGCCCAACTCGTTCTACGAAGCCAAAATTACACTAATACCAAAACCACACAAAGATCCTACAAAGAAAGAGAACTATAGGCCAATTTCCCTTATGAATATCGATGTAAAAATACTAAATAAAATTCTTGCCAACCGAATCCAAGAGCACATTAAAACGATCATTCACCATGATCAAGTAGGCTTCATCCCAGGGATGCAGGGATGGTTCAATATATGAAAATCCATCAATATAATCCACTACATAAACAAACTAAAAGAAAAAAAAACACATGGTCATCTCATTAGATGCTGAAAAAGCATTTGACAAAATTCAGCATCCTTTCATGCTAAAAGTCCTGGAAGGAACAGGAATTCAAGTCCCACACCTAAACATAGTAAAAGCAATATACAGCAAACCAATAGACAACATCAAAATAAATGGAGAGAAACTTGAAGCAATCCCACTAAAATCAGGGACTATACAAGGCTGCCCTCTCTCTCCATATCTTTTCAATATAGTACTTGAAGTTCTAGCGAGAGCAATTAGACAACATAAGGAAGTCAAAGGGATACAAATTGGAAAGAAAGAAGTTAAACTATCACTATTTGCAGATTATGTGATAGTATACGTAAGTGACACACAAACTCCACCAGAGAACTTCTACAGCTGATAAACAACTTCAGCAAAGTGGCTGGTTATAAAATCAACTCATGCAAATCAGTAGCCTTCCTGTACTCAAAGGACAAGCAGGCTGAGAAAGAAATTAGGGAAATAACACCCTTCACAATAGCCACAAACAATATAAAGTATCTTGGCGGGACTTTAACCAAACAAGTGAAAAATCTGTATGACAGGAATTTCAAGTCCTTGAAGAAAGAAATCGAAGAAGACCTCAGGAGATGGAAAAATATTTCTTGTTTTTGGATTGGCAGGATCAATATAGTAAAAATGGCCATCTTGCCAAAAGCAGTCTACAGATTCAGGGCAATCCCCATCAAAATCCCAAATCAATTCTTCATAGATCTAGAACCAGCAATTCTCAAATTCATTTGGAGTAACAAAAAACCCAGGATAGCTAAAAGTATTCTCAACAATAAAAGGACTTCTGGGAGAATCAATATCCTGACCTCAAGCAGTACTACAGAGCAATTGTGCTAAAAACTGCATGGTATTGGGACAGCGACAGGCAAGTAGATCAATGGAATAGAATTGAAGACCCAGATATGAACCTACAGACTTATGGTCACTTGATCTTTGATAAAGGAGCTACAGCCACCCAGTGGAAAAAAGATAGCCTTTTCAACAAATGGTGCTGGTTCAACTGGAGGTCAACATGCAGAAGAATGCAAATTGACCCACTCTTATCTCCTTGTACCAAGATCAACTCCAAGTGGATCAAGGACCTCCACATAAAAACAGACACACTGAAACTAATAGAAAAGAAACTGGTGAAGCCCCTGGAGGACATGGGCACAGGGGAAAAGTTTTTGAACAGAACACCAATAGCTTATACTCTAAGATCAAGAAATGACAAATGGGATGGCATAAAATTACAAAGTTTCTGTAAGGCAAAGGACACTGTCAGAAGGACAAAACAGCAACCAACACATTGGGAAAAGATCTTCACCAACCCCACATCTGACAGAGGGCTAATATCCAATATATACAAAGAACTCAAGAAATTAGACCCCAAAGAACCAAATAACCCTATCAAAAAATGGGATACAGAGCTAAACAAAGAATTTTCACCAGAAGAAATTCGGATGGCTGAGAAGCACCTTAAGAGATGTTCAACATCATTAGTCATCAGGGAAATGCAAATCAATACAACCCTGAGATTCCACCTTACACCAGTCAGAATGGCTAAGATTAAAAACTCAAGAGACAACAGGTGCTGGCGAGGATGTGGAGAAGTTGGAACACTCCTACACTGTTGGTGGGATTGCAAGATGGTACAACCACTCTGGAAATTAGTCTGGCTTTTCCTCAGAAAATTGGGCATGACACTTCCAGAGGACCCTGTCATACCACTCCTGGGCATATACCCAGAGGATTCTCCTGCATACAATAAAGACACATGCTCCACAATGTTCATAGCAGCCTTATTTATAATAGCCAGAATTTGGAAGGAGCCCAGATGTCCCTCAAAGGAGGAATGGATACAGAAAATGTGGTATATTTATATAATGGAATACTACTTAGCAATTAAAAATAATGAATTCATGCAATTTGTAGGCAAATGGTTGGATCTGGAAAATATCATCCTAAGTGAGCTAACCCAATCACAAAAGAATACACTTGAAATGCAATCAGTGATAAGTGGATGTTAATGAGCCCCAAAGCTCTGAATACTCAAGGCACAATTAGCAAATTAAAAGATTCCCAAGAAGAAGGAAGGAAAGGACCCTGGTCCTGAAAAGACTGGATCCAGTTTTGTAGGAGAGTATCAGAACAGAGAAATGGTGGTGGTGGGGAGGGCTGATTGGGGAATGGGGGGAGGGAAGAGGACTTATGGGACATATGGTAAGGGGGGAACTGGGAAAGGGGAAAGCCTTTGGAATGTAAACAAAGAATATAGAAAAAAAAAAAAAAGAAACCGAGGCCACACGGCAACATCAGAACCCAGTTTTCCCACCACAGCAAATCCCGGATACCCCAGCACACTGGAAAAGCAAGAGTTGGATTTAAAATCGTATCTTATGATGCTTTTAGAGGGCTTCAAGAAAGACTTAAATAGCTCCCTTAAATACAAGAGAACATCGATCAACAGGTAAAAGCCCTTAAAGTGGAAACACAAAAATCTCTTAAAGAATTACAGGAAAACACAATCAAGTGAAGGAACTGAACAAAATCATTCAGGATCTAAGAGTGGAAGTAGAAACAAGAAAGAAATCACAAAGTGAGTTATCTTTTGGAAAGAATTCAGGAGTCATAGAAGCAAGTATCAACAACAGAATACAAGACATAGAAGAAAGAACCTCAGGTCCTGAAGATACCACAGAAAACATTGACTCAACAGTCAAAGAAAATGCCAAATGCATAAAGCTGTTAACTCAAAACATCCAGGGACTCCAGGACACAATGAGAAGACCAAACCTAAGGATTATAGGTATATACGAGAGTGAAGATTTACATCTTAAAGGGCCAGTAAATATCTTCAAAAAATTGTAGAAGAAAACTTCCCTAACCTAGAGAAAGAGATGCCCATGAACATACAAGAAGCCTTCAGAACTGCAAACAGACTGGACCAGAACAGAAAGTCCTCTCTGCACATAATAATCAAAACACCAAATTCACTAAACAAAAAAGAATATTAAAAGCAGTAAGGGAAAAAGGACAAGTAACTTATAAAGGCAGACCTATCAGAATCACACCAGACTTCTCACCAGAGACAATGAAAGCTAGAAGATCCTGGGCAGATCTCATACAGACCCTAAGAGAACACAAATGCCATCCCAGGCTACTATACCCAGCAAAATGCTCAGTCATCATAGATGGAGAAACCAAGATATTCCATGATAAAACTAAATTTACACAATATCTGTCCACAAATCCAGCCCTGCAAAGGATAGTTGATGGAAAACGCCAACACAAGGAGGGAAACTGCACCCTAGAAAAAGCAAGAAAGTAATCTTCCTACAACACCAAAGGAAGATACCCACCCACACAAACATAAAAATAAGGTCAAAAGTAACAGGAAATAACAATTACTATTCCTTAATATCTCTTAACAACAATGGTCTCAACTCCCCAATAAAAAGACATAGACTAATTTTAATATTTCTCATGTAAATCTTCAATTTTATCAGAAAATGTTTGTAATTCCCCTTTTAATTTAGTAATTTCTTTTATGTATACTATTTTATCTGCATTATTTTTCATGATAATTGCTAATTTTAATGTCTTTCTAGATACTTTCTCTATTTTATCAGAAATGTTTTCAGTGTAAATCTTTGATTTTATCACAAATGTTTCTAATTCCACCTTCAATTAATTTAGAAAGTGTTTTTATATCTACCATTTTATATGTAAAATTTTGCAGGAAATAGTCAATTTTAACGTGTTTGTCTATTTATTTCTTGAATTTTACCAGAAATATTTTCCATGTAAATCTTCAATGTTATCTGAAAATGTTTATAATTCCACTTCAATCAACATAGAATTATCTTAATGCCTATCATTTTATCTGTATAATTTCCATGATAATCTTTAATTTTAACATGTTTTTTATATATTTCTTTGATTTTATCTGAAATATTTTCCATGTAATCTTCAACTTTATCAGAAAATGTTTATAATTCCACTTTCAGTCAACTTAGGAATACTTTTATACCTATCACTATTATATCTATATAAAATTTTCCATGATAATCTTCAATTCTACCATGTTTTTCTACATTTTTCTACAATTTTATCAGAAATATTTTCCATGTAAATCTTCAATTGTATCACAAAATGTTTTTATCCCATATCAATTAATTTAGCAATGGTTTACATGTCTACCACTTTACGCTTTAATTTTCCATGAACAATGTCAATTTTAATGTGTTTATGTGAAATATTTTCCATGTAAATCTTTAATTTTTCATAAAGTGTTTTTACTTCCCTCTTCAACAAATAAAAAAAAATTAAAAAAACAAAACAAAAAACCCCCAGCAACTTGGTTTATGAATAATACTATGTTGGGAAATCTTACGAATACTTGGATTTCTGGGTATTTTCAATGTGCATAGGGGTAGTCCTTTAAGTATGTTACTGGTATTTTAAACTCTGTCTTTCATCATGTTGTTCCTTAGCCAAACACCAAGTATGGTTTTTATAAATGGCTATAACTCATATGTAATTTGTTTTTACTGCCCAATCTGATTACCATCTCTTGTCTTATTGTTCTGGTATTCTGACTCCAGCTGTCCTCACGACTGTGAGAACCCGGACTCTGCAAATCCACTCACTGTATACAGTCCCGGTCCCTGATGTCCTCCTCTGTCCTCACTGAAGGGCTTCTGTCCGAGCGTTCTGCTTGCTCTGTTGCATCTCCCCTCAATTCCCTTTACCTCTTCTCGTTCCTTCACCCCGTGACTGTTTAAATCCCAGTCTCTGCTTATCCATCACGCCTGTGGAGCCGAATGGCTAGAGCATATGCACAGTGTAATTGACATTTGCGCACCACATTGATTACCTCAGGTACTTAAGTGCTTTGCAGTGGTTTTACTCACCGACGCAGCCCTGTCAGTGGTCACACTTGAGCCTTTTATTTACATTGCCATCCGTTCTCGCCCTTTTCTATCAGTCTCCCATTTCCACATTTTCTTAGCAACAGTACTTTTCAAAGGGTGTGCACTGCTTGTTGGACTCAGTTTCTCTTTGTAGTCTCGTTGATTATGAGAGTCTTCAGGGACACAGAGGAGATAGAACACTGCACACATTGGCAGTTCCTCACCGACTGCATTTTACTATCACACTTAACCACACTAACAGTAATTTCTTGTAATCATCTACTGTCTGGTGCCTGTTATTTCCTTGTTAGTTTTAAAAACACTTTTTATAATTGACTCATTCAGATCAGAATTCAGGAGAGCCTCAGCATGTGGGATTCGATCTTAGGTCACTAGAATTTTCAGCCATGTTCTTGTGCTCTTCCCCTTGACCCCCCCCCCCAACTTTGAATTATATTCACTCTGTTGCCTTATTTGGAAGTTGAGTCACATTTACTTCCATTTCAATGTCCTGCTTGCTTTCTTGTAGATCTGTTTATTTGCTGTTTCCATGAATGGATAAATTTCTCTCTAACTTTTAAAAAATGGCTTCATTGAGTTGTAAAGAATTGAATTCCATGGGATTTATTAATTTCCCACCACCGTCAGCTTGAACATTTTCATCACCTGCAGACAAACCTTTGTCTTGTATTTTATCGTTCTTCCTTCTGAGCACAACTCATACTTGTTTTTGAGGGAGGGTTTTTACTAGGACCGTACTAGTGTCTACTTGTGATCCTCGTGCAGCCTCTCGAGCGCTGGGATTATAGGTTGGACTGACACACCTGGCTTGTGCCAGAACCTCTGATGATGTGCCAGAAAATATTGGAAGTTTACATCAACAGTAAATGTGCCCCAGTTGGTGGTAGTGTTTCCTTCTTCACTGTATAGGGAATTTGTTTTAGCATCCTTGGAGGGTAAGCAAAAAGATTTTTTATAGGAATATATTTTGATTTCCCTTTATTATTACAACTGTTTGTAATTAGTTTACAGTTATACAGTTTACAGTTCTGAGTCAAAAGGTCTTTCATTCCCCCACTTGAAATCGTTATTTCCATCCCATGACTTTCTTAGATGCTATGGCCAAATACCCAGCAAGAAGCAACTTAAGGGAGAAAGTGTTATTGTGGTTGACGTCTGAGGACTGGCCACAGTGGTGAGGTGTGGTGACGGGAGTGAGTCTTGGCCTCAGTCACAGGAGCATTGCCCACGTCTCACTAGACCAGGCAGACTCGTGTTCTTCCTTTTCCTTTGTAAATTTGGAAATTCGTAAGTTTCTAGCCTGTCTAGGTAGATGCTGCTCTACCTCTCTATGGAGGGGCAGGAAGAGCAGCAGCAGCAGATGCCAGGTCCTCTGCAAGAGCAGCCAGTGCTCTTAACCTTTAGGCCATCTCTCCAGCCCCTCCATTGAACATTTTGTAAAAGAACCATGTTCTTAATTTTTAAAAAATATTTTTTCTATATTCTTTGTTTACATTCCAAAGGCTTTCCCCTTTCCCAGTACCCCCCCCCCCTCACCATATGTCCCATAAGTCCTCTTCCCTCTGCCCATTCCCCCATCACCCCCCTACCCCATTTCTCTGTTCTGGTACTCTCCTACAAAACTGAATCCAATCTTTCTTTTTCTTTTTCTTTTTCTTTTTCTTTTTCTTTTTCTTTTTCTTTTTTCTTTTTTTTTTTTTTGGTTTTTCGAGACAGGGTTTCTCTGTATAGCCCTGGCTGTCCTGGAACTCACTCTGTAGACCAGGCTGGCCTCAAACTCAGAAATCCGTCTGCCTCTGCCTCCCAAGTGCTGGGATTAAAGGGTGCGCCACCACCGCCGGGTGGATCCAATCTTTCATGTTCTTAATTTTGCTGATCTATAAACTACACACTTATTATATTATATATTATCCTCAAATATTTCATCTGAATTTTTTTCATTCTTGAATTCGAGAAGTATGCTATCTTACTAAAAAGTGTACTTTCAGAGCTGAAGAAGTTCTGTTCCTAGCACTCATGCTAGATTGCTCAGAGCCCTTTCCAGCTCCGGGGGTCATATGCCTTCTTCTGGCATCTATGGGCACCTCTGTGCAGTATTTGTTCATCAACAAAAAGCACTACAAGAAATAACCATGGAAACAATTAAGAGTGACACAAAATGACCCCAGACAGAAGCAGCGTGAGAAAGAAGGAACAGAGGCATCAGGAAGATGCCACTCACTACAACACAAGGAATTCAGAATCCGGACAGTGAAGCACAGAAACAGACATAGGGCAGGAAATGCTGCCAGGGACAAAGGAACCAATTGCAAATTGTAGATGATTCAGTTGGGCCAGGCGAGGTGGTGCAGACCTGTAATCCCAAAGAAGGGAGAGATTCAGGAACTTGGGCTTTCGAAATGAGAGGGCCTGCAGCTAAGTCTGACAGTGAGTTAGATTGTGGGAATCCATACGGGAAAAGGAAAGAACTTACCTACACATGGACACACACACACATACACACACACACACACACACACACACACACACGATTTAATTTAAAAATCTTTCAAAAGTACACTTCCAGCCTGAGCAAAATACAATGAATATTTTGTTATTAAGAATACATAATTAGGTCTGAGTATTAAATATTCTGTAATTTTTATTAAACTATTACAAATGACTGTAAACTGGATGTCTCAATAGTAGTTTATTCTGTAACTATGGGAGACCGTTTCTGAAGTGAACAGAAGGTAACTGAGGTAAGGGTTGACAGAGCCATAGCCTCTGTAGTAGTCCGAGGGGAAATCAGTCCTTGTCTGTTCTGGTTCTGGTGGCTCCTGACAGTCCTTTACTGAGGCCGTACCTGTTGCCGGATATGTGACCACACTGTAAACCTGGAGATTATGTTGTTTACTGGAAAAACCTGTTTGTAGTTGTGGTGTGGCTTAACCTTAGCCCACACCTTAGATCCCTGTGGCTGGAATACAGACAGGCACTTAATACTCGTCTTTAATCCCAGATAATGAAGGTAAAGTTAGTTGGTAGAAGGAAGCACCCATGTTTGAAAGTGATGTCTAACTGCGTGGCAGAAAAAGTGATGAATCAATGAAAGATTGATGGAATAGAATCTGCCCAACTCTAACAAGAATAGAGAGAGGAAAGGGAAACTAAAGGGAGAGCTACAAGGGAAAGGAGGCAGGTTTTTATTTTTATTTTTGAAAAGCATGTTCTTTTATTGAAAAAGGAAGTAAAACATTTTATAATAGAATTGCAGATTTACATGGAAAATATTTCTGATAAAATAGAAGAGATATATAGAAGAACATGTTAAAATTGACAGTTTTCATGGAAAATTAAAGAGTAAAGTGGTAGACATAAAAAACATTGCTAAATTAGTTGAAAAAGGAAGTAGAAACATTTTATGATAGAACTGAACTGAAGATTTACATGGGAAATATTTCTTCTTCTTCTTCTCCTCCTCCTCCTCCTCCTCCTCCTCCTCCTCCTCCTCCTCCTCCTTCTCCTTCTCCTTCCTTTAAACATGTTAAAATTGAAGATTATCATGGAAATTTTTATATAGATATAAAAATGGTAGGCATAAAAGTATTCCTAATTTGATTGAAAGTGGAATTATAAACATTTTCAGGTAAAACTGAATATTTACATGTAAAATATTTCTGATGAAATTCAAGAAATATATAGGAAAACACATTAAAATTGACTATTTCATGGAAAAGTATACAGAAAAAATGGTGGACATAAAAAAACCTTTCTAAATTAATTGAAGGTGGAATTAAAAACATTTTGTGATAAAATTAGAGATTTACATGGAAAACATTTCTGATAAAATAGAAAAAATATATAGAAAAACATGTTAAAATTGGAGATTATCATGAAAAATAATGCAGTTAAAATGGTAGACAAAAAACATTACTAAATTGAAAGGAATTATAAACATTTTCTGATAAAATTGAAGATTTACAGGAAAAATATTTCTATTAGTCTATGTCTTTTTATTGGGGAATTGAGTGCATTGATGTTAAGAGATATTAAGGAATAGTAATTGTTGCTTACTATTATTTTTATGTTTGTGTGGTTACTTTTGGGTTTGTTGGAAGAAGATTACTTTCTTGCTTTTTTAGGGTGTAGTTTCTCTCCTTATGTTGGCGTTTTCCATCTATTCTTTGTAGGGCTGGATTTGTGGGCAGATATTGTATAAATTTGGTTTTATCATGGAATATCTTGGTTTCTCCATCTATGGTGATTGAGAGTTTTGCTGGGTATAGTAGTCTGGCATGCCATTTGTGTTCTCTTAGGGTCTGTATGAGATCTGCCCAGGATCTTCTAGCTTTCACAGTCTCTGGTGAGAAGTCTGGTGTAATTCTGATAGGCCTACCTTTATAAGTTACTTGTCCTTTTTCCCTTACTGCTTTTAATATTCTTTCTTTGTTTAGTGCATGTGGTGTTTTGATTATTATGTGCAGAGAGGACTTTCTGTTCTGGTCCAGTCTGTTTGCAGTTCTGAAGGCTTCTTGTATGTTCATGGGCATCTCTTTCTCTAGGTTAGGGAAGTTTTCTTCTATAATTTTGTTGAAAATATTTACTGGCCTTTTAAGTTGTAAATCTTCGCTCTCTTCTATACTTATAATCCTTAGGTTTGGTCTTCTCATTGTGTCCTGGAGTCCCTGAATGTTTTGGGGTACAAGCTTTATGCATTTTGCATTTTCTTTTGACTGTTGAGTCAATGTTTTCTATGGTATCTTCAGCACCTGAGATTCTTTCTTCTATCTCTTATATTCTGTTGATGCTTGCATCTATGACCCCTAAATTCTTTCCAAGGTTTTCTATCTCCAGAGATGTCTCACTTTGTGATTTCTTTATTGTTTCCACTTCCACTTTTAGATCCTGAATCATTTTGTTCTGTTTTTTTCACTTGATTGTTTGCATTTTTCTGTAATCCTTTAAGAGATTTTTATGTTTCCTCTTTAAGGGCTTTTACCTGTTGACCCATGTTTTCCTATATTTCTTTAAGAGAGTTGTTTATGTACTTCTTGAAGCCGTCTATCAGCATCATGAGATATGATTTTCAATCCAATTCTTGCTTTTCCTGTGTGTTGGGGTATCTGGGACTTGCTGTAGTGGGAGAACTGGATTCTGATGTTGGCAAGTAGCCTTGGTTTCTGTTGGTAGGGTTCTTGTGCCTGCCTTTTGCCTTTGGTTATCTCTGGTGCTAGTTGGTCTTGCTGTGTCTGGCTGGAGCTTTTCCCTCCTGTGGGCCTGATAGGTTGCGTCCATACTCCTGGGAGACTAATTCTCTTCTGGCAGGGTCTGTGCACAGAAGGCTGTGGAGCCGTCTGGCTCCCTGGTGCAAAAGGCAGCCTGAAAACCTCTGACCCAGCTAGTGCACTGATCATATATGCTCTGTGTGCTCTGAGCTGTTCCTCTCCAGAGAGAAGGTGGAGACCTAAACTCAGTGCTCAGAAGAGAAAGTGCTGGGAGATTCCTCTCTCCTGGTGGGCTGTGCATAGAAGGATGTGGAGTTGCCCGGCTCCCAGGTGCAAATGGTGGCAGGAAGACTTCTGTCCCAGCAGCTCCACTGATCGTATGCCCCATGCACTCCTAGCTGTTCCCCTTGTGAGAGAAGGCGAAGATCTCACCTCCACACTCAGAAGTGAAAGCACTGGGAGATCACTCTTTCCTGGTGGGCTGTGCACAGAACGTTGTGGATCCACCCGGTTCCCCAGTACAAATGGCAGTGGGAAGACTTCTGTCCCAGCTGTTCCACTGATCTTACGCCCTGTGCACTCCTACCTGTTCCCCTCCAGAGAGAAGGTGGAGATCTCACCTTTGTGCTCAGAAGCGAAAGCACTGCTGGGAGATCACTCTCTCCTGGTGGGCTGTGCACTGAAGGCTGTGGAGCCGCTTGGCTCCCTGGCGAAAACTGAAAGGAGGCAGTTTTACCTGGACAGTTTACATAGACAGGTCGAAGAGAGAACAAGATAGACGCTGGTGAAGACAGAATGAACCAGCGAATAAGAAGGAGCTGGGAGATTAGAACAGATTGCCTGAGTGAGTAGGAGGCCAAGTAGAGCAACTCAGTGAAAACCAGAGAGAAGCAGACTATATCAGTCAGCTTGGAGAGCAGTTGTGAGCAGAATAGCTGAGTTGAACCAGTCAACCAGAAAGAACTAGGAAAGGGGGAACTTATTCAGCTTAAGTCTCAGAGGCCAAAAACATTCTAGGCCTAGGTTAGATTGTACAGAGGCAAGAAGCTTCCTGAACTAGGCCTAGGTTAGCAGGTAGAGGCAGTGAACTTCTGAGATGACAATTACATCAGGCAAATTACGTGCATCACTCAATCTTTGAGGTTAGAATCATCAAGTATGTCTTTTTGCTCCCTTTGATATGGCTTCTTCTCCAGTGTATACAGCCCAGATCACCCTTGTCTCCTTACGTGAATATTGATGACTGCGTGTAGAGCACACCTGTATACAGGACAATGTCTCCGTGTTTATCTTTTTAACCATGTGCGAAGACTTTTATTTTACTTTATCTCCATGTACATTAGCATGCACAGTGGCCATGGACCATGGTGTGATGAGTTCCGGGAGTTTTACCTGCCACAGTCTGGTCATATGTATTTGCTAGAATGATCACCAATAACAACAGATAAAATGAAGGCAGCTTTTAGAAACTTAGCAATACAAATTCCAAAGAAAGTAATAATCATTCTAAGTGACTACACAGAAAGCTGTAAACTGTAACAAGATTGCTAATTACTATTTTTTGTTTTTAATATAAGAATTATGGGAGGAGTCTGTATGTGAGGGTTGGAGAGTGAGGAGAGCATGGGGAGTGTGAGGTGGGTGCTGAGTCAGGGTCAGCGTGTCTGCTGACACTTTACAGAGAACTGGGCTCAAAACGCTCCTCGTTTTTCTTTGCTTGACGTTGTCAGTTTCTTCTCTCACCTCCTCCTCTGCACGCTCCCCTCCGCTAAGGTGCCGCTTACTGAAGCAGTTGATCCTGTGGATTTGGAAGATTACCTCATCACTCACCCGTTGTCTGTGGATTCTGGACCTCTGCGGGATTTGGTTGAATTTCCTCCGGATGATATTGAAGTTGTGTATAGTCCTAGGGACTGCAGGACCCTTGTTTCAGCTGTGCCTGAAGAAAGGTAAGGAGTCATTCACTGTGTTAACCTTAGTGCAGCTATAGGAAGATGATTTTCATTACTTTTTTAACCTATATGTTTATGGTATTTCTTATTATAAAAAAAAGAAACACTACAAAAAGCTTATAAAATTCATTGTTGTATTCTTCTCTTGGATCCCCATTTGGGAGTCCTTCTAATAATAACAACTCTGTGTACATTCTGCTTTTCTGCCTAAATTATAAGTATAGTTTGTTTTGTTTTAAACAGTGAAATGGATCCACATGTTAGAGATTGTATAAGAAGTTACACAGAAGACTGGGCAGTTGTGGTCAGAAAGTAAGTCGCTTGTTTATTATATTTTAAAGTTCTGCGTAGAGGGTGGGAGATGACTCAGTAGTTACGAGCACCTGCTCCTGTTGTAGAAGACACAGATTTGGTTCCTAGCACCCACGACACAACTATCTGGAGTTACAATTTCAGGGTTTACCAGAGCCTCTTTTGGCAATCACAGACACTAGACATACACATTATTACATATATGCAGGCCAGCACTCATACATATAAAACAAAATAGGTAAATCTTAAAAAAATAATCACTGCCGGGTGGTGGTGGCGGCGGCGCACGCCTTTAATCCCAGCACTTGGGAGGCAGAGGCAGGTGGATTTCTGAGTTCGAGGCCAGCCTGGCTACAGAGTGAGTTCCAGGACAGCCAGGGCTACACAGAGAAACCCTGTCTCAAAAAAACCAAAAAAAAAAAAAAAATAAAAAATAAAAAATAAAAATCACTTAGTGGAAGTTTTAAATATTATTAAGTTAGTTAGATTTCATAAAAATTGTGAGACTTATTTATTAAACAAAGTTGTTGAAGCAAAAGAATATCATCCATAGATACATTATTTTATGAAGCTCCACATGTTTTCTTTATAAAATATTTGGCTTGTAGGAATACTGTTCCTATATTGTTGAGAATCATTATAAACCGATAGGATGTAATGATGATAATTCTGTAGTCTAATTCTCTTAGGAAATCATGATGGCTATTGTTCAATTGTTTTTCTCAAAAAAAAATTGCAGTTTTGTAAAACTTACATAGCTAACAAATTTAATAGCCAGTTTTCAGATAAAGGTATTTGAAAGTATTTTTTTTTTTTTTAGGTGTTCCTGTGTAGCCCCACTGAGCCTTGAATTTGTGATCCTCCTGTCTCTGCATTCGGTGATGAGAATCCATGTGTGTGCCACCACTACCGAATTCTCAGCTGTCTTAATACTCATAGGTCCTGGACCTTTACATTTACCTAGTTAGGTAACTTTGTAGAAAATAATCTTTTCTGTGCCATAGTTAATAATTTTCTAACAGTATCTTTGAAATATTAAGTGATATTAAAAATAAAATGCAACGATTTTTCATTAGTAATTCACATAATGAAGAAAGGTCTTCATTCTGGAACATTTAACCATGGTTTTCTAAAGGAGATATAAGAACAAGTAGTGATCAATTTGGTTATGACATAATTTTCACAGATGGAATGATCTGTGCTAAATATTACTAGCATAAGACATGTGGGGCTGGAGAGGCAGCTCAGTAGTTTAGAGCACTGGCTATTCTTGCAGAAGACCTGAGTTTGGTTCTTAGCTACACTGACATCTAACAGCCATCTCTACCTCCTGATCCAGGGATCATGCACATGGTGCACAGAGTTACATGCTGGCATACACATAAAACAAATATAAATAAGTGTAAAAATTGTGTCTGTTGCTTATAGTTTTGCCCTCTTAGCTCTATTGTGTTAAGCTTAAGACTGTGTTAAGTCTCATTCTGCAGGAGAGTACCAATAACCTTATTAGTTTGAGTATGACCTACTGTAGGAGACTATACTGCTCTTTATATAGAATGGTTGTAAACAGAATTTTTGGAACTATTCTAATAGCCTGATTTGTTCCATTACTGGAGAAATTCTTCTCATCAGATAATTGGAAAATCTTTTACTTGTAGGCATATAGATTGGAAACCTATAATCAAAAATCTTAATAAAGGTATTAGTTGTGGGAGGGGAAAGAGATATTGATTGATTGATTATTAGTTATTTTAGAATTATGGTGACTCATCACTGGTTGAGGCAGAATTGAGGGGAATTAACATTAAGTGCTAATTATCATGTGCTCGGTAGTTTATTGAGTACTTAATGCTTAATAGCTTTTATGTTTTCAACAGATAAGGTACCTCAGACTCAAGTAGTTAGGTATTAATTTATCTGAGGTTCCTACAAAACAAAAAGTGAGATGGCCAGGATTAGAAGCCAGGGCAGCAGACTAAAGCTTGTAATTTTTCTGTAACCCCAAATATGGTTACTTTCATTGATAAATGGGAGACAAAAGAGTGGACTAGGAGTTGTTGGTCTCTGTGAAAGATAGAAGAGGTGTGTGGTTGAGACATTGGGAAACCATGATGCAGTGTTCTTGGTTACTAGGTTTTTATATGTTGTGTACAAAAGGAAGTATATTATATTAATTTAGCAGTTCTGAACCCCTCTATATGTGTGTGTAAACATTATATTTATGGCTGTCCTGGAACTCACTCTGTAGACCAGGCTGGCCTCGAACTCAGAAATCGGCCTGCCTCTGCCTCCTGAGTGCTGGGATTACAGGCGTGCGCCACCACCACCTGGTGTGCTTTTCATTTTATATTGTGAGTATAAATTGAGAGGTTTTATACAATAATGAGTCACTGTGAAAGTTAAAAATTCATGGCTTGCTAGGCAACATGGCACATTAATGGCACATGGCCTTTAATCCCAGTACTCAGCAGGCAGAGACAGGTGGATTTCTGTGCGTTCTAGTCTAGCCTGGTCTGTAGAGTGAGTTTCTAGGCTAGACAGAGTTACGTAGTGACTCTGTATCTCAAACAAAAAAACAAACAAACAAACAAAACAATGAAAATTCAATGCTTATGTATCTATTTACATTATTAAATTTTTTATTATTATTATTATTATTATTATTAAAATCATTCTTTTTTACTTAGATTTTTAACCTTGGTTTCTTTGTTGTTTTTGTTTTGTTTTGTTTTTAACTGACTGATTTCTTTTTTGTTGTTGTTGTTGGTTTGGTTTTGGTTTTGGTTTTTTTTGAGACAGGGTTTCTCTGTGTAGCCCTGGCTGTCCTGGAACTCACTCTGTAGTCCAGGCTGGCCTCAAACTCAAGAAATCCACCTGCCTCTGCCTCCCAAGTGCTGGGATTAAAGGCGTGCGCCACCACCGCCCGGCAACTGACTGATTTTCTGAATAGAAAGTAAAATTTAAATCATTGGCACGAGAGGGAATTAAAATAGGATTTACTTTTAGAAGTAGATAATCTGTTCTTTATTTAGATTAAAGAAGCTTTGGATGAACAGTTTCTTAAATCCTGGGTTAGCATACTGAGAACTGCTAGGATAGATCCCAGAAATAATTATTATGTATATGATTATGCTCAGAATCAGAGATTTTCAGAAATTGACTTTATTCTTAATAGATACCATAAGCTGGGAACAGGATTTAACCCTAACACGTTGGACAAGCAGAAGGAAAGACAAAAAGGCCTGCCCAGGCAAGTCTTCGAATCCGATGAGGCCCCAGATGGCAGCAGCTACCAGGATGAGCAGGTAGCGCTTTTATTTTTTAAGGGACCATAGCAGAGTAGTTTTAGTTAACTAATAATTAATATTTTAACTTAATTTTTTTTTTTATAACAGGATGACCTTAAAAGACGTTCAATGTCAATAGATGACACTCCAAGGGGTAGCTGGGCCTGCAGTATCTTTGACTTAAAAAATTCACTTCCTGATGCCTTGCTTCCTAATTTACTTGATCGAACTCCAAATGAAGAAATAGACCGTCAGAATGATGAGCAAAGGAAGTCGAACCGTCACAAGGAGCTGTTCGCTTTGCATCCGTCTCCAGATGAGGTAGTGACCGTGTATGCAAAGAAGCAACGGAGGCAGGGGTGGCACCACGTGCCTCTCATCTGAGCTAACTGGAAAGCTGAGACAGGAGGATCACAAGTTTAAGGACTGCGTGGGTACCTTAGTGAGCGCCTATTTTAAGCTAAAGTGAAGCGGGCCCGGAGTGTGACTCAGTGGGCAGGGTGCTTTCCTACAGTGTGCAGGGCTCCATACCTCTTCGGGAGTGGGATTGCATGTATAGTATTACCATGATGTTGGAAACAGCTATGGGCTTAGGAGTTAAACATGCTTTTAGTACTAGCGGATTTACTTATGAGCAACATCTGTGACTGAGTACACGTGGTATGTAATGGATTCCACTTACAGACAGATATGGCGTTCTTTCCTGTCTTTACCTGTGAAGACCAGAAATGCTAGAATGCTCAAAGTCTTAAAAACAAAACACTGCTTCTGCTAAGTAGCCACTCTGCTGTTATTTTCTCACTCTGTAGGAAGAACCAATAGAGAGGCTTAGTGTTCCTGAAGTGCCCAAAGAGCATTTTGGACAAAGGCTTCTTGTGAAATGTTTATCACTCAAGTGAGTATTTCTTTCACTTTTATCATTTCTGTTACCTGGGCTAATATTTTGATTACTGGTATATAGCAAAACTTTAGAGTTCATGCTTGTGTATATGTCCTTATGAGAATTGTTTTTTCTTTTCTCTTTTGAAATTATTATTTTTTAAGATCTTACATATTTATTTTAGAAAAATGTTTATTTATATTTAATGTTTCCCACATAATACATCCATTACGAACAACTATTTAGAAATAGGAAAATGTACATAAGTAAGAGACTACTGCATTAATATTATTTGGCTTATAAAACTGAAATAGCCCCAGGATGTGGTGCATATCTGTAGTCCCAGCACTCAGTGGGCTGCAGATGAGGAGCATGGGTGTGAGGCCACTTGGGTTGGATAAGAGAAACAAGACCCTTTGTTTCTCTTTCAAAAAAAAATTCATGTATTTATATATTTAGGTGCTTCCTGTTATGGGGCCAGGATTACGTATTCAGAGGTCCACCAACTAGTAGTAGGTGCTCGGGGACCTGAGGGCCCGCCAGACACGAGCCCCGCGGCCCTCGCAGTGATCCCGCCAGTCCAGCTGCGCCCGCCCTCGCCCCAGCCGCCCCGAGGAGGCAAGACGGGAAAGGACATCAGGGACTTTACCAGCCTGTGGCTTGCAGCTGGACCCTGGAGGCGGGTGTGTCACGTGCACTCCCAGGCCAACAAAGAGCGGGCCAAACCTCTGCTCCTTTGGGGTCACCCAAGACTCAGGCACGGGGGATTCCCAGCCTGCAACCCTCATCCTTTCATTCCCCACTTCTTGTCTTGTTAATAGCTCAAATCTTAGAACTAAGAGAATTAAAGGTCAGCCTCCTCTGGGCTTGGAGGGCTCTTGTACTGATGCCTAAGTACCATAATCTGGACTGCGTTCACCTGTTCCCTGACGAAGGCAACTAACCTATTAACTATATAAGGTCTAACTGCAAGCAACAGAAGCAGTATCATTAGGGGGTCCTATCAGGGCAGAAAACAAGGGTGGTCAATAGTACAAGATAAGGGCCTTTCCACCGAGTCTTAAGGTTTCCTGAGTGGTAGCATCTAACATAGACCATTATCTCCAACTTGGAAGTGATGTGGGACTTGCGGATCTCCCTCTCCTGAGTAGGCCTCCCGGACCTCGATGTCTCATCCACTGGAGTGCTTTCAGCCTAGAGAACAAAGGCTGGGAAAGCAGCACATATAGACACAGTTTCTACCAGTAGAGGGGGCCACCCATAGAGCAATTTATAGGGGCCAGTCCAAACCGTCCAGGGGTGTTCCCAACCCTGAAGAACACAAAGGGTAGGAGAGCTATCCAATTATTAACTCCAGTCTCTGTGGTCAATTTGATGGGGGTCTCTTTCATTAGGGTTCCAGCAACTGTTCCTGAAGTCTTCTTACACAGATCCAGTAACCTGTCTGGAAGCAGTGAGGAGTCTCTGACATGCCTGGAACATTAAGGCAGACAGTTTGAGCCAAATCTCATGTTGTGGTACACTTCCTGGGAGGACCCAGTGGATGACAAAGGAATTGGGGTAACAAAGAGGATCTCCAAGAGGGTCAGGTTAAAATGGCAAGGACTATTCAGAAACAAGGGGGGGAGTCACCACCCAGCCTAAGCCAGTCTCCAAGGTCACTTTAGTTAAGGTCTCTCATAGGGTTTTGTTTATTTTTTTCTAGCTGTCTTGAGCCCTGGGGACAGTATATCCAATAACGTTTCCAATTAGTCCCCAATATCTCTGTCAATTTCTGACTTACCTTAGAAACAAAAACAGAGCCATTGTCTGATCCAATTATCTTGGGCACTCTGAAACTCGGGAAAATTTCTTCTAACCCTGGCTGCTGTTTCCTGCTTGCTGGGGGAAGCCTCAACCCATCTAGATTAAGTATCTACAAAATGCTAGAAGATATTCATAACCATATTTTCCTGCCTTAGCTTTTATAAAACTTCTATATACTCTAGGCTGTTGCCTTCTAGGTCTTTTGCTCTGTTTACTCTTTGCTGCATAAGCATTCACTTGCTGGCATACCTTACACTGTTCTATTAATCCCTTAAATGAGTTCATCTGTGCATTTGCCTTGGTGAGTCCTTGGCTTACTTTCTGGGGAGTATAATTCTCCCTTCTTGTGTGCACCTTCCCTTGGTAATAGTTGTTGGGATGGCTAGCAATCTCAGTCCTTTTTTTTTATTCAGCATATTTTAAGTGGGGCTATCTCTTAATTTTGTCCCATTTCTCAGTGGGTGTCTCTTGCAGACCCACAACCAGTATAGGCTCCTGTATATCCATTCTTGGAGTCATTTGCTCTGCCTGGCTATTGCCCACTGAGTCTTTTCCCTTTTGACGTCCTGGGTAGTGGGTAATACTCACGGTTGCTGGCTTCATTAGGGCATCTAAGAGGTCCAAGATTTCCTGTTGGTTTCCTCTGATGTGAGCAGTCCTCTTGGCATATACACCTGTGGACGTGGGCTGTGGCAAAGGCATACCTGTCATCCATGTGAATGTTGATTTTCTTGCTGTCTCCAAGTTCCAAGGTCTTGCTTAGGGCAATTAGCTCCACTTTCTGCATTGACATGCCAGGGGGTAAAGATTCTTCTACCCAGATGCCATTTGTGCTGTCCACCATAGCAGCACCTTCTTGTCTCTGTCCTTCACAGAGAAAATTGCTCCTGTCTGTGACGACTTTCAGCAGGGGTCAGTCACTCTTTCTGGGCCAGTTGCTGCAGCCCGTTGGACAGTAAGTATATCTGTCCTCCCTACCATTTTGGAGAATATGCCTTACTCCAACAGAGAGGGTAGGAACAGCCTGGGGTGATCTTAAATGAATGGGTTACCCATGCCATCCCTAGGTCCATTGTTCTTCAGGTAGTCCATGAACACATTTTGGTAGCAGTGGCTTCTTGGACCCAAGATCTTTTCTTGGAAACAGGGCCATTGGGTTGGAAGACCGAGTGTTAAGCCCCTGTGTCCATCAAGAACTGAGTGGGTTTCTCCTTCTCTCTTACAGTTATCCAGGGTTGGAGGAGGTGGTCAGAACACCCATCTCCCCTAGTCATTGACACAGAGTTTTATCTTTCCTAGTCTAGAACTTCCTGTGTAGTTGAGGATTACCTTGAATTTTCTGATCCTTCTCCCTCCTGGTGCTGAGATTCCTAGAGAGCGTTACCTCACCTGCTCTGTGCAGTCCTGAGGGGTGAGCCTAGAGCTCTATACAGCACTCTCTGGCAGAAGTACACCCCAGCTCCAGATTTTATCCCTTTAAAATGTACAAATGAGAGGTATATATTCTTAGCATTATACAAATATTATTCTCTAATTCTGGAACGTGTTTCTTTCCCATACCTCTATTAGCCTGTTGGACCACAGTATTAGACTGTCACATGGACTATTGACTTCATAGAAATCAAGTTCTTAGATCTATAGGCAGGAAGTCAAAGATCAAGATGCCAGTGGTTTGTTTTTAACAGGTTTTTTCCTCTGGCTTGTATAATAACTGATTTCTTCCTGTGTCTTTACATGTCTTTCCACTATGTGTGCACAAGTCTGTGATGTCTTCTTTGTGTTTCTCTGTATGTGCACTAAATGAGAAGAAAGAAATGGAAAGGAAAGGAAAGGAAAGGAAAGGAAAGGAAAGGAAAGGAAAGGAAAGGAAAGGAAAGGAAAGGAAAGGAAAGGACAGTACATGAGTGCTCCTAGGTATGGTGGAGGTGAAAGTTTATTATCGATATGTGGGAGAGTATGGCCAGAGGCAGACTTATTTGGGAGAGTCCAGAGTGCTCGTGACCCTGAACCGCATGGGGAGGATGAAAGCGGCGGGGAGAGAGGAGAGCCGAGGAGCAGCTAGGAGGCCAGAGTACAGAGGAGCAAAAGACAGGGCAAGTAACCAGATGTCTGGGTCAGATAGGGAAGAACCTTTGGGGGAAGGGCAGCCCAGAGGAGGGGCTAGGGTCTGCCAGCCATACATTCCCAGCAGGAAGGACTGAGGGATGCCGTGCAACCCTGCAGGCCAGGTCTACTTTGACATGTTAGTAGGCACTTAGCTACTTGTCCTGGCTTTGAAACGTAACTTTCACGTGTGTGGATGCTAGAGACTGATGTTGGATCTATTCCTCTACTGTCCACTTAAAAAATTACAATTTATTTAACTTTATGCATATAGGAGTTTTGTCTGCATGCATGCCTGTTCACCATGTATATGCAGTGTTCATGGAAGCCAGAAAAGGGCATTAGATCACCGGGAACTGGAGTTGAGATGTTGTGAGCTGCCATGTGGGTGTTGGGAATAACCTGGGTCCCCTGCAAGAACACCCTGCACTGTTAACCACTGAGCCATTCCTCCAGCACCCATCCAGTGTGTTGTCTGTGCCAGGGCTTCTCACTGACCCTGAGCTGCCTGCTTCAGCAAGAGCACCTGGCTCCAGGCTTCGTCTGTTCTCACAGCGTGGACTAGAGACACGTTGCTCCATGCCTGGCTGTTGCCGTGGGATCCAGCTCAGGTCTTTGTGCTTGTGCTGAAGGTTTGCCTCAGTCTTCTTCCTCCTTTGATAGGTACTCCGGTTTCATTAGATTAGTGTCCCATCCTTAGGACGTTAACCTTGATTTCTCCACTGATCGGACCCTGTTTTTAATGCATATTTTCAGCTTATAGACTTATAAGCTTATAAGAGTTTTAGGGAATCTTTGTGCCCACAGTAGTATTCAGGGACAGTCACGTCCTGTTCTGTCTTCTCTCTAGCCCGTGACAACACTAGCTTGCTTCCTGTTTCTGTCTCTTCATCTGTCTGCTTATTTCTTGTAAATATAATTATAAACTTTATGCGGAGTTTTGGTGTGGCTTCTTCACACAACATATTTTTATGGCTTATCAATATTCTAGCATATATAGCCAAATGATATTCCACTGAATGAGTGTGTTACTTCCTAAACTGTCAGTTGATGAACATATGGGGTACTTCTACTCTTAAAGAAAGAACAGCTTTATTTGATTCAGCTTCCATATCATGTAGCTTATCCAGTGTATAGCCAATATACAATTTACTAATGAATTTGCCTATTGTACAGTTCAGCGTGTTCTATATAGTGACAGGCATGTGCAGCCTTTCTCCATGGATATTAGAGCACTTTCATCATCCCCTGTCCCTGTCTGTCTGTCTGTCTGTCTGTCTGTCTGTCTCTACTCTGTCCCTGTGTGTGTGTGTGTGTGTGTGTGTGTGTGTGTGTGTCAAAAGGAAGTTTAACTACTACTCACATTTATGAAGAAAATTATTTACAGGTCATTAGCAGACTTAAATCTGAAAGATGGAACAGTGAAGTTTCTATCTTTATGTATAGAAAGTCTGCTTTACCCAGCATGACAAGCACCATCCCAAACAAAGATGTTTCCTTTCTCTCTTGTTGCTTCCTGTCTTTCTACTTCTTCTTTTCCTTTCCTTCTCTTTGGCTTTGTACTCATCTCCCTTTCCCTCTCTTCCTCCTCTCCTTTCTGGTACTGGAGATTGAACCTAGGGCCACACACACACACACACACACACACACACACACACACGGTGCCCATTCCGTCCCACCGAGCTGCCTGTGGGCCTGCCCCATACACTCTGCTTCATCACAGTGGTCAGCTGTTTCCACCCGAGGTCACAGTGTGAAGACAGCAATAGGAGGAGCAGAAAGTGTGAACAACACTTACACTTGACAACCTATCGATCCATCCAGTAGAGCAGTGAGTCCCGAAGCCTTGGAGGGCCAGTGACTCTTTCACAGGGGTTACCTACAGTCATTGGAAAACACAAATAATTACATTGCTTTTCATAACAGTAGCAGATAGTTATGAAGTAGAAAATAATTTTATATTTGGAGTCACCACAGCTTGAGGAACTGTTTTAAAGGGTCACAGCATTAGGAAGGCTGAGAGCCGCTGCCCTGGAGGATATTAATATGGTTAATAAACATGTGAAAGGCTTATATGGAAAACTGTAGTGCAGTGTCACTGACACTCCAGTTAATGGCCGACAAGTACTGAAAGGATTGCTGGGATCCCCCTCTGCTTAGCATCCGCTTGTTTTGCTAAGGAAGCATTAGGGAAGTTAAGGGACAAGAAGGAAGTCCTGTGCAGCGCTCATTTCTCTCTCAGAGGCCACAGAGTCTCTCAAGGCCCGTCCTGCTTCTTGCTTACTCTTTCTCAGTTTTCAGTCGCTGATTCCCATCGTTGTTTGAGTGTGCACACTGCTGTTTGCAGATTCCGTGCAAATCTTTTTGATTTTTGTTTGTTTGTTTTTTATTCCCCAAAAGTCCCATAAGCTCTCGTCCCTTCCCCTGTTCCCCAATCCACTCCTTCCTGCTTCCCTGTCCTGCTATTCCCCTACACTGCTGCACTGAGTCTTTCCAGGACCAGGGGCCTCTCCTTCCTTCTTCTTGGGCATCATTTGATATGTGAATTGTGTCTTGGGTATTCCCAGATTCTGGGCTAATATCCACTTATCAGTGACTGCATACCATGAGTGTTCTTTTGTGATTGGGTTACCTCACTTAGGATGATATTTTCCAGTTCCACCCATTTGCCTAAGAATTTCATGAATTCATTGTTTTTAATAGCTGAGTAGTATTCCATAGTGTAAATATACCACAATTTCTGTATCCATTCCTCTGTTGAGGGACTTCTGGGTTCTTTCCAGCTTCAGTCTATTATAAATAGGGCTGCTGTGAACATAGTGGAGCCTGTGTCCATATTACATGCTAGGGAATATGCCCAGGAGTGGTATAATGGGATCCTCCGGTAGTATCATTCCCAGTTTTCTGAGGAACCGCCAGACTGATTTCCAGAGTGGTTGTACCAGCTTGCAACCCCACCAGCAGTGGAGGAGTGTTCCTCTTTCTCCATATCCTTGCCAGCACCTGTTTATTCCTGAGTTTTTGATCTTAGCCATTCTGACTGGTGTGGGGTGAAATCTCAGGGTTGTTTTGATTTGCAGTTTCTTGATGACGACTAAGGATGTTGAACATTTCTTTAGGTGCTTCTCGGCCATTTGATATTCCTCAGGTGAAAATTCTTTGCTTAGCTCTGTACCCCATTCTTTTTGAGTGGCTCTTGATGTGAGCATGTCTCTTCTCTCAGAAGGACGCCGGCCCGACTTATAACTGGAAACAAGTGCTGTGGAGCAGGTTATTGTCCCTCCACAGCACTGAGCACTGTTTCCCGGACAGTGCTTGTGGTTGGGGCTGTCCTGGACCCGGCAGGATGCTTAGCCACATTGTAGACTTCTGCTTGTAAATGTAATATTCCTGCAGTGGAGATAATGAAGAGGTCTATAGCTGTGGCCAGGTGCAGCAGTGGCCGGGTGCAGCAGTGGCCGGGTGCAGCTGTGGCCGGGTACAGCAGTGGTTGGGTGCAGCAGCGGCCGGGTGCAGCTGTAGCCGGGTGCAGCAGCGGCCGGGTGCAGCTGTGGCCGGGTGCAGCAGTGGTTGGGTGCAGCTGTGGCTGGGTGCAGCCGTGGCCGGGTACAGCAGTGGTTGGGTGCAGCTGTGGCCGGGTGCAGCAGTGGTTGGGTGCAGCTGTGGCCGGGTGCAGCAGCGGCCGGGTGCAGCTGTGGCCGGGTGCAGCAGTGGTTGGGTGCAGCTGTGGCCGGGTGCAGCAGTGGTTGGGTGCAGCCAGCTGTGGCCGGGTGCAGCAGCGGCCGGGTGCAGCTGTGGCCGGGTGCAGCAGTGGTTGGGTGCAGCTGTGGCCGGGTGCAGCTGTGGCCGGGTGCAGCAGTGGGCGCAGCATTGTTTTGGGCTGAGACTCTACTGAGCTGTTGTTTCAGTCAACTTTTTGTTACATATGCTTTGAGTCAGAAAATACATATGTTAGCTCTGGTTCTGGGAAGTGACTTAAACATCTCAAGTATAAACTTTTAGAAGACATTTGACATTTTCATCAAATGGGGATTACGATGCTAGCATTAAAATGATATGATTAATATTTAAGAGATGGAAAATTTCCCATTAAATATTGAGGTAAAAAAGTAGATTACTAAATAGTATCACACTCTTTGTTTAAAGAAAGATAGAAAAATATTTCACATGTTCATTTTGCATGACAGAAGCCTGGGTAGATGAGCATTCAACTTCACCTTAGTTCTTTCTGCATGGTGGGGTTCCAAATGCCTTTGCTTTTCTCGAGTATTTTAAATGTATTTAAATTTTTTGGGGTGTGGAGTATTTGATTTATAGTCCAGAAAAGAAGAAATTTTAAAACTTTATTTCAAAGTGGACACACCTAAATAAACAACCTAATTATAGGTTGTAACTTAAATAGTGCCATAAAATGGATAGAAAATTCTGTGAGACATTTTAGATCTCCCCTCCCCTCCTCTCCTCTCCTCTCCCCTTTCTTCCCCTCCCTTCCCCTCCTCTCTCCTCCCTTCCCCTTTTTCTCCCCCTCCCCCCCCCACTGTGTGTGTGTGTGTGTGTGTGTGTGTGTGTGTGTGTGTTTCTGTCTCCGACCATCTATAAGGATATATGCATGTTAGTACAGATGTCTGAGGAGGGAGTCAGCTCCTGGAGCTGGAGTTAGAGCACAGCTCTCAGCTGCTGCCGGGTGCATTTGTCGGGAGCTGAACTTGGAATCTCTGCGAGACTACCAGGCTTGATGAGCCATCTCTAACCCCAGATCCATCTTTCATATGTTAAAGTTAATTCATCCTTTTTTTCATCAAGGTTTGAGATTGAAATTGAGCCCATTTTTGCAAGTTTGGCTTTATATGATGTCAAGGAGAAGAAAAAGGTAAGTCTCTGGGATTTGATTGCAGTCGTTATGATCGTAAGTTTCAGAAATCTGCTTACATGCTGCTTGTTTCACAAGATAAGCAAGTAGTGACTCCTCGAACATTATTAACTGAAAAAGAAAACAGAAATTTAACTTTTCAAAGACTAGTTAAGTATTTTCATCTTATAGAAAATACTTTAGTTGAAACCTGGTTTTTGTTTTATTGAAAAAGTCCCCAAAGCAAATGGCAGAGGCAATTTTTAAGAAATAGATATGCTGATGCAGGAAAGCGCATTGTGTGAAAGCAGTATGTTAGAAAATGAGCGTGGTGATCATGGAAGTTTATTGATACAGTGTGCACCCTCTAATAGCCAATGCTGTTTTACATATGCTTAGGTGGTACGTCTGCGTCTGAAGGAGTCAGTGTAGCTTTACTGTGCTGTTCTTACTACACTTTGGAGTCTTCAGTGGACATCAGACAGATTGCTTCTCTCCCTTCCCCTTCCCCCCTTCTTTCTGTGGTGTGAGGGATGGAGCCCAGGGCTCAGAGCGTTCCAGCCTGGGGTCTGGCACTCAGGCACACCTCTGAGAACCCAGCATGTCTTACGTTAACACTAAGTCTCTCTGGGGTAGAAACTTGGAAGCACCTTCATTATCAGACCTGTGATGGATTTCTTCAGGAGAACTTAATCTAGTTGTGTATATTTATAAGAAAGCTGTCGAGATGTTCCTAACATAAAGTTTTAAAGTTCAGTCTGTAGTCCTTCATCTCAGTGGTGATTGCCTTAACTGACTTGTAACTAAGGAACTTGAGGTATGACTGTCAGAAAATGTGCCCCATGTTATATTCCAGAGTAGCCTATACAATATTTTTGGCTTTGATGTAGATATGCAGATAGGTCTCAGTGAAATATATAATCAACTATGAATTTTAATAACATGTTTTAGACTGTTTTATTAGCTAATATTTAAAAGACTATATATATGATTTCTGTGCATGTTAAATTTTTATTGATGTAAAAATTTAATGTTTGAATATATTTTTCAGATTTCAGAGAATTTTTACTTTGACCTTAATTCAGAACAGATGAAGGGCCTGTTACGGCCACATGTACCCCCTGCAGCCATCACCACTCTGGCTAGATCAGCCATTTTCTCTATAACTTATCCTTCCCAAGATGTCTTTCTTGTGATAAAGGTGAGAATATCTTTAACATGAGTTGATTGTTTGATGTCTGCTCCTGTCTTTGTCAGTACTACAAACTTAGTAAGCACAATGTCTGTCTTGGTTTTGTGTTTAAGACTTTGCCACATTGGACATAGCTATAGTTAAAACCTAACTTTTCTTAAATGGAAAGTAGTATTGATTATACTTCTTCAAACAACAGTAGGTTTATCTTCAGGGACTGCCTCACATGATTGTGGGATCTGACAGTGGCTCTGATTTTTAGGGCAGGCTGCTAAGAGCTAGATGTTATTGAAGTCGTGAGTCCAGACTTCACATGATAACAGACTGGAGACTCAGGCCTGGTTTCTGTTATGGTTTTCTTCAGGAAAACTCAGTCTTGTTCATAAAGAACTTAGCTGATTGGATGAGGCTCACCCCCAAAGTAGAGAGTAATTAACTCTCCTCAAGGGCTACTGTTTTAATTGTTAATCTCTAAAAAATACTTTCACAGCAACATTTAGAGAACTGTTTGACCATATAACTAAGGACCCAGATCTATGTAAATTAACTCTCATAGTTACTATATAGCATTTATGTCAGAGTCATATAAATATAAAAGCTAAACCATTGTCATAGATCATTGACTGACAGAGAGTTGACTGTCAGCCAGTTGACCACCAGAAATGCTGACTGGGCATAGAGGCAGGACGGTTGGAAGCTAGAGGCCCACTGGGCTATCTAGCAAGGTCCTGCCTTTTAAAAAAGAAAACAAAATGAAAATAGCAACCACAAAACACCCCAAGCATACTCCCTCAGAAAAGTAATTATAAATTCCAGACATTAGCCAGGCCTGATAATAGAGGTCTATGATTCCAGTTTGCAGGTTCACAGCTAGATTGGGTTATAGAGTGAGTTTAAGGCTAGCCTGGGCTACTTTAGCAGAACTTTCTCAAAATAAAAGGTAAAATGAGGGCCAGTGATAAAGTCTAGTATTCAGTGATGGAGCAGTTGTCGAGTGTGGACTTGGGGCCCTAGGCTGAGTCCCCAGCACTGGGGATAAATTCAGATCCCACTGCTGTGCTCCTGTCTGTCAGATCCCACTGCTGTGCTCCTGTCTGTCAGATCCCACTGCTGTGCTCCTGTCTGTCAGATCCCACTGCTGTGCCCCTGTCAGATCCCACTGCTGTGTCCCTGTCAGATCCCACTGCTGTGCCCCTGTCAGATCCCACTGCTGTGCTCCTGTCAGATCCCACTGCTGTGCTCCTGTCTGTCAGATCCCACTGCTGTGCCCCTGTCAGATCCCACTGCTGTGCTCCTGTCAGATCCCACTGCTGTGCCCCTGTCAGATCCCACTGCTGTGCTCCTGTCAGATCCCACTGCTGTGCTCCTGTCAGATCCCACTGCTGTGCCCCTGTCTGTCAGATCCCACTGCTGTGCCCCTGTCAGATCCCACTGCTGTGCCCCTGTCTGTCAGATCCCACTGCTGTGCTCCTGTCAGATCCCACTGCTGTGCTTCTGTCTGTCAGATCCCACTGCTGTGCTCCTGTCAGATCCCACTGCTGTGCTCCTGTCAGATCCCACTGCTGTGCCCCTGTCAGATCCCACTGCTGTGCTCCTGTCAGATCCCACTGCTGTGCTCCTGTCTGTCAGATCCCACTGCTGTGCCCCTGTCAGATCCCACTGCTGTGCTCCTGTCAGATCCCACTGCTGTGCTCCTGTCAGATCCCACTGCTGTGCCCCTGTCAGATCCCACTGCTGTGCTCCTGTCAGATCCCACTGCTGTGCTTCTGTCTGTCAGATCCCACTGCTGTGCCCCTGTCAGATCCCACTGCTGTGCCCCTGTCAGATCCCACTGCTGTGCCCCTGTCAGATCCCACTGCTGTGCTCCTGTCAGATCCCACTGCTGTGCTCCTGTCTGTCAGATCCCACTGCTGTGCTCCTGTCTGTCAGATCCCACTGCTGTGCCCCTGTCTGTCAGATCCCACTGCTGTGCTCCTGTCAGATCCCACTGCTGTGCTCCTGTCTGTCAGATCCCACTGCTGTGCCCCTGTCAGATCCCACTGCTGTGCTCCTGTCAGATCCCACTGCTGTGCTCCTGTCAGATCCCACTGCTGTGCTCCTGTCTGTCAGATCCCACTGCTGTGCCCCTGTCTGTCAGATCCCACTGCTGTGCCCCTGTCAGATCCCACTGCTGTGCTCCTGTCAGATCCCACTGCTGTGCCCCTGTCTGTCAGATCCCACTGCTGTGCTCCTGTCAGATCCCACTGCTGTGCCCCTGTCTGTCAGATCCCACTGCTGTGCCCCTGTCTGTCAGATCCCACTGCTGTGCTCCTGTCTGTCAGATCCCACTGCTGTGCCCCTGTCAGATCCCACTGCTGTGCTCCTGTCCTGTGGGAACTTAGAGCACTTGGCCCAGCAGACGGTGCTGCAGGTTTGACGTGCTCACTGCCGACCCCAGCTTCTGGCACTTGTCCCTGGAATCCGCATGGTGGGGGAAGAGAATGGGCACGTTGTCCTCTGCCTTTGCATGGGCGCCATGGCATGCCGGTTGGTGCCATCTCCTCCACAGACAAAATAAATGCTAAAACAAACAGAAGTATTTGGTTCCTTGACTTTGGCTAAATCGACCTTGACTTGAGAGCAGCCTAAGATGGATTCCTTAGTCACTTTATATAAAATTATTATAAAGAGGTAATGAAAATTTTAATAAGATTATAGAGTAGATTTTCATAAAATGAGTCCTTTTTACCCATAGGAATAATGCCCCAATTTGTTGGATGCATTCCTATGAATTAAGGTTAAAATTAGTTTTAGCTTCAGTTAATAGTTCTGGAGAAATTCACTTCAGAAAATCCTCTTAAATGAGGTGAGTTCTGCAGGCTGGGGCAGCACGCCCTTTAGTCACATCTTTAGTCCCGACGCAGCAGGGGCAGGTGCGTCTGGGAGTTTGAGGTCTGCGTAGGCTGCACAGTAAGGTCCAGGACAGCAGGGGCCACATCGTGAGACCCTGCCCTCAAAACCCAAAGTATTAGTGTTATCATTATGATTTAAGCTATAATAGAGTAATAAATATCAGAATAATATTTATTATTTTGAAAATGAATATAAATAAGAAATATAGTTAATTCTACATGTGGAGAATAGCAAGTTATAAGCTAGATGAAATGAATGAATTGTTTTGAAAGAAATCAGCTAGTATGGCAAAGATGTATGGAATACAGGCTGCTGGGAAATGAAATGAGTTAGTTGTCATAATGGGAATAAATGGCTTTTAAGATTAGGAATAAAGAACATTGAACATAAATATTCTGTATAAAGAAATAGGTCATGCTAGACTTAAGTGATGCAGTATTATAATTTGAAAAATTATGTTATATAACAAATGTGAGATTATTTAGTGAAAAGTAAATATATGTATTATAATTATAAGCAATGTATGTTTGTGTATATGCATGTAGATTTACATATGTACATGCTATCTTTAGCCTCTGCTACTACATTTTAAAGAGAATTAATTTTGGAGGTTTTCTTTAGTCATTGGTGGTCCATCATGATCTTTCCCTCTCTCTTTCTTCTCAAGAAGAATAATACCATTTGATATATAAGTTCAATCTATCATTTCTTTTTTGTTTTTAAGATTTATTTATTTCTTATGAATACAGTGTTCTGCCTACATGTATGCCTGCAGGCCAGAAGAGGGCACTGGATCTCATTACGGAGGGTTGTGAGCCACCGATGTGGTGGCTGGGAATTTAACTCAGGACCTTGGGAAGAGCAGCCAGTGCTCTTAATCTCTGAGAATCTCTCTAGCCCTGATTATCATTTCCTGAGAGAAAATTTCCTTAGCACTTGTATTGAATACTTAACTGCTATATAAGAACAGAAAGAGGATATCCCAGTGGGTTTTTGTTCATAATTCTATTACAGTTTCTGTGTATTTATTTATACATCTGATTTGTGTGTTGGCCAGCCAGTCTGTGCTATCCTGTTTTCAGATGGCCTAGTTTGTGTGTATGTAGGTTGTCTGGATCAGGTGATCTTGCCGGAGATGGAGATGTTCTCTCTGTGTGTGATTTTTAGTAGTAAAATCTTGATCTTTGTAGACTTACCAAAGAGTAGTATCCCATGGTGTGAATTATGACAACTTGTCCATTATACTAGCTGGGGATACTTGTTTCATAGAAGTTTGTGTCTTTCATTGTGAACATTTGCTGTCTGTTAGAAAAATATCTGAATTTATTCTCTTTAACATCTTCTAAGCAATTGAAGTGTGGTTGATAAACCCAGTTGAGACCTCATTGGAGAAAACTGGCTTTCTCTGCCAGCAGATATCAGTTACAGAAACATCTTGGTTAAGAGTTGAACCCCCATGCCCATTTCCCATCTCAATGCTGAGAGCCCATCTGCTTTGAAATTGTGCAGGCTGTGTGAGTGCGGTCACAGTCTCTGTGGGCTCATGTGTGCATCAGTCCTGCTACATTTGGAAGAAACTATTTCTTTGGAATCATCTTTGAGAGCTTGTTTATTCTTTCCCCCACGTATATCTTGGACCTTGAGGGGAGTAGTAGGATAAAAATCAGGTCTTAGTGCTGTATAGGAAGCCCTTCACCAACGGAGCCAATTCCTCAGCCCTGTTTTTAAAAAGAGAGGAAATTTAGACTTTCGTAGGAATGCAAGATATTTTAGAGAAATAGGGGAACTGGAAGAAAAAATCTATTTAACCACTTTAAGACTGTTATTGTGGGGAGAGCTAGAGAGGTAGCTTAGTGGTTAAGATCACTTACAGCTCTGACAGAGTTTAGCTATCAACACCCCATCAGGTGGTTTCACATTACCTGTAGCTCCCGCTCCAGGGCATCTAATGCCTTCTGACTTCCGTGGGCACCTACCTGTGGTGTCTTATTGCTTCGTATTGTAGTGACCATGATTAAAAGCAATTAAGAGAGTAAATGGTCTAAAAAGTATTTTTACTTGTAAAATTTCAATTTATAATCTTAATCATTTTTAGTTTACAGGTCAGTATTAAGTATATTTATATTGTGTTGTAATCAGTCTCTAGAAGCTTCTCAGTTCAGAAAACAAAAACTTACAACTCCCTATTAAAGTTTGTCCCAGTCTCTGCAAGTCCTCAACTATACTTTGTTTGTAAAGTGGACTTCTTGAGATACCTTATGGAAGTGGAATCATACAATGTTTGTCCTCTGGAGACTGGCTAATTTAACAGAACATGGTGTGTGCATGCTACCATACTTATTTAGCTCTTTATCCAAGTTAGTGGATATTTAGATTGTTTTCTTTTCCTTCTTTTTTTTTTGGCTGTGTGACTAATACTTTTTAAAGAAAAGCTCTACAACATTTTATATTCAAACCATAATATTGCACTGGCTCCATAGGCTCATGTAAAACCCATTCAGTCCACCGTTAAGTCTCACGGTCTTTAACAAGATGATTCAGAAGTCTCTCCTTTGACTGGAGTTGATCTCTTAGCTCTGTGCTTCTGTAACACCTATATAGACAGTGAAAACAGTCCACAAACTTCCAGAGTACAGTGACACAGCAGATATTCCCCCGCAGCTCACGGAAAGATCAGACCACAATCTTCCATCCACATTTCTTCGGATTGTATGAACCACACCATTAGCTTTGTCACAGCAGCAGCCCCACTTCTGATACCATTTTCTGCATCAGTTACTCTTTCCTGTTGGTCTTAGCAAATAACTAACAACAGGCAGCTTAGGAAGGAAGGTCGAATTAGGCTTGCAGGTGAGAGGTTGTCTGCAATGCAGAGAAGGTCCAATAGCATAGCACAGTGCTGACCAGGGCGCAGGAGGGACTCCTCAGCTTCTCATACCGTGTCGACTAGGAGCAGAGAGCACACGGGATGAGTAAGTGGCAGAGAACATATTATTCAGTGAAGTATTGTTCAAATAAAACTCAGTCAAATATGTATCCAAACTTGGATAAACCTTGAAACCAAGTTCTGTTAAATTAGCTTCTTTATGCATTTGAAATACTAATTTGTAGTGAGACTGATACTTCGCATATAATTTTATCTCATTCTTTTGTTTTTGTTTTGTTTTTTGGATTTGGTTTTTTCGAGACAGGGTTTCTCTGTATCGCCCTGGCTTTCCTGGAACTCACTCTGTAGACCAGGTTGGCCTCGAACTCAGAAATCCGCCTGCCTCTGCCTCCCAGAGTGCTAGGATTACAGGTGTGCGCCACCACCGCCCGGCTATTTTATCTCATTCTTAAAGTTTTCTTTTCATTCCACTTATTTTGCCACTTAATGTAGTAAGGTCAAGTCTTGATAAGTTTGTTTTTACCCATATCACAGTACTGTCACATTAGAGAACAAACTCTTCCAAATGCATGAAGCATTTCTTTAAAAACAAGTTTTATAGTTTTTAGTCTTACATTTAGGTATTAGGTCCGGGTGGGCTTGACTTTTGGATAAAGTATGAAGTAAGGATCCAGCTGCATTAGCAGCCTCCACAGCTCTGTCTGTGGAAAGCGTGCCCTTCCAACATTGGATCATGTTAGCATCCCTTGGTCAAGTCACGCGCGACCAGCTTAAGAGATGGCCTACTTGCTCTTGCAGAATATCTGGGTTTATTTCCTAGTAGCCATGTTGTGTTATGGATTTGACACCCTTTTCTGACTTCCACAGGAACTAGGCATATATGTAGTGCACATACATACATGCAGGCAGAAGAGTCATACACATAATTTTTAATTGGGTATATGCAAGGGTTACTTCTGGATTTCCTCTTCTATTTCATTGTGTACATATCTTATTTATTCATTATTGTTACTTACATCAGTGTGACCCAATTTCTGACAGAAACCTGGGAGAAAAGGTTTATGCTGACTAATTGTTTCAGAGGGACTCTAGCTATCAGGGATGGAGTATCCATTCTGGCTTATCGTTGCAGAAAATTCCAGTCATCAAAAAACACCTGTCAAAATAAAGGGGAAAAGACTTATTTTAACTTAAAGTTTTCAGAGGGATTGCAGTCCATTTGGGGAAGCAGAGTGGAGAAGGCTCGGGCTGTAGGTGCATGAAAGGGCATTTCTTCACACTGTGGTCACCAGGGAGCAAAGGATGCTTGGCTGGAACCCGTGAACTACTTCAGCTGGGCTCCACTTCTTCAGGGCTCGCAGCCTGAAAGCCGTGGCCCTCTGACCAGATCATGGACCTGGGGCTGGCAATCGAGATTAAAGTGCAGCCTTTGTCTTCATTCAAGGCCTCAATTGTATTGATTTATCTTCAATCTCATATCTAAAGTGATGTCTGGTTTGCTTTTCCTCAAGCTTCAGATTTCTCTAGAAATTTCTTTTCAAATTTATGATAATTATGCTATTTCTGTCAAAATCATTGGAATTTTGATAGGAATTTCATTAATTGTGCATGTCTTGGGCAACATTCATTCTTAATTCTATTAGGTCTTTTACTTCTTGAATTTAGAATATCTTTGGAATTTTTTATGCTTTTATTTCTTTCAGCAACGTTTTACTATTATTCTTTTAATTTATTTATTTATTATATGTAAGTACACTGTAGCTGTCCTCAGACACTCCAGAAGAGGGAGTCAGATCCTGTTACAGATGGTTGTGAGCCACCATGTGGTTGCTGGGATTTGAACTCAGGACCTTCAGAAGAGCAGTCGGTGCTCTTAACCCCTGAGCCATCTCTCCAGCCCCCACGTTTTACTGTTTTCATTGTTATAGATTTTAACTTCAGTCGTTAAGTTTATTTCTAATTATTTTAATATTTGTAATGCAATTGTCTGTAGAATTGCTTTCCCCTTTCCCTTGTTATTCTATTAATGTGTGATATATTTATTTTTTATATATTGAACCATCCTTGCATTTCTGACCGAGTGCCTTTATTTCTAAAACCTTAGCTAAACTTTTCTGCTTTTGCCTCCGACAGCTAGAAAAAGTCCTCCAACAAGGGGACATTGGAGAGTGTGCAGAACCATATATGATTTTCAAGGAAGCTGATGCCACCAAGGTACCATGTTAGGCCCTCATTTTCTCATAGCACTCCTAATGTAATTTGGGAAAAATAAGACATAAACCCTGTTCACTACTAATTCACTTTTTTCTGTTGGTCAGTGTCCTTTTGTCCTGTTTCCCCATTGTCTTTGTCATTTAGCTTGTGTCATATTCCGCGTTAGTCTTAAAGAGCTCTTCTGTCTGGTGGGGAGGACTGATGCTTAGTGGGGAAAGGCATTTGCTTTGCAAGCCTGGTAAGCGTAGCTTGACTCCATACTCCAGAATGTTCTTCTCTGAACTTGATGACACCCACAGTGAAGCACTCCTCCATGACACAAACCCACACACTGAGAGTAATAGTAACTATATACAGTCATGAAATACCAGTAATAGTAATTAAATCCAGCTTAAAAATTATTTTTGTTAATGAGAAGAAAGCTAATTGAATTTAACTTATAAATTTAACTTATAAGTAAAGTTCTTTTATTTACTCAGTAGTGATATTGATGAAACTTTCTAGCATTGACTCTTGTCATCTTGAGAGAAAAGGTAGATGGGCAAGCATCACATGCATATGTGTATCACAAAGAGTCGGTCAGCAAGGGAGCATAGCTGTGGGCTCTCTCCTCTGCAGCCGCCAGCAATGTAGTGCCTGGGCTGTGACCTGTTAAGCTTGTTAGGCTGGACAGGATGGAAGGAATTGAGCTAAGTTTAACAGTCATAAGTTACTGCAGCCATGAGGTAGGGGCAAAACTACTTTAGCTGATTTAACTACACAACCAATGACCAGAAAAGCATATCAGGAGCTCAAGTCTTTGAACGAGCAGTGTTTTAAAGTTTTGAGGAAGACTTGGCTTTTGAGATAGCTTGAAGAGACTCAGTTTTTGTTCTGGAGCTCATAAAGACAAAACTTTTTCTAGATTTCTCTCTTTTTTAGTTGTTCTGGTATTAATTCTTATGTTAAAAAGACTGACCATAATTACATTTCCTTTCCTAAAAAGACCACTTGCAATCTGTGCGCTTGTCACTAAGCACCTTTTCCCTCTGCCAAGGTGACATAATCACAGAAAGAAACTTCAGTGCCTTTTCCATGCATATGTTTGCAGTGAGCTGTTGAGTATCTCTCCTCTGCTCTCTCCTCTTCACACATGCTCAGCCTGTGTTTTGCTGGATTTGCTAAGAATTCAGCACTTTTAACCTGCCATTGATAATGTGTGAAATCACTCTTGTTTCTTTCAAGTGTGATCATGGATCAAGTTCTGTTTTGCAGAATAAGGAAAAATTGGAGAAGCTCAAAAGTCAAGCAGACCAATTTTGCCAGAGACTTGGGAAATACCGCATGCCTTTTGCCTGGACTGCGATTCATCTAATGAACATTGTTAGCAGTGCTGGCAGCCTGGAGAGAGACTCCACAGAAGTCGAGATGAGTACTGGAGGTACGAGTGCTCCGTAGATACTGTTTCTAAAGTAGTGGTCTCTCCCTGTGGGGAGGCTTGTGTCAGCTGTAGCCCGGGCGGTGTCCTGTGACTTGTTAGGTTTCCTCAGCTGGAGTCGGTGCCACACACCTGTAGGCCGGGCACTCAGCTGAGTCAGCACTGGCCTCATTCGCCACGCCATGCCGTGCCCTCACCCCAAACCAAACCAAAGAAGAAGGAAAGAGGAAAAGAAATTTAAATCTACTATATTTACATATTATTCAAGTCGCCTATTTTTGCAACACTCACGGGGTTCTACAGATCCCATGACAGTTGATGTTTGGAACATGTTCATTAGCAGTCTTCATTATCCCCAAATTCCTCAGCCCATTTTTAAGCAGCCACTAATACGTTTATTGTCTTTCTGGATTTGTCTATTCCAGACATTTAATGTAAACAGTTAAATAGTGTCTGGCGTCTTATGAAGCTGGTTTCATATAGCATGGTGTTTTCACAGGTATTACCCACGGGGTAGCAGGTGCTGGCGTTTGATTTTCTTTTGTTGTCATGATACTCCATTACATTTATATACTGCACTTCAATCTGTTTATTATTGGTGATAATTTGAGTTATTATGACTAATACTGAAGTGAGCAGTCCCAGAGGAGTTGTTCTGGTACTGGGAATTGAACCCCATGACCTCTCATGCATGCTAAGCAAAGCACTCTACCACGGAACTACATTTCCTGTCTTTGTAAAAGCTGTTGCATATGTGTGTTTTTATTTATTTTGACTAAATAGCTAGATATGACATTGCTGCATCATGTGGTAATTCTCTAATAAAGATTCCAAGACCGTCAAACTATCTCTCACTGTGACTGCCCTTCAAAAAATCTGCCAGGAGTGTATAAAAGTTCCTGCTTCTTCCTATCTTTGCCAGTACTGAATACTGTTTGATTTTAATGATAGCATCCTCCCATCTCATTCTGGATTGAATTTTTCTTCTCTGATAACTAATGATGTTAGGTGTCATCTTGTGTATTTTTGCCTTTTGTGGTCCTCTTTGGAAAAATACAGTTTCACATACTTTGACCAGTTTAAAAGCCTTTTTAAAAAAAAAATAACTTTATCAATGCTTCACTTTCAAATGGGGGGTTTTTACCTTCTTGTTTGTTTTTTATAATCATGTCTACTAGTAAAATCTAATGATTGATGAATCTAGGGTAGTAATTTTAGTGCTCAGTGTTTTCCCCTTCGTTTTATGAAAAGGTTTGTCAGTTTTTATAAACTCTGTTTACTGTATTTTTTCCTGTTTCTCTTTCACTCATCTCCACTCTTCTGCTGCCCTTTTGTAACTTTCACTTTTTTGTAGTTTCTCTTTTTGAGAAAACATTTCGGTGTATAATGATCTTCATGACTTGGCTTTCCCAGGCTCGGCATGGAGCCATGAGTAATCGTGCCCAGCTTCTTTAGATTCATAGTTCCCTAAAGTGTGAGGTATACTTACTGACTTGAGAGTTTGTTTTCTTTAAGTTTGAATCTTGCTGTTAGCATAGGCCGGCCTCCAACGCCCGGCAGTTCTCCCACATTGCTCTTCCAAGCCCTGGGATTCCCAGCCTGTGCAACCAGGTCAGCTTGGATCCTTCCTTTCTCTAGAAGCATTTCTAGCCGTCACCTTCCCTGGAGTCCTGCTGGAGCTGTCTCACACGTGTTTAGGTGTGCTGCATCTCCAGACATCTTACTTTGTAATGTATGAAATCGCTCTTGGGCTGTTTCTTTCAAGTGTGATCATGGATCAAGTTCTGTTTTACAGAATAAGGAAAAATTGGAGAAGCTGAAAGGTCAAGCGGACCAATTTCCCTTGGGAACAACTCTTTCATAGTAGCTTTTTAGAAATAAGTGTTTGTGTGTGTGTGTGTGTGTGTGTGTGTGTGTTTCACTTCTGCATATTTGTGATTTCCCTAATTTTTCTTTTATTGTTAAATTTATAGTTTAGTTATCTAATTCTTAGTAAATATTTTCATCCCTTTGGTCTCTTCAATCATATCTTGTCTTATGTCTTGGAGAATGATCTTTAACTGCTTGAAAATAATGTATATTCTGCTTTTTCTCAGTAGAGTATGGTCCACTAGACCACATTACTTGGATATTTTTTTAAAGTCTTCTCTTTTCTTTTTAATCTTTAATAGCATTGTTCTTTTAGTTTACAAAAATGGGAATATCTTGTATGTGTGAGGCCTTGGGTTTGCATCCCAGCTTCATAAGGAAAAAGGATAGAAAAGGGAAGAGGAGGAGGAAGAGGAAGGAAAAGGAGGAAGAGGAGGAGAATATGAAGAAGGAGGAGGAGTAGCAGAAGGAGGAGGAGGAGGAGGAGGAGGAGGAGGACAAAGAAGAAAGATGAAGAAGAATATCCTGTCAAGACTTTGTACTTGAAACTTGTCTTTAAATGTGTTTCAATTTGAATTAGCTAAGGCTGATTTGCCATTAATTATATTTCATTTTGGTGGGTATTTCATAGTGAGTACATAGTTCCCTCTAGCTGATTTACACCATCTTTGGTTATTATATGTTAAAAGACTGTATTGTAGAAGTGACAGCTAGACATTCAGATGGAATTGCTTTCTTAAACCTTCCCCAGAAATGGATTCTTGTAGTGCAGCCGACAAGCTAAGCAAAATGGTTTTCCACATTAATGGATTCTATCTTATATTGGGAAAGCTAATTAACAACGGTTTTACATTTTATGAAACTGACAATTGTTTTATCTCCTCTGGCAGAAAGAAAAGGTTCTTGGTCAGAGAGGAGGAACTCCAGTCTTGTTGGTAGGCGGTCCCTGGAGAGGACCACCAGCGGGGATGATGCCTGCAACCTGACCAGCTTTCGGCCCGCCACCCTCACTGTGGCAAACTTTTTTAAGCAGGTAAAGTTTGTCTGTAGGGGCTCTGGGGAGGCGCTTGTACAAGGTTTCGCTTTCTTTAAGGAGAGTGGTAACTGTTCTGTGCATGTCTATACTGTCAAGGACTTAAAACAAATTTAAGAATAAAAACTAGTAAGCTATGAAATAATTGACATTGTACCTGCTTTATCACCAATGTTATTTAAATGCTCATACTGACATTTTAATGCATCAAAACTTGTCTTTCACACCTATATCTTATTCCGTTGTAATGATGAACTTTTACATTTTTTATATAATTTGAAATTATGTGTATGGGCATGTATAGCTGAGCGCAGGTACTTGCAGAGGCCAGAGACTCAAGACTGCTTTGTAGCTACAGTTACAGATGATTGTGAGCCGACCAGTATGGGTGTTAGAACTGAATTCAGCTCCTCTGCAGGAGTAGTGTGCACTCTTAGCTGCTGAGCCATCCCTAGCTCCCAGTGGACCTTTTCTTGAACACTGATGGCTTGTGAATTATCAAAGTGGTCATGTGCTTCCCCACCCAAGGTTTTCTGACCTTAACAGTCTTATCTGTGGTTTGCGGAATAGAAACCTTATTTCTGTGCTAAAACTTAGTGTTGTAGAGGTAAATATCTGTATCCAAGATATTCTTTTTATCAAAGACATTTTTATTCTTACAATTCTGTTCTGTCCACTTTAAATCAAATCAATGTTTTTCACATGTCATTGCATGGAAATCAATTTAGTATCTAACACACAGCTTCAGAAAAAAATAGATCTTAAAAAAAAATCTAAAAAATAAGTGCATTTTACATATTCAGTTTAAATATTGCTTCACAGAGCCCTCCTTTCTTCTGTTATTTTATATGAATGGTTTTGAATATGTGTGTATACATTGGGCTTTGATGTCAAATGGGTTTTATATTGTGAATCAAGATTTTAAAAATGAGTTTTATTGGTCAGGCTCTGGCAGAGCCTCTCAGGACTAAAGTCGTTGAAAGAATTTGCAACCCCATAGGAAGAACAAAATCAACTAACCAGACCCCAACCCCCAAAGCTTCCAGGGGCTACCAACCAAAGAGTACACATGGAGGAACCCATGGCTCCAGCTGCATATGTAGCAGAGGATGGCCTTATCTGGCATCGGTGGGAAGGTTGGTCCTTGGTCCTGTGGAGGCTCGATGACCCAGTATAGGAGACTGCTAGGGTGCTGAGGCGGAAGTGGGTGGGTGGGGAAGCGCCCTCATAGAAGGATGGGGAGAGGGAGGGCATAGGGTGTTTATGGAGGAGAAACTGGCAAGGTGGTAGCATTTGAAATGTAAATAAATAAAATAACCACTAAAATGTGTTTTATGGGTCAGAGACCCAGAACTAATTGAAGAATGAGTACAAAACTTTTATTAGTGTGACAGATTAGTATGTCTACCAACCATAAATTTGGGGGCAGGTTAAATAAAATGCTCAGTATTATCTCCGCATCCCTCCTCCTGAGGTTCTATTCTGAGTGAGAAGAGGACACCCTGACTTTACTGGCATGCTGTACTTGAGGGGACAAGAGCAGAGCGTGCTTTGCATTAGAGGGCTCTCCTTGAAGCCCTGCTTGGTCAGCAGCCCCGAGAGAGTGGGCAGGAGGAGTGTGCCAGTGCAGGGGTCTTTGTACTGTGGGCAGCAGTGAAAATGGGAGGACGGGATTGGCCAGACAGAGGCTCTGAGTGAGCTCGGTGCTCCCTAACAGTGTGCCGTTGCCCTCTGCTCAGCCTGCTCGGCAGCGGGGCCAGCTCTCTTCCTTGTACGGTCAGCACTTTGCTTCTGCAGGCAGGCTGTGCCGTTGACCGGGTACTGTAGCTAGGTGAGCGAGCCACCCACCCACCGCGCTTCTACTTAATGATACTAGTATTTTACACGCATTTGCTGTTTAAAAATTACATTTAAAGGCCGGGCGTTGGTGGCTCACGCCTTTAATCCCAGAACTTGGGAGGCAGAGGCAGGCGGATTTCTGAGTTCGAGGCCAGCCTGGTCTACAGAGTGAGTTCCAGGACAGCCAGGACTACATAGAGAAACCCTGTCTCGAAAAAACCAAAAAAAAAAAAAAAAAAAAAAAAAATTACATTTAAAATGTAAATTTTCTTTTCTTCTTAGATTTAGTTATTTTATATGTATGAAGGTATGGTTTTATGTGTGTATGTGCCTGGTGTCAGTGAAGGCCAGAAGAGGGCACCAGATTCTCTGGAACTGGGATTGCAGGTGTTCAGCACTGTGTGGGTGCTGGGAATTAGATGGGTCCTTTACAAGAAAACAAATGCTTTACACCACGGAGCTATCCTCCAGTCCCTAAAAAATAAACTTTAAAGTATTATTTAACTTGCATAAAACATAACAGGCTGCCCATATTAATGGTAATATGTGATATGTTCTTATATCTTTACAATATATAATGCTTATGTAGCTTAACTATTTCTAGCTCTTCAAATATTGGATACATCTTTACTGTGAAAACTACTTTCTGAGAGTCTTTTGAAATTAGAGTTCATTATTCTGATGTATACTCATTCTTTTAGGGTGACACATACTAGTGGTACAGTTTTTAGTCCTAGCAGTTGGGTACAGCACAAAATGCTCTTAAAACTTAAAACCACAGGGTAGTGGAAAGCATTGCTGTTGACATTCTTTATTGAAAATATTTAGCCATTACTTTTGTAAGTAATTTTAAATCGCTAGGAAATTGTGTATCACAGAAATGCAAATTAAGTAAAAAGCAGAGGCTATACTTTTCTATAACAAAGCAGAATTCATGAGATGAATTTTTCCTAAGTAAGATTCAACCCCTTCTCCCAGTTTACGAGAAATTACTATCTATAGTTGTGGTATAGTTAATCATGTAAGATTTCAAATGTACCAACCCAAAATTATTAGAAATACACAGAGATTTTAAAACAAAAGTAAATCCATACAGTAGTTGTAAAGACAGTTGTTCTATATATTCATAACCAGTGTTTCATTTGCTTCAGGGGTGCACAGTACTGAACAGGCAAGCACTCCGGTGGAGAGTGTCGGCTTGACTGCTCTCGTGACCTCAGTTTGTCCCCACACTGGAGGTTTGCTGGATCAGCTGATCTCAATAGGTTTCTAGGAAAACTCAGCTTTTCCATCTACTAGAGGCTGAAATTCAGGAGAGGGTGAGCTGGGTTGCATGGATTGCTTTGTAAGTCTCAGTTTGCATACTTGCTGAGTGATAAGAGGGAGGTACATAGGCAAGCGTTGGGAAGGAAAGCATGTCCCACCCCGTAAAAGGCACAGAACAGGTGGTGATAATCATCGCTAAGGAGTAGAGACTGGCAGTGTACTCTAATATGTTAAGGAAATAAAAGTAAGTCTAGAGAAAGCCTTGAATGTATTAATGAATAAAGGTTGAATATCTGTATTCCGTGCTCAAAAAAGAGAATATATTGCTTTAGCAACTGATGGAAAACTACATTCATTCATCATATAAAGCTCCTGAATTTTTAAAAGCCACATTTTCTACCTGTAACTCTGTTAAAGAACTATTTTAGAGGTAGTAAGTCCAGAGAGTCACTATTTAGACACTGAAAAGTCACTTCCCAAATTAATGGTACAAAGGGGGGCTGTCTCCCATGTTATGATTGAGTGAGAACTGCCTCAGCGTGAGCTCACAGAGACAGGTTCCACTATGTCCATTACCAGTGAAAGAAAGTGCAGTGTAGACAGTACCCAAAATGTCCCAAAGCAGGGAAAGGTTTTCTTTCCTCATCATTGTAGGTGGAAGGAAAAATAAACACTATTTCCTCCTCCTCCTCCTCCTCCTCCTCCTCCTCCTCCTCCTCCTCCTCCTCCTCCTCCTCCTTTTCTTTCTTTCTCTTTCTCTCTCTCTCTCTCTCTCTCTCTCTCTCTCTCTCTCTCTCTCTCTCTCCCCCCCCCATCGTTAGTTGTGGTTATTTGGAGGTCTCTCTCTGGTCTTCAAGTTAGAACAGCTGTGCTTTCCCTACCATCATTGTATTCATTACTTATTCATTTCTATACACATTACGTATGATGTGTAAAGAGTCTGCATTTCAGAAGTTTTAGAATACAAACTTTAAAGACATAATCCTAACTGTGATGTCTCTATAACTGTCCCATGTCCTTGTATTTGTCTCCTTTTGGTTCTGTCTTAGAGCTGCAATCTCAGTTTTCCTTTTATACCCTTCCTACCTTTAACTTGCATTGGCTGTCTGTATGCTATGATAATTTATAGGCTAAGTAATAGATCATAACTCTGTACATAAATTAAAATGGTTGGTAGCATTACAAATCTCAGTCGGGTTTGAAACAGGAGACTTAGGAAGATTCTCATTCTCCTGAATACGTTAATCTTTCCCTCTGACAGCACTATGCAGAAGCCAATGCTTAGTTTTGTTTTATTAAATACTTTTTCTCGATATCATTGAAATCAGGAAGGAGACCGCTTAAGTGATGAGGATCTGTACAAGTTTCTTGCTGATATGAGAAGGCCGTCTTCTGTCTTACGAAGGCTGAGACCAATTACAGGTATTTTCAGATTTTTAGTGATATGGTAATTTTCGTTATCATGTTTTCATTTTCCTATTTATCTGGCTCGCACATCTTTCTGTGCTTGGCACCTGCATGTTTTTCATCTCAGTATCATGTGAGCTAACAGCTTGGATTCAGGATTCATTACCATTATTGTTTTGTTTTGTTTTGTTTTTCTGAGACAGGGTTTCTCTGTGTAGTCCTGGCTGTCCTGGAACTCACTCTGTAGACCAGGCTGGCCTCGAACTCAGAAATCCACCTGCCTCTGCCTCCCAAGTGCTGGGATTACAGGCGTGCGCCACCACGCCTGGCTCTTCATTACCATTATTAACTGAGTTCTAAAATGAGAACAATGAATTATAATTGTGGCTTAAAGTGAATTTGGAACAATAAATGTTAAAAAGTGGGTTGCCAGCCAGGCGGTGGTAGTGCACGCCTTTAATCCCAGCACTTGGGAGGCAGAGGCAGGCGGATTTCTGAGTTCAAGGCCAGCCTGGTCTACAGAGTGAGTTCCAGGACAGCCAGAGCTACATGAGAAACCCTGTCTCAGGGGGAAAAAAAAAAAGTGGGTTGCCGTCACCACTAGAGCAGTCTAGAATAGAAGTGACCAGGAGCCTGCTAAACCCAATGACAGTGTCTGAAGAGTCTGTCAAGCTGAAAACCAAGTCACTTCTTGGAACCTGTCCAATCTGTGCTAGAGCCCATCCAGTGTCTTGGTTTGCTGTCTTGGAACTTGTTCCGTAGACCAGGCTGGCTTTGAACTCAGAGATCTGCCTGCCTCTCCTTTGCCCGTCAAGTGTTAGGATTAAAGGCATGTGCCAACAAGTCCAGCTAGCTGGCTTGTTTTTAGTTCTTCACTCCTGGAATGGGGAGATAACAGTTATTATTTTACATGCATTTCTGCATAGATAAGTCATTTTTAAAATTTGATAAATGAAATGATTTCTATATCTAAGTTCTTTTTTATTTTGTTTTTGGTTGTGTTTTGTTTTGAAGCTGGTGTTTCTCTATGTTGCCCTGGCTGTCCTGGAACTTGCTCTGTAGACCGGGCTGGCCTAACTCAGAGAATCACCTACCTTTGCCTTCTAATTGCTGGAATTAAAGGCACATGCCACCACTGACCGGCTTATATCTATGTTCTTAATTATTTGATATCTATCTATACTGTTCATCCCAGATTTTTTACAAAATAAGATTGAAATTCCTCTAAGAACATTTTATCTGTGTTAGGTAACATTCTGTCACTGTAACCGACTGCTTCCCATGAGAATCATTACTAAAGGCTAATCAACTTAAACCGCGGGAACATCTAGTTTGACCCATCTTTCCACAGCTTCCAGCCTTTAGTCAAGCGCCTTGCTTTGGGGCCCTTGTGGAGCAGAAAACTGTTGTGAAGCTGTGTAGGGTGGAGCCCAGCTGCTTAGTGTGTGGTCCCCAGAAGCAGGTGGAGGTAGGGAAGGACCAGAGGATGCTCCTTAAGGGCATGCGTGTAGTGCATAATTTCTCCCGCTAGGTCCTACCTCCTAAAATCTACCATGCCCTAGCAGAACCACACCTTGTTGGAAAACCCTTTGAAAAACACTTCAGACCCAAGTGCAGCCATCACAGAACGTTTATATTCACATTGACTTTATAATGTATTTTCTGCAGCTCAGCTGAAGATAGACATTTCTCCTGCACCTGAAAATCCCCATTATTGCCTAACCCCAGAGCTGCTTCAGGTGAAGCTTTACCCCGACAGCCGAGTCAGGCCCACCAGAGAAATCCTAGAATTTCCTGCCAGGGATGTGTATGTTCCAAACACGACTTACAGGTAAGATTCCCAATTTTGGTGAATCCCGGGATAAAATGCTATATATTCTAATATTAAAGTAGACTAGAATTAATCTTTTAAAAAATCTTTTATGTATATATTTTACTTTTTCTAACTTTTACCTTCTACTGCTTACAGCACAATTAGGTTAGTATAATAATCTTGACCTATGTGCCGGGAATAATGTTAATTACCTAACAAACTATCATTTTAGGCAATAAAGCTGAAGGTTAGAGACGTTTAAACTACTGCTGACCACCACACTTTAGTTTGCTGGTGGCCAGTATTTAATTTTGGGGCTGTTTGATTCAAGCAATTGAACTGAACATTCACGTTTCCTCAAACTCTCAGTATTAGTAGAATTTTGGTTGTCACACAAATCTAATATATGTGCTTCTGGCATCCTGATGTAGGCAGTCAGCACTAGCTGAGTATAAACTACATCAAGAGCAGCAAACCGTTATCACACACAGCTTCTTGGGCTGCATACTGCGCAGTCGTAGACTTGGTGTTTGCAGAGTCTGCGTGTGAACGATGCTCCCCTGCCCCTTTTTTCTTCTAAGGTCATGACTGTCATTTCTATTGGGAAATATAGCTCACAGACAATCTAAAGTGGCATTTCGGTTTCCTTCTAGACTCCTGTCTCCACCCCAGCAGTACAGCTGACATTTCCCAAGTTCTTTAAGCTCAGTTTTTGGAATCAGGTTTTACTTCTTTCCTTACTTATATTTCATTTGGTCAGCAAGTTATATAGATTCTACTTTTAAAATAGACCTTTAACCCAGTGCTTTTACCAGTGCACCTTTGAAACCTAGTGCAAGTTACCATGTAGAGCAGCACTGTTAGGTAGAAATATTATGAAACACTTGTAACTTAAAATTTTATAATTGCTGTATACTTATAATCGGGTGAAGATACTAATTTTAATTGTAATTGTTATATACTTATAATCAGGTGAAAGTAATAATTTTAATTATTTTACTTAATATAAATATAAATATTATAGACTACAAAATAATATTTTTTCTTCTCTCTCACTGTTTTCAACATCTTGTGTATATTTTAGCCATACTTAAAATTCTTACTAGTCGCCTGTGATTAGACACTTCCATGTTGTATAGCTGCTTATTTTCCCGTACCTCCCTAGGTGATTTTATTTCCGTTCCTGTCTTGGTCAGTCCTTGACATTGTGCCTAAAGAGACTTTACACGGTACAAACCAGACCGTCTCTGAGTGGCTTCTAGTACAAGTAGAAAATGGAGTCATTTCCTTACTGTTGTGTATTAGACTCTTCGTAATCTGTCCCTGTCTTTCTCTCATAATCTGGAATTCTTTGTTTCCTTACTTCATTTTCTCCTCAGTGACCTTCAGTTTGTCCTTGAGCAAAGCCAGTCTTGCCTCACAGTTCTCCATCAGACTCTGCCCCCTGCTTTTCCTCCTGTCTTCTCCTTCTGCTTCCTGGAGGTTGTCGCCCGCCTCCCTGCTGAGGAGTCTGCCTGCCCTCCTCCGCTCTCTCTCCTGTGCCACAGCCTGGGGTTACACATGTAATTTCGTTAGGAGTTTTTCATTTGATTATAATTACTGTAAAGGGCGAAGACTCACAATTTATAGAGTACTTTACTTTCAGCATCTGCCCTAGAATATAGAAAGCATAATAAATATTTATTCAGTGAGTTAACTATAGATTGGTAGAGAATGAGGTTTTGAGTTATGGCTGTGGCTGTGCTTTCTGGTGCCACTTTACTCTGTCTGACATAGAGAAAGCTACATATTGGTTACTAAGTTTTTATATTAATAAAACATAAGGCACTTGGGCTAGAGAGAGGACTCAGCAGTTCATAGCATGGACTGCTCTTCCAGAGGTCCTGAGTTCAATTCTCACCAATCACATGGTGGCTCACAACCATCTGTAATGGGATCTGATGCCCTCTTCTGGGGTGTCTGAAGACAGTGACAGTGTGCTCACATACATAAAATAAATAAATCTTCAAAAAACATAAGACACTTGCTTCTATTGGAAGAGTTCAGAACACATTATTCCATGAAATTGTTACTTGATGTGAGTGAATTCCTGGAGCTTACATCTTAAGAAGATGAAATACAGGGAAAAATAAATAACACACACACACACACACACACACACACACACACACACACACATACACACACGAATAAGAAAAGATTACATAATTCACAGGCCTTCCACTTAAACAAGAGTTCCTACAATTTGTGTTTCTTCATCTTACCTTTGCTTGAATAATTTCAAAGTCAGAAAAAAAACAGTAATTAGGAACTTTGTGTTATCTTTTCTTTCATGTTTCTGCTTATCACTATTACTTAATTATATTTTAATAGTTTTTTAAAGAATTATATAAGGGGTATAAAGTTCATAGAGTAGAATAAGGCTTAAAATTGAAGACAGATTTAAATCCTACTGCCAGCCTATCTGTATATTGACATCACCTCCAGGTTAAGTCTGTTCCTGTGTTGTATGTCAGTGATAGTGTGTGTGGACTCATAATTACTGCTAACTTTCACAACCAAGCCGTGTAGATGACCATAGATTTTATTCCTTTGTTTTCTGCAGCTTGTACTTTTTCCTAGAATAGTTACATTATTTTGTCCCTCCTCTGTATGTTTTATCATTAAAACCCGCTGACATATCAGGCAGTGCAGGCAGAACTGCAGCTGGCCGGTCCTTTCCATCTTGAAGCTGTGGACACTGGACGATCTTTAAGCTTACCAGACTGACTGTGTGTAGTTTTTGTTTAGAAACCAGTTTACCATTATCCTATAGATTCTCTACCACTACTTGCTATTATCTAGACATTATTTACTACTATTTATTATCCATTGTTTATCATTCTAGAGATTTTTTAACCCTCTAACAGAGTTACATTTCCCATGTTTTTCTTTCTGGTTGTTCTTATTTTACAGAAAACTTTCAATGTCTTTTTAAGTATAATGTATGGAAGGCCCTTTAAAAAATGTACATGATAGTGTTTTTATTTCATTAATTTCCTTTGTTTATTTTTGAGATGAGGTCTTATCAGGCTGTCCAGGATGGCCTCCCATAGCCCCTGGGCCCAGATGGTCTCCTGCTCTGGCCTCTCTAGTCAACTCACTTGGTGGTATAAACTTTATTCCCAGATTGACAGTTTTGATAGGTACAGAATTCTAAGTTGTAAATCATTTTTGGTGGTATCTTGAGCAAGTACTGGTTTTTAATTGTCTGATATTGTGTTTGCAAACTTTAGTGTCTCATGTTTCTTCCAAAGGCTTTTTCTCGTTATTTCCTTTATACCTATGTTTTAATATTTCATGCCGATACTATTTAGTGCTAGATGACAATTATTTAGTGCCATTTATTCTAATTACTTTCATTTAAATTATTTTATTCAGTTTCATAGAGGTCTTATAATCTACATAATTTTGGTGGTATTTTTCTGAATATGGAGAAACATCAGGTGGAGAGTAAGAGATTAGTTTGGTCTAAAATCTAGGCACTGCTTCATTTTCCATAGCCTTCGTGCTAAAGGACAAAGAATATCCAACATGTGTAATTTCATGATATGGATAAAATTAAATATTCTCATTTCTGCATTGTTGTTTGATACACATTTATTAAAGCAGGCCAGACTAATTTTATCTCATACTTTTGCCTCAAAATTTGAATCATCATTTTCTATAATTTTTAATGTCTTACAGTAGACATGATGTGATGATATAAATGACATATAGAGAATTGAATCCGGGGATTAATAGGAATTCGGAGTACTTGAGAAAATGGTGTAGAAGAAGCTGAATTCGGTTGAGTGCAGGGCTCACCAAGTGAGGACACCTTGCTGAGTGAGGCTTTTGTGTGTCTACCCAGTTTAATGTTAGCAGTGTTTGTACTCTCCTGAAGGGAACTACAAATAGATGCAGCGTGTGTATGTGGTGCAATGCAGTTATCTACATTGTTCTCGTGTGTGTGTGTGTGTGTGTGTGTGTGTGTGTGTGTGTGTGTGTGAGAGAGAGAGAGAGAGACAGAGAGAGAGAGAGAGACAGAGAGAGACAGAGAGAGACAGAGAGAGACAGAGAGAGAGAGAGAGAGAGAGAGCATACATGGGTCTGGAGGTCTGAACTTGAGTATGTCTTCCTCCATCACTCTCTATTTATTGACACAGGGTCCCTCACCGAACCTGACCTCTCTAATTCTGGTTAATTGAGCTAGCCAAATTGCCCTGGGGGTCCCCTTTCTCTGTTTTCCAGCTGGTGGAAGTATAGGCTACCCCCATGCCTTCTCAGCTTTTTGGAGGGTCTAGAAATATGAACTGAGATACTCATGTTTGCTACCAGTCAACTCTCCAGGCCAAGCTTATTATTTTCAGTCAGAATAAATTAGCTTCAGATTAGAGTTTTGTATAACTCAGTATATGATTCATAAGGAACTGATGTTAATAGACTGTAAATTGTGATATAGGATGTCCAAGTTACTATATTTCTTAGTTTCTTGAGCTTTTGAAGCAAGAATGATTTGGTTAAGGAAGAAATTAATTTTCTGGTATAAGAATATCTTTAGGAAACTAAAGAAAATTAATTACATTGAAGCACAGAAGTAGAGGAATAGCTATGGGGGGCACACCTGACTTGGTGTTGTGGGAGAGACCTCAGTGGAGCCTAGCCCCTGCAGAGGCCCAGTTTTCAACAGACTGTGGCTTCCCGGAGCACAAGGAACGAGCTATCTGAAGCACACGAAGGCGTTTGAACAGGAGTGCTGACTGTTCCAGAGGCGGAAGCAGAGGGAACAGATGGAGGCAGGGTAGCCCATGGCTAGGCAGATAGAGTCGTGGGCTCTGAGGTGGCCCTGTCGGGGTTACCTGCCAGCCAGTGGACCTGTCAGTGAAGTAAAAGCCTTGGGTCACTAGCCTAAAAAACACACAAACAAGCAAAACCACAGAAGTAGAATTGTGGTTATTATCCTTGGTTGTCTTTTTTCTTTTTTGTTGTTCAAAAGTTTCTCTTGGCCAGGAATGGTAACACAGGCCCTTCAATTCCATCACAGTGGCGTTAGAAACAGACATACCTCTGTGAGTTCAAAGCCAATCTGGATTACATAGTGAGTTCTAGGACATAAAGAGACTCTGGTTCAATCCCCTGCCTCCAAAGTTTCTTTTTTTGAAAAACTACATTTATTATAAAACGACTTAAGAGACAGTTTGGTAACTGTCTCTTATATTATTATTATTATTAAATTATAAAAAGAAATAATTTCTGTGTGATTTGAGATGGTACGTGTTTGTTTAACTTTAAAAAAAAATGGGAGAATGGCTCCTATCACAAATAATTTATGACCATATGTAGTTTTAAGTGATTATTAAACTAAGATCGGCTGACTTTCCTTCTCTTGACATGGGAAAATGGAATCCCGTATGTCCTAGGAGGCCCTGCATTACACCTCAGAGAGATTGGTTTGAAAAGTATGATGATAGTGGACTTTAGAGGTGTAAATGGGTAAAAAGATGTTTTTTAAAAGGCTGGTACTGGTGATATAGCTAAGTCACCGAGTGAAAGTACTTAGAAAAGCCTGGTGACCAAAGTTTTATCCTGTAGAAGCCATGGTGGAAGGAAGGCACCAATTTCACATATTTGTCTCATGAATTCTACAGATGGGCTATAATACGCCTGCTCTCCGTGATAAACAAAGTAGAAAATGTAAAGGAAAACTATGAAAGTTAGCATTGTGCGGCTTTGTGCTTTTACTTGGACCTTCAGTGTTCGTGAGAGTCAGAGTCAAGTCTTAAAAGTCTTTATGGTGGTGGATAATATGTAGTATCTTAGCAATAAAGAGTTGGAAGGCATAGAACTAACAATCCAGATAAATGAGGTTTACCTCAAATAACTGCCTGTGCTATCTCAGTGTCATATAAAACCCTGTGCAGTTGTTAAATTAGGATAAACAAACAAAAATCCCTACTGTGATTTTATTAAATGTTTGCAATCACTTGGAAGTTAGATAGTAGATTCCTTGCAGTACTACTTGTGTTCCAGATCGTATCTTGATTACTGTAGCTTTTTGATTTGTACTAGATCAAGGTACAGCTAATTGAGCAAAACCTTCCATTTTATTGACATCTGCTTTTTTGAGACATGTCCACATAGCACATGGTATTCTTGGCAGACAGTGAGAGCTGCCCTCTTTCCCAACAATAGCCTTAGTTGTGATTGCCTGTTGAACTTTTGTATCTTTGTTTTTCTATCGAGTTCTTTTATTTTTTTTTTTAAGTGTGGCTAGCAAATGTAGTGTAACTAAATGTGGTATAACTAAGACTGTAAGTGGCAGTTATCAGCGTGAGATCAAAATAAAAGCAAGCAGTTCATATGGTGCAGTTTATATGGGTCCTTTGCAGTTAGTAAGATGGACCCTCTCTTCATAAAAATCAGTGATTTCATTGTCTGTGAACTGATGTAAATATAGTTTTAAATGATCTGTTATATGAAATTCCAGACACACACACACACACACACACACACACACACACACCAGTAGGTATGGACATGCTTCTATGACAGATAAGGATTACAGTAGCCACAATAGCAAATGTTACTTTTTTTTTTAATTTTTATTTTCTATATTCTATGTTTACATTCCAAAGGCTTTCCCCTTTCCCAGTTCCCCCCCACCATATGTCCCATAATTCCTCGCCCCCCCCCCAGCTATTCCCCAATCATTCCTCCCCCCCCCCACGATTTCTCTGTTCTGGGTCTACAATACTGGATCCAATCTTTACAGGCCCAGGGTCCTCTCCTTTCTTCTTCTTGGGAGTCATTTGACTTGCTAATTGTGCCTTGAGTATTTAGGGCTTCTGGGCTCATTAATATCCACTTATCAGTGATTGCATTTCATGTGTATTCTTTTGTGATTGGGTTAGCTCACTTAGGATGATATTTTCCAGATCTAACCATTTACCTACAAATTGCATGAGTTCATTATTTTTAATTGCTGAGTAGTACTCCATTGTATAAATATACCACATTTTCTGTATCCATTCCTCTTTTGAGGGATATCTGGGCTCCTTCCAATTTCTGGCTATTATAAACAAGGCTGCTATAAACATAGTGGAGCATGTGTCTTTATTGTATGCAGGGGAATCCTATGGGTATATGCCCAGGAGTGGTATGCCAGGGTCCTCTGGAAGTGACATGCCCAATTTTCTGAGGAACCGCCAAACTGATTTCCAGAGCGGTTTTACCATTAACAAATGTTACTTTTAAAATCTACTTTCATACAAGATATAGAAGAAAGAATCTCAGTCATAGAAGATACTGGCATATTGGTCTAAGAAAATACAAAGTGTAAAAAGCTCCTAACCCAAAATACCAGGAAATTCAGGACATAATGAAAAGATCAAGCCTAAGAATAATTGGAATAGAAAAGAGTAAAGATTCCCAGTTCAAAGAGCCAGAAAACATCTTAACAAAATCATAGAAGCAAACTTTCCTAACCTAAAGAGAGATGGCTATAAATGTACAAGAAGCCTACAGAACACCAAATTGATTGGACCAGAAAAGAAATTTCTCCCATCACATAGTAATCAAAACACTAAATGTAAAGGACAGAGAATATTAAAAGCTGTAAAGGAAAAAAGCCAAGTAACATATAATTACACCAGACTTCTCAAAAGAGATTCTGAAAGCCGGAAGATCCTGGACAGATACCATCCAGACCCTAAGAGAATACTTTCAATTGTAAATTATGAGTTTTTCCTTGAAGTGTTTGATAAGCTTATAATGTCCTAGTCACGCTTTCCTCTGATATTTTAAGTCAGACCAGGTCATTATGAGCACATGGGGATCATGTGATACTTGCTGCTTCTAGCTTGTCTTTGTATTATGGTAGATCTCCCTTTGCAGAGCTAATTTTAATTGGTTTTTGTGTATATGTAAATCTTATATTTTTAGAATAATAGGTTAGTGCATAAAATGCATTAACAAAAGAAACCAATTATCTTGAATTAAAGTGATCAATATATTAGTTATATTCCTTATGAATTAAGCTGAAACCTTCTGCCCTCTTAGACAATCAGAAAGACTTGTCTTCTAAGTGGTGTTTTGAGATAGCTATAATAGTTGGGATATAAAAATATGTATGCTTTTTCAATATCAGAATTCTTATATATTGTTAGTACTGCTGTGGTTCATTTTCTACATTCTTAATTTCATATGAGTGGTCCTGAAAATTAAGAAAACCTATAGAACTATAGAAATAGCAGAGTGGCCAACTTTTTAGCACTTTCATATTGCCAACCAAGTGTTTTTAAAAAATCAAGGAGGTAGTGGTTTTATCCCAGGCTCCCAAGGGTGAGATAATGTTCCAGAAATAAGAGCAGCCTGAGAAAAGTTTTATTCATTTACCCTAAAAATTAAAGTATTTCCTTGGGAAGTATTTGTACAGATTATCTTTGTAAAGGAGTTTGAGCAGTGATAACCTAACCTCCAGTTTTAAAAGTATGTGTATGTATTTAAACTGTGTTTAAGACCATTTATGATGACCTAGTGAGGCCCGATTGGCAGGTGCGTATTCCTGTGTGTGGAAATGTAGACTGACACTTGGTTGCGTCTCTGAAGATGACCAGCAATAGAACTGTTATTCTATACTAATAAGGTTGTTTATTGCTGATTCAGTAAACCTAATCATTTTTACGTTTACCTTAGAGCATTTGAACTGTAGCAAACAGTTTTTATGGTTTAGATGGAATTCTTTGTTATATTTTATATTTTCTAAAATTTAGTTGAAATATCACCTTATGAAAGTATATCATAGGGACTTGTTAATCCTACTTTCATAACCTTAAACGGCACAGTGGAGGCCAGTTGAGTAATTTTGCCCTAGGTAATTTGCACCCATGGAGAATACTTTGGACTTTGCTAAAAGAGGCAATTGTTTGATGACTCACTTTTCAAAACTGCAGTGTTAGATAATCACTCAGTATGCACTCGAAGTGCATTATTTGTGGATATTAGTAATGCAGGGAAAAAAAGCCATGAGGTAATAGTATTATTCTGTACAGAAGGTAGGATATATAGTAATATAAATTTTGAATTAGTTCTGTAAAATTAGGAATTTAATAAATATTAGCTAATGAAAACATCTACTGACATTTGAGGAAACTGACTGCCAGCTGCCTACGTTCTCGGAAGATGTTAGCGTGAAGATATGCTTGTTGTAGTATGAGAAAATATGTAAATAGATTCTAGAGCAGCAGGTGAGGCTGGGATGATGTGTGTAGACTGGCTCTCATATTGGTGGAGTACACTCTGAGGTGAGATTTTACAGTGAGTCCCTGAGTCCAGGTAGATGACGATTTGATGCTCTGAGCCTTTTGATTTTTGCTTTTGCACTACTATTATAATCTGCTAGGTTTCCTTTTTGTCTCTGTATTGCTGTCATTTGAGGGCTGGAGATGCAGTGCTGCATCATTCAGAGGGTGACAGGCCACTGTTTACCACATCTGTGGAAAAAGGAGGATTGCTGTACCTGAGAATACTTCCTGTCCAATCAGGAAGGGAACAAGGAACTGTAGACAGATAGGATTAATTGGGAAAATGCTTATTGGATGTTTTAAAGTATATACATTTTTATTTCAAAAGAGCAGTGTTTTGTTGGGGAAAATTATAGTAATATAAATATAAATATAAAGGAGGAGCCAGTCATGGTAATGCACACATGTAGTCCCTGACCTTAGGAAGCTGAGAAAGGCATGCTGCAGGCCAGCTGGGCTGCACGCCTGCTCTCTGACTCAAAAGCTTAAAGAGATAATCGGGGTCAGGTTCTAGGGAGCCCCACTTGCTGGAAGGCTTTGTTCTTTAGGCGCGTGTTACTCTGCTATTCCTGTGAGAGTGTAGCTGAGGGCATTTGTACAATCCACAGAAGAGATGCGACTCATAATCTAGGAGCAGAATTTCCTAGATTTTTAGGGAACATAACTTTTTCTATGAAGTTTGATTTATGAAATATGAGATATGACCAGTATGTAACCAGAGCTTGTGTTTTAGTGGCAGGCCATTATCTTTTAACTCTAAAATCTTTTTAAAAGGATATATTTCAATTGTTCTCAGCTGTTGTATTTCTATAGTAGTCAACCATAAACCAAGCAAGTTTGTGTCATTATTACCAACTTGCTGAAGCATGAGTCAGTGGGAAATAAAATGAATGGGGTAGGAGTAGATGGAGCTAATGGCAATCCTTGAGAAGAAAGCTTATCTGTAGAACATTTCAAAAGATACGAGAAAGTGTGTTTACAAGTTCAAGTAAAACAAAACAAAATAAAAACAGTCTCTTCGTGCCAGGCTGCCTGTGACCTGCAGCCTGGTAATGACGCTGATGGTTATCCAAGTTAGAAGGCTCTGAAGTACGCACTGGGAGGGGAAGGCGTTCAAAGGGGCTGGGCTGCTGCTTGATGTATCTGAGGGACAGCAGAGGGGTCAGCAGCTAGTGAGCAGTGTGAGGAGGAGATAGGGACAGAGATGGTGGGTTGCATAGAGAGGGCTGGGAGCTTTACCCATGGAAAACAGTCCATGAAGGTAGGCGGAAGGCTTGAGGGCCGCATTTACAGGGACTGTACTGGGACTGGGGAACTGCATACTCTGTCAGTCAAGTGCCCATCACATAAGTATGAGGAGCTGAGTTCACATCCCCATCCTCTGCTACATGAATTCAGGCATGGCAGGTGGGGCTCCTCTTGTACCTGGTGCTAGAGACGGGGAGATTTATAGAGCTGTTTGGTGGGCTAACCTCCTGAATTCATGAGCCTCGTTCAGTGAGAAGTCTCTGTTCTTAAAAAAAAAAAAAAAAAAAAAAAAAAAAAATCAGGTGGAGAATGACTGAGAAAGAGAACCACGCAGACCTCTGGCCTTTCAATGTGTGCACGCATACACATGCGTGCACTCCTCCATCAACATGCACATGTTCTCCTTTACACACAGGCCTCTCTCCCCCACAAGAGAGGTCATGTCAATCCATGGTGATAAGAGGATCTGAGGAAGGACGGGCTATAAATATGGAGCCAAGGGAGGGGTAAGCCTTGCTGAGTGCAGTGGTATTGGAATTCGATTAGTAATAAGTACTAGAGCAAAGGGAAAGTGGCTTGGATAAGTTCCACTGGGTTAGATAACTGTGGGTCTCCATTCAGAGAATTGAGGACAGGACAACACTATGAAATGTAAAGAAGAAACCTTTCTGCTACCACAATAATCTCTCAATCTGAGCATTCTATAAGAAAAAAAAAATCAATATGGTACTTCTTTCTAAAAGGAACAAAGACTACATGAGAATCTAAGAAGACAAAAATGGAAAGCAACTACAAGTACCTGCTGTGCTGCAGAAAGAGCCACTTTGTTTTCTAAAGTCTCTGGGTCTTTTTTAGTCAGGGATCCATCTTGGCATTCGGATGTAAAACTCAGAGTAAACTTCCAGCAAGTTGTATTGTAGCTCTGAAAACTGTAGCTTTTTCTTTTATTTTTTTGTGTTTTTCTGTAGAAAAAAATATAGGATCCACATAGACCATATGTATCTCCCATACATGATTTTAAAAATATGTATGATATAGGATAACTAAATAATGCTGGATTTTTTATTTTTATTTTTTTTATTTATTTATTTATTTATTTATTTATTTATTTTACTTTTTGGATTTGGTTTTTTCGAGACAGGATTTCTCTGTAGAGCCTTATCAGCCGGGCATGGTGATGCACACCTGTAATCCCAGCACTTGGGAGGCAGAGGCAGGCGGATTTCTGAGTTCAAGGCCAGCCTGGTCTACAGAGTGAGTTCCAGAACAGCCAGGGCTACACAGAGAAACCCTGTCTCGAAAAAACAAAAACAACAAAAAAAGAAAAAAGTCTCTCTGTAGAGCCTTGGCTGTCCTGGAACTTCACTCTGTACACCAGGCTGGCCTCAAACTCAGAAATCCGCCTGCCTCTGCCTCCCAGAGTGCTGGGATTAAAGGCATGCACCACCACTGCCCGGCTTAAGGTCTTTTTTTTTTTCGGGGGGGGGGGAGGGTTAGTTTGGTTTGGTTTGATTTGGTTTTCCAAGACAGGGTTTCTCTATGTAGCCCTGGCTGTCCTGGACCTTACTCTGTAGACCAGGATGTGCTCAAACTCAGAAATCCGCCTGCCTCTGCCTCCCAAGTACTGGGATTACAGGCGTGCGTGATTACCACTGCCGTGCTGGATATTGATTAAGGTGAGTCACATTATAACTGGATATGACCTATCTTTACAAACTTAATTTAACTCAAATTTCCTTTGCTTTTAAAGATATATTGGGGTGGGGGAGGGGACTAGAGTGATGGCCAGTAGATAAGAGCACTGGCTGCTCTTCCGTAGAACCAAGGTTCAATTCCCATCATCCAGTGGCAGGTCACAGCTGTCTGTAACGTTAGTTCTAGAGGATCCACACCCTTACACACGCATGCAAGCAAAACACCAATGCATGTGTTATTAAAATTGTGTGTGTGTGTGTGTGTGTGTGTGTGTGTGTATGACTTGTGTCTGTGTGCCCGTGAAGGAGAGAGAAAGCATTGGATCCACTGAAGCTAGAGTTACAGGTGAGTCCCCAGTGTAGGTACTAGAAACCAAACGTAGGTCTTCTAGAAGAGCAACAGGTGTTTTTATAGCCATGGAGTGAAAAACTGATTTGAAATACTGCTGACAGCTGATGTCATGATAAATACTTGAATCTGACAAGCCTTGGAAGCAATCATGTTTTTAGAAGCAATCATATGTTTATTGTAATGTCGATGAATATACATGCCTATTAGCAATCATATATTTATTGTAATGTCTATGAATATACATGCCTATTAGGCTTTAAAATATTTGAGAAGGTGTTATGATTTTTAAGACTACTTAAAAGCACACAAAATGAGTGGCCTGGAACAATATCCTTCCAGTTTCCATCTGTGCCCGGAGCTGGTTTCCTGTCAGTGCCGGTATACCTATGAGCACATGTAATACCACCATGTCTGCTCAAATTCCTGGCCCAAGAGGGACCAGTCTAGAGTCATCAGGACACAGGAACCTGGGAACAGCCTGACACAGGATCCATCCAGTTCCTATGTGCACCGGAGATGGTCCTGTGCCACAGCTCTCCATACCTAAATTCCTCCCAGAGAGAACTGGTCTCCTAGGCATACTGACACACATGCCTCTAGGAGGGAAAAGCCACAGTCAGAAAAAGCAAAACCAGCTAATACTAGAGATAACCAGATGGCAAGAGGAAAGGACAAGGACATTAACAACAGAAACCAAGGGTACTTGATATCACCAAAACCCAGTTCTCCCACCACAGCAAGCCCTGGATGCTCCAACTCACCAGAAAAGCAAGAGACTGATTTAAATTACCTCTCATGATCATGATAGAGGACTTTAAGAAGGATATAAATAACTCTCTTAAACAAATACAGGAGAGCACAGGTAAACAGCCAGAAGCCCTTAAAGAGGAAACACAAAAATCCCTTAAAGAATTACAGGAAATGAAATGTAAATAGAGAATATATCCAATAAAAAAAAAAGAATTACAGGAAAATGCAATCAAACAGATGAAGGAATAAAACAAAACAACCCAGGACCTAAAAATGGAAATAGAATCAATGAAGAAATCACAAGGGGAGACAACCTTGGAGCTAGAAAACCTAGGAATGAGATTAGGAGTCAGAGACACAAGCATCACCAACAGAATAGAAGAAATAGAAGAATCTCAGGTGCTGAAGATACCATAGAAAACATTGACTCAACAGTCAAAGAAAATGCAAAGTGCATAAAGCCTGTAACCCAAAATATCCAGCAAATCCAGGACCCAATGAGAAGACCAAATTTAAGGATTATAGGTATAGAAGAGAGTGAAGAGCCAGGCAGTGGTGGCACACGCCTTTAATCCCAGTACTTGGGAGGCAGAGGGAGGCGGATTTCTGAGTTCAAGGCCAGCCTGGTCTACAGAGTGAGTTCAGGACAGCTGGGGCTACACAGGGCTACACAGAGAAACCCTGTCTCGAAAAACCAGAGAGAGAGAGAGAGAGAGAGAGAGAGAGAGAGAGAGAGAGAGAGAGAAAAGATTCCCAACTTAAAGGGCCAGTAAATATCTTCAACAAAATTATAGAAGAAAACTTACCTAACCTAAAGAAAGAGATGCCCATGAACATACAAGAAACCTATAGCACTCCAAATAGACTTGACCAGAATAGAAAATCCTCCTGTCACTTAATAGTCAAAACACTAAATGCACAAAACAAAGAAAGAATATTAAAAGCAGTAAGAGAAAAAGGTCAAGTAACATATAAAGGCAGCCCTATCAGAATTACACCAGACTTCTCACCAGAGACTATGAAAGTTAGAAGATCCTGGGCAGATCTCATACAGACCCTAAGAGGACATAAATGCCAACCCAGACTACTATACCCAGCAAAACTCTCAATTACCATAGATAGAAAAACCAATATATTCCATGACAAAAACCAAATTTACATATCTTCCCACAAATCCAACCCTATAAATGAAAATAGACAGAAACTAGGGTGTAGTTTCCCTCCTTGTGTTCCAACACAAGCAAGGAAGTGATCTTCCTTCAACAAACCTAAAAGAAGATAACCACTTAATCAAAATTCCACCTCTAACAACAAAAATAACAGGAAGCAACAGTCACTATTTCTTAATATGTCTTAACATCAATGGACTCAATTCCCCAATAAAATGACATAGCCTAACACACTAAATACGTAAACAAGACCCAGCATTTTGCTGCATACAGGAAATGTACTTTAATGTCAAAGACAGACACTACAGCAGTGGAAAGGACTGAAGAACAATTTTCCAAGCAAATGGTCGCAAAAAGTCAAGCTGAAGTAGCCATTCTAATATAAGATAAAATGGCTTTCAACCAAAAGTAATAAAAAAAGATAAGGATACTTCATACTCATCAAAGGAAAAATCTACCAAGAAGAACTCTCAATTCTGAACATTTATGCTCCAAATGCAAAGCTACCCACATTCATAAAAGAAACTTTACTAAAGCTCAAATCACACAATGAACCTTACACAATAATAGTGGGAAACAACACCCCACTGTCATCAGTGGACAGATCATGGAAACAAACTAACAGAGACACAGTAAGACTAACAGAAGTGATGGACCAAATGGTTCTTAACATATCTATAGAACATTTCATCCTAAAACAAAGGAATATGCCTTCTTCTCATCACCTCATGGTACCTTTTCCAAAATTGACCATATAATTGGTCACAAAACAGACCTCAACAGGTACAAGAAGATTGAAATAACCCATGTATCCTATCAGATCACCATGGACTAAGGCTGATCTTCAAAAGTAACAAAAACAACAGAAAGTCCACATATGCATGGAAGCTGAACAATGATTTACTTGATGATACCTTGGTCAAAGAAGAAATAAGGAAAAAAATCAAGGACTTTTTAGAATTTAATGAAAATGAAGGCACAACATAACCCCAATTTATGTGGCACAATGAAAGCAGTGCTAAGAGGAAAACTCATAGCTCTGAGTGCCTCTAAATAGAAACTGGAAAGAGCATATGCTAGCAGTTTAAAAGCACTCCTGAAAACTGTAGAACAAAAATAAGCAAATACACCAAAGAGAAGTAGATGGCAGGAAATAATCAAACTCAGGACTGAGAAACTTGAAGCAATCCTACTAAAATCAGGGACTAGCCAAGGCTGCCCTCTCTTCCTATCTATTCCATACAGTACTTCACGATAGCCACAAACCGTGCAAGAACTTCAAGTCTCTGAAGAAAATTGAAGGAGACCTCAGAAGATGGGAAGAAGAAAAAAAAGAATTGATTGATTTGCATTCTTCTACTGCAGACCACAAGTTGGACCAGCACCATTTGTTGAAAATGCTGCCTTTTCTTCACTGAATGGTTTTAGCTCCTTTGTCAATGATCAAATGACTCTAGGTTCGTGGGTTCATTTCTAGGTCTTCAGTTCTATTCCATTGATCTACCTGCCTGTCACTATACCAATACCATGCAGTTTTTATCACAATTGCTCTGTTAGAACAGTTTGAGGTCAGGGATGGTGATTCCTCCAGAAATTCTTTTACTGTTGAGAATAGTTTTCACTAGCCTGGGTTTTTTTTTTTGTTATTCCAGATTAGGGGAACAACTCCAGTTATAATAATCACAACAAGATAGATAAGCCCTTAGCCAGCCTAACCAGAAAGCACAGAGACAGTATAGAAATTTACAAAATCAGAAATGAAAAGGGTGACCATATCAACAGAAAGCGAGGAAATCCCCCCCCCCAAAAAAAATTATCAGATCTTACTACAAAAGCCTATACTCAACACACCTGTAAAATCTGGATGAAATGGACAATTTTCTATACAGATACCAGGTATCAAAGTTAAATTATGGTCAGATAAAGTATCTAAACAGTCCCATAACCTGTAAGGAAATAGTATTTCTTACATGATTAATAGTCTCCCAACCAAAAGAAGCCCAGGACTAGATGGGTTTAGTGCAGAGTTCTGTCAGACCGTCAAAGAAGACCTAATACCAGTATTCTTCAAACTATCCCACAAAATAGAAACAGAAGGACCACTATCCAATTTGTTTTATGAAGCCACAATTACTCTGATACCTGAACCACACAAAGACCCAACAAAGAAAGAGAACTTCAGACCAATTCCTTTATGAATATTGATGCAAAAAATACTCAATAAAATTCTCGCAAACTGAATCCAAGAACATGTCAAAACAATCATCTATCATGATCAAGTAGGCTTCATCTCAGGATGCAGTGATGGTTCACTATATGGAAATCCATCAATGTAATCCACTATATAAACAAACTTAAAGGAAAAAAAACATATAATCATTTCATTAGATGCTGAGAAGGCATTGGACAAAATCCAACACCTCTTCATGATAAAAGTCTTGGAAATATCAGGAATTCAAGGCCTATAAAAGCAATATACAGCAAACCAGTAGCCAACATCAAACTAAATGGAGAGAAACTTGAAGCAATCCCACTAAAATCAGGGACTAGACAAGGCTGCTCCCTCTCTTTCTGCGTATTCAATATAGTACTTGAAGTCCTAGCCAGGGCAATTAGACAACAAATTGATCCATTCTTTTCTCCCTGTTTAAAGCTCAAGTCCAAGTGGATCACGGATCTCCAATATAAAACCAGGTACACTGTATCTAGTAGAAGAGAAAGTGGGGAAAAGCCTTGAACACATGGGCACAGGGGAAAAGTTCCTGAACAGAACACCAATGGCTTATACTCTAAGATCGATAATCAAGAAATGGGATCTCATAAAATTGCAAAGCTTCTGTTAAGGCAAAGAATATTGTCAGTAGGACAAAACCACAACCAACGTGTTGGGAAAAGATCTTTACTAATCCTATCCAATAAAGGACTAATAACCAATATATACAAAGAACTCAAAAAGTTAGACTCTGGAGAACCAAATACCCCTATTAAAATATGGGGAACAGAAATCCCTCAACAGAGGAATGGATACAGCAAATGTGGTACATTTATTTATACAATGGAGTACTACTCTGATATTAAAAACAATGACTTCTTGATATTCACAGGCAAATGAATGGAACCTGAAAATATCATCCTGAGTGAGGTAACCCAGTGATAAAAGATCTTTACCAATCCTACATCCTATAGAGGTCTAATATCCAAGACATACAAAAGAACTCAAGAAGTTAGACTCCAGAGAATCAAATAACCCTATTAAAAAATTGGATACAGAGCTAAACAAAGAATTCTCAACTGAAGAAACTCGATGGCTGTGAAGCACCTAAAGAAATGTTCAGCATCCTTAGTCATCCGGGAAATGCAAATCAAAACAACCCTGAGATTTCACCTCATACCAGTCAGAATGGCTAAGATCAAAAACTCAGGTGACAGCAGATGCTGGCGAGGATGTGGAGAAAGAGGAACACTCCTCCATTGCTGGTGGGATTGCAAGCTGGTTCAACCTCTCTTGAAATCAGTTTGTCAGATCCTCAGAAAATTGGACATAGTACTACCTGAGGACCCAGCTATACCACTCCTAGTCATATACCCAGAAGATCCTCCACCATGTAGTAAGGACACATGCTCCACTATGTTCATAGCAGCATATTCAAAATAGCTATAAGATGTTCCTCAACAGAGGAATGGATACAGAAAATGTGGTACATTTACACAATGGAATACTACTCAGCTATTAAAAACAACTTTATGAAATTCACAGGCAAATGGATAGAACTTGAGAATATCATCCTGAGGAAGGTGGCTCAGCCATAAAGGAACAAACATAGTATGTACTCACTAATAAGTGGATACTGGCCAAAGTTCGGAATATCCAAGATTCAATTCACAGACCTAAGAAGAAGGAAATCCAATTTGTGAATTCTTCAGTGCTTTTTAGAAGGGTGAACAAAATACTCACAGGAGGAAATATGGAGACAGTGTGGATCAGAGACTGAAGGAAAGGCCATCCAGAGAGTGCCCACCTGGGGATCCATCCTACATACAGTCCAAAACCTGGACCCTGTTGCGGATGCTGGGAAGTACTTGCTGATAGAGCCTGATATGGCTGTCTACTGAGAGGCTCTGCCAGAGCCTGACAGATACAGAGGTGGATGCTTGCATCCAACCATTGGGCTGAGTGCAGGGTCCCTGATAGAGGAGTTGGAGAAGGGACTGAAGGAGCTGAGGGGGTTTGCAGCCTCATGTGGGGAGCAACAGTATCAACTGGCCAGACCCTCCCCCCCCCCCGGAGCTCCCAGGGACTGGACCTCCAACCAAAGAGTATACACATGGAGGGACCCATGGCTCCAGCTGCATATGTTGCAGAGGATGGCCTTGTTAGACATCATTAGTAGGAGCGTCCCTTGGGTCTGAGGGGCTTCGATGCCCTAGTGTCTGGGAATGCCAGGACAGGAAGGCAGGAGTGGGTGGGTGGGTGGTGGAGAGGCAGGTGTGGGGCGGGGATGGGATAGTGGTTCCTCTGGGAAGCCCTGAAAAGGATAACATTGGAAATGTAAAGAAAATAATCCAATTTAAAAAAAAGCTAAAAAAAAAAAAAAATCACAAAATGTTAGATCCACATTCTGCCTATGGACAATACGTTCTTATTAGACTTCCATTTCATGCCACAAAGGCTCTCATTCTTACTGTGTTCTCACAGATGTCACCTCAAGTGTCTTAGTACTAAGTGTTAAAATGTCACATATGTTCAAGGTGTAGGTAAGCTAAGTATATGCTGTTATTCTTAGCGTATCTTGACTCTGAAGAGTGAGCACACACAGTAACCTGGATCTCCTCTGTTGGTAGGCACAGAGCCCAGTACAAATGCATTGCTGCCCTTGCTTTCTTAAGTGACATCCTTAACAGCCATTTACTCTGGATTATGTTGTAGCAAAATGAAGCATAATTTTGAAAGTTTCTATTACAGCCACATATTCTAAATAGTCTGTGCTTAATTTTGAAAGTAGTAACATAGCATTTGAAAACTGTAAAATACCACTTTTTGAAGCTTACCATAAACTTTTTTTAAAATTGATGTTTTAAGGTTTTTAATTTATGAATGATTTAAAACTCACCCACTAGTTATGATTTAGATTGGAACCATGGTTTTTGTAATTTTGGTTTTATGTTTTGCTTGTTTTTGTGGTTTCATTTTGTGTCATTTTGTTTTATTGCGGCAAAGTTATTCTGTGTATCTGGCTGTGAGGGAATCTCTCAGCCAGCCATTGACCTGAGCACAGGGTCCTCAATGGATGTGTTAAAGGACCCAAGGAGCTGAAGGGGTTTGCAGTGCCATAGGAGGAACAACAATACAAGTCCCCAAGTACTCCCAGAGCTCCCAGGGACAAAACAATCAACCAAAGAGTACACATGGAGTTACCCATGGCCCCAGACACATTGGCAGCAGAGGATGATCTTGTTGGACACCAAATGGGGGAGAGGCCCTTGGTCCTGGAAAGACTTGATGCTGTAGTGTAGAGGAATACCAGGACAGGGAAGCAGGGGTGGGTTGATTGGAGATGGCTTACAGGATTTTCAGGGGAGGGAGGAATCAGGAAAGGGGACAACATTTGAAGTGTAAATAAAGAATATACCTAATAAAAAATAAACATGAATGAATAAATAAATAAATAAATAAATAAATAAATGCGAAAATATCAAAATTAAAAAAAAAAAAAAAAGAACATACTCTGTGAACCACACTGGCCTCAGACTCAGAGATCTGCCTGTCTCTCCCTCCCAAAACCTGGGGTTAATGGTGTGTACCCCCACTCCCAGATGATTCGATTCTTAAATTGATACCCATATCACAAACATGGATAAATGATACTGTAAGAGTTTGATTGAAAAGATAAATTGTGTTACATTGATGCGGTGGTATCTGATCTTAACAATGATTTTAAAGCTAATTGAAATTCAATTCTCAAGCTTTCCATTAAGGATTTAATACCAGATTACTGTACTACAGTGATCGGGAGGACTTTAACATTTAATTTATTGGTCTTTTCATTTGTCTCATTTCAGTCGAGGCATCTCAGGTGGTGGGCTGGAGCATCATTTTAGATGATTTGATAGAGTAGAGCTTTTTGCTCTGAGGCCTCCAGGAGATCCCTCCTCTCCTCTCTGGCTTGGACTTGGTTCTGGGTTTGTTGTATTTTCCATTTAGGTTGTTTTCTCCACATATGTCAGTCCACCACCAGCCACCTAAAGAAGACAGATACCTGGTTATTTTATTGTAGATGCATGTATCCCAGTATTCATAATTCTGTGTGACTCACGTACACCATCAACATAGTGAGGAACATTCCAGCTAAAATAGCTGAACCAGAATTGATACTTGAAACTACAATCATCAGATTTTTTGTCTTTGGAGAGAATGTTTGATTGAGATTAGTATTTTAAAGAACTTATTATGGATAATAGCTAAAACCGTAGGTGATACTTTGAAGAAAGTGTTGCCATTCATGAGATACCTGAGTAACTTTCTGGACAATAGAGCTGTCCCTTTGCTCTGTGATCCCATGTAGAAAACATCAGGTCTCTTTGCTCTGGGAGGGCCTCGGGGATATTGCCAGCAATCTCAGCCACATGTAGCGTGTAGTTGGTTTCATGATTGCCCAGGTGAACGGAGTATTCAGCATAGTGCTTGCTGTCTTTCCAGTCTTGTAGCTCAAGTCGTAAAATGTAGTTAGACTGTTGGACTATAGCATAGATCTTCTCGAGGCCCAACCAAAATTCTCCTGAAGAGAAAAGTTAGGGGGGGGAAAAACCCTGTGTGATATTAACTACAGATCAGGCTAGGGTTTCACTATTTAGCCCAGGCTGGTCTCAAAGTTGATATCTTCCCACCAAAGTGCTATGATTACAAGTATTTACTGTTATTTTTCTTGGCCAGTTTTTGTCACTATTTTTAGTTTGTTGATGTTAATAAGTTTATTTCTGATTCCTGGGTTACTTTGAAATCTTGTAAAATATTTATATTATTGGTGTTATAGTGAATGCTTAAAATGCTAATACTTGGGAGGTGGAGACAGAAGGAATTGTTGTTTAAAGTCTTCACTACACAGAGAGCTGTGTAAACCCATCCTGGACATGGGACCCTATCTGAGAAACCCCAAACAAATCCTTTCTAAAACTTAATACTGAGTTTTGTGAACTTATATCTGTGTCTGAGTATATGCACTGTCCCTCCCTTCCTGTCTTCCTCTTTTTTATTAATAGATCTGTCTGTCTGTCTGTCTGTCTGTCTGTCTGTATTGTTTTCTTTGAGTTCTGGCAACTGAATCTGACTTCATGCATGTGCCGAGCAAGACTTTCCCACTGCCCTATGGCGCAGCATCAAGTGTGACTTTTTCTCCCTTAATGTTACTTAGACCTGTATTTAAGTCTGTATTAAAACCATGTCTTGAGTAACCCCAGCTTTATTTCAAAAATGTATTTTACAAAATGTTTTATATATAACACATTACATTGTTAGAGATATGTTTAGGTTTGGTCATTGAGAGCATAATATCTCACTTGTACCACCATAAGTATTTAGACACCACTTTACCATCAGCTGTTCATTAATATATCCACATTCAATCAAGAGACTGCTTTTATATGTCCAGTCTTAAATAATAGTGATAGCATTTTTCTCAAATGTGAAGTTTTTCCATAGAAAAAAATCTAATCAATTTAAAGATGAGATTTGAATGTTCTGTTAGTATATTTCTCTATAATTAAAACTATTTGGGATTAAAAACAGTAGTACTATAAGTAGATCATTATACAACCTATATTTAGGTGTTTAATGACAACAAATATTATTGCTATTGAGTTAGGAAACTTTACTTTAGGATTATAAATGGAATAATTTGTTGCTAATTAGGAATAAACCAGCATTCTGAACTGTCAGTCCTTTTAGTGTTAAACTCAATCCCAGAAGAATTAGAACTGCAAAATACCACTGATAGACCATCTCTTTAGGGATTTATGTAGTACCATCAATAGATAATTTTTAAAATAATAAGTAGTTCTGAGTCTTAAACATTTTTTTAGTATAATAGCAGATGACTTCTACTTTATAAGTGAATATTACACAGTCACAAATGTCTATAATATGCTTTTTTGATTTTAAGTATATTTTTTATTCTTTTGCTTATTTTTATAGTTTTGTTTTGAAATTAAAATAGAGTATCATATTCTAGAGCATTCAGAGAACCACAGTTCTGTAGTATATATCTATAATATTGAATAATTAAAATTAGTATTTGAGTCGTTAGACACTGTACTTCTGACAGTGACCCTGTACCTTCTTAGTCTTTTATTTTGTAGTTTTTTTACTTTCTTTTTGCTGCTGGGGGTCAGTCCCAGTGTTCTGCTAGTCAAATGCTCTGGCACCACACATTTAACCTGTATTGCTTCATACTTAAGATATCAATGAACGAGTACTATCTTTGTGGCTCATTTGTAGCATTTCCCCTCACTAGAGCCGATGGTATATACTGTTGTCCTTAATAAATATTATAATCATGAACTATAGAATAAAATTTCAACAAGCATACATAAGAGCAGACATGTAATAGTGATAAGTACAATTAAGATAGTTGCAATTGCTAACATGTATAGTATTTTCCAATCAGTTTTATGAAGACTGGGGTTTGTTTTTGTTTATTGTTACATTTCCACAGCCCATTTTATGATTGCTTCTTAATTTATATTTCTTTCAAGAAACGGTCTGAATGTGTGGCCCAGACTGGCCTTGAGCTTTCAGTCCATCTGCTACAAGACCTCCCAACCCCCCAAAGTGCTATGATCTCAGCCCCATGTCAGTACACCCAGCTAATACTGTTAAATCAACAGATAATGAATGATGCAAGGAAATCACTTTACCATCAAGCCTCCCAAAGCCTTTTTCATAGTTTTCCCATGTTTCGTTGAAGTTTTGTGAGCCATCTTTCCGGTGTTGAATTAATGTCCATGGACTGCCTGGAGAGTATGAATGAATGTAGTTATTTTTAGTAGATCAAAGTGAACAGAAAATTAACCTGTTTTGAGTTTGGTTTAACTTTGGCTTTGTGAGTTGATTAATTAGGTACTATATAGTTAAGATAATATACTTTATCATTTATTATGATCCCAGATTTGCATAAATATTCGTGTTCTGTGGGTTGATAACAGGCTTAGTTTTGGTAATAGGTAATAAGTATCTTGAGTTCACTCCAACCAATTCTTGCTTCAGTGGGATTACCTGATTGGGTGTCACAGTAGACATTAAACACTTGAGAGTTGCTTGGCTTAATGGTATACACGCCACTTGTATGTTCGCCTCTGTTATAAATTGCAGAGCAGTCAGCAGGAAGATCTAGAATTAACAGAAACTATTATGTAATATTTAGGAATAGAAGTATCTTTGGGGCTTACAACTTTACTACTACTCCATGTAATTGATATGAATGTTCAGTAATATTTATGCTAAAGCATGTTTATTGGGTGAAAAACTATCCAAATAACATTAAAATAACATTTCCAACTTACTTATTTTAAAAGAAAATGGAGAAAATGAGAATTTTAAAAACATTATCTTGTTAGGCAGTGAGAGTACTAAGGAGCAGAAGCTTAGAACAGAGTTTGGTTCATAGAAGCAACAGCTGTGTGGAAACAGACTGTGCCAGAAGAGCGCTCATAGGCATTTCTCCTGTGCGAGTCACAGAAACAAAAAGAACTGTTGAAAATGTATCATTTTGTAGTAGTTTGGGTGGAAATAGTGATTTTTGTTCCCTGGAACTTCTATTTTACCTGTGAAAGATTTTATGCAGATGGGAAAAGTAGAATTTTTGAGGAGAACTCCATGATTTTTCAGGTTTTAGAAGTGTATGTTTTCTTTGTACACATGAGCGTATCCTGTTTGTTGCTTTAGAAAGTAATCCTTTTAATAGATTTTGTTTTGTTTTGTTTATTCTTTTGCTGTTACACCATAGCTCAGGCAAACCGGAACCTAGCTCTGTAGTCAGGCTAGTCTCAATACCCTCTCAAGTGCTGAGATCACAGCTGAGATCACAGCTGTGAACCACCATGCCCTGACTAGAATGTCATTTTAAATATGACCTCTGTGGCTCTCCATATGTCTTATAAGCATAAGCTTCTTCCTTTTCTATACCTGTAGTATCATTTTATATCTATGAAATTAATAATTATTCCACATTTTTATATCAGCTTCATATCTTAAGAATGTCATTTATAGTGTTAAAATGTTAAAAAAAAAAAAAAAGGAAAAGGAGAAAGAAAAAGAAAGAAAGAAAGACAAGTCAGGATCCAATTAAATTGACATTTGTTGATGGCATTTGGTATATATAACTTTATACTCTTTTATCTAGATCAGACCAGGTCTTAAGAATAGGGAATTTTGTAGAAAAAAACTGGCCAAATTGTCTTACCATCTTGTTTGATTTTTGTTTTATTCAGATGAAGAGGGGTAGTAGTTCTTGGTGCTCTTGCTTTAGAAGAAAGAGAATTTTCTGTGGGTTCTTGAATACCAGTCTTTCTGAGCTGATAAAAGAATATAAATCTACTTTTAAACATACTGTTGTATATATAATTAGGGAATGCTAGGTAAGTATATCAAAAGTACAGTTCAGTGGCAGAGTGCCTGCTGAGCATGTGCAGAGCCCTCTCCCCAGTTGTACAGCAAGCAAAGAGGAATAAACAGCCCTTCCCAGAATGGACGGACATTCCATTCCTGAGACGTTTAATCAAGAACAGTATTTAATGAATAATAAAATTAAGAGAATGAAGCAAACAAAACAAGGGAGACATTGGTTAAAAGGAAAAGATCCGGTAAAGCTATATGCTTTGCAAATATATATATGCAAATAGAATATTTGAATATATTCTATTTTCAATGGTATGGATTATAAACTTAGCTAACTTTATTAACTTGAGTTTGCTGATTATGCTATTGCAATGGTCAGTTCCAAAATATTGAGTTCCTACAATGTGTTTATACAGTATTCTGTATAAAGGGTTTTAGTAATTAAAGTAATAGAAAAGAATCTCAGGTTCACAGATCTTCTAGTTTAATTCAATGGATAGGCAAGAAATAGCTTTCTATTTATGCTAAATATAAAGATATTACAGAGGGAAAAAACAATGTAGTAGCTTTGGGGGAGACTTTATTTTTTATTTATTGGCCTGGGACAGTTTCCCTGAGCATTTTGTTTTCATAAAAGTGTACAGGAAGTGCAAACACTAGGAGGAAAAACAGGCTTCTAGACAGAGCGCACACAGACGGAGGTCTTGTGGAGCAGTGTGTTTACGTAGTTGAGGAATAGCAGGGAATCCTGAGATAAGGAAGGGCTAAGTCATCGCAGGCCTGAGAGTCACTGTGAGCAAGATAGGAAGCCATGTGGAAACTTTGAGCAGAGCACATTCATGACCTGATTTAAGATTTAATAAGATCGTCTTAATGGAGTCAGTCATGGATTCCTTTTCTCGCAGTTTTGAGAGAGACTGCTGTTTTCTTGGTAGGATGCCCGAAGAGGCTGCATGGCGAAGGTTAGGTGCTTAGTTGTACAGAAAGTTTTGCAAGCAGATGGTTAGCACCTGCTTACGTCAACTGGTGCAACCGTCTGACACAGCAGTAGATTACTTACCTGGTTCTCTATTTCTTTTATCTGACTGTGCTGTCGACTTAATTGTTTATATTGTTCTTCCACACTCTGCAGGAGGTCTCTTATGCTGTTATCTTGCTGTTCTACAAAACTCTGCACACAGATTGTAGTTTGTTTAGAATGTCTTCTGTCTTTTTTGTTCACGGTTTTATTTACTTGTAATAGTCATCTAATTTTTAAAGTAGTAATAGCTTAGAAAAATGAACATTGGCTGCCATTGGCTATGCTTTGTTCAAATAACACACTTTTGCTACTGTATTTAAAAATTACCATATTTAAAACATACTGAATTTTATTTAAAGTAAAAGAAACAATGTCTCAAAGGAATTAGGATATGCCACTTACTATATTAATCTATTGCTCATGGAAGAATAGTTTTAAATTTAATTTTTTAAAAAATATTTCACCTCTAGCAATTATCAGTAGCATAATAGTTGAATGTTAAAATGTTACTTAATTGTATGAAATGTAAATTTTAGCTCTTTTTAAATATAATGTTAGGGAAACAAAACCTGAACTGAAGTTCCAGTGAATAATTTTATTTCTTGAAAAAAATATTTCTTGGAAAAAAATAAGTATGTTAATAAACTTGTAGAGTATTTAAAAGAGTATGTCTTAAAAATGTATTTTAAAAAGTCCATATTGAAATCAATCAGAATGCTGTGATTTCTGCTTACCTTAAGAGATGTCACTTCTGGGTGCTCCTGAGCCCCGGGTGGGTTTTGAATTAGGTTGGTTAGCTGCTCCTCCAGAGCCCTGACCTTGTGTTGAAGCGTGGTCTTCTCTTCCAGCAGACTTTCAAGCTTTGAGTTTAGTTCGAGTGACATATTCTTCACCTCTTCATTTTTAACTTGTAGTTTAGATGTGGTTTTTCTTAGCTCCTTTTCCTCCTCTTTGATTTCATTGGTTTGAAGTGATAGGTCATAAAAAGACTGATCAAATATATTGAGCTTCTGAAATATGTCGTTAATTTGTCCCTTAGTCTTATGGACAAAATCCTTAAGACCGTGACCCAGCTGCAGGAGGCCATTGGCTAAGATTTTGACATCATCCAACATAGCAAATCTTGATTTTGGCTCTGAATGTACATTATCAAATGGTGAAAGGTCTGGATCCACTCTGGATGCAACTACTAGAGGAACAACAAAAAGGAATAGTTTAATTGTGTGCATTTTTTTGTCTCAATTATTCAATTTCAAGCAATTTGGAACTTCTCCCTCCTGTAAGGAAACCAGGACCTCTTGGCTTTATATACTCAGCTCTTTGCTGCATGCGCACAGGGTTGGCAGGTGAACGGAGTTAACCATTAAGCTGTGCTAACTTGCACGAATGTAACCCTCCCCCATGCTGGTTAGATCAATGGCAACTGAAATCAAGGAAATGAGCAACTAATAGGAGGTCATTTTAAAAATTGTTGAAATAAATTTGCTGTACTGGTAATTATGCTTTCTGTATTAAGGTATCTACCTGTTTTTAAAAGTTCATTTTAGTATTTTCTACTATAAGATATTTACAAATAAATCTTAATTTTTGACGGATTGTTTGTCATTAAAATTGAGTAAAAATTAAATATCTGTACCCCTCATTGTACTTTGTCTATACTGTAAACAGCCACCATTCCCCATATCTCGTGTGAAGCCTTTCCAAGTTCTTGAGGTAGTACTGTGGTTCTCATTGCTGTAGTTTCTGTTTCTGTAGTCTGTATAAGCTAGCATATAACTATATATTTGTCACTAGAACTATTGCTTAATGTCCTTATCTCACATATGTCTTAACCATTCTTATATTAGTCATGTAATTTCCAACACAGTGTCAGTAAAGTCATTTCCCCCTTTCCATCGTTTCATGTCTATATGTCAGACATACACATATATGTAAATAGATGCACATATGTGTGAAGTAGCAGTAGACATGTGATCATTTGAGTATAAACTAGAATTAAATCTCAGTGCTTCCAGTAGCAGAGATTTGACCATCATTTCCTGAAGTTTGTGAGCTTAGTAACAATTTTCTTACTATAAATTTAAAAAAAATTTTAAAAAGTAAAGATTAATAGTATGTTTAAGAGTAAATGTTCCATTGTCCTCAATTGATATTAGAAGTAAAAATTGTAAGAACTTAAGTTATGGGTGATTATCCTTAGTATTAATATAAGACATTTGGGGAAATTAGCATGATTACTAAAAGTGTGACTTCTGGAATCGCACTGTTGTCTGGTTCTAAAGGATAGCTCTGGTGTTTTGGCTTTAAACAATTATTTAATTCCCCCCCCCCACACACACACCAGTTTCCTCATTTATTGGGATAACTGCACTATATAATTGTAGCTTTGTTTTTGTTTTGTTTTGTTTTGCTTTAAGACGGTCCTGTTATGTAGCCCAGGCTGACCCCAAATTTATGGTGATTCTCCTGCTCTAGTGCTGGGACTATGGGCATTTACCACCATGCATCAGGATCAAGTCTACAGCTAAACAAGTACAGCAAAAAGTGTATGTGTATGCGTGTTTTGCCTTCATGTATGTGCATGTACCATGCTAGGTAAGATGATGACATTGGGTCTCCTGGAGTTACAGAAGGCTGTGAGCCACCATGTTGGTGTTGGGAGTCAAATCCAGGTCCTTCAGAGAGCAGCCTGTGCTCATTTCTGCTGAACATCTTTCCAACCCTCATGTGTATAGCTAGATTTTTTTTTTTTTTTGCAAAGAAAAAAAATCAATATAAAACGTTTTAAGTTAAGTTGTCAGGCAAAATTTTACAAACTGTACCATTTCTAAAATTTAATTTATATAAATTCCCATTCCTGTCATAAAATGGAGGTTCTCTGTTGACTGATTAAGTATCATAGGTTTGACTGTAATGGTTTCTTTAGAGATACCAGTTAAGTATTGGCTGTGAGCGTGATTTTGGAGCAGGACTGCGGATGCGGAATCTCAGCCCGGTGTTCTTCAGCTCCTCCACCCTTGCTCACATCATTTACTTTCTGTTTCCTCTTTTCTTCAGTGGAGGTAATACTTAGGGTTGGAGCTGGAGAGATGGCTCAGAGGTTAAGAGCACTGACTGTTCTTCCAGAGGTCCTGAGTTCAAATCCCAGCAACCACATGGTGGTTCACAACCATCTGAAATGGGCTCTGATGCCCTCTTCTGGGTGTTTGAAGAAAGTGACAGTGTACTCACATAAAACAAACAAATAAATCTTTAAACAACAACAATAACAAAAACCAGGAAAAAATACTTAGGGTTGTGAAAAGATTAAAGTTAGTATTTTCAAATCACTGAAATCTTTCTTGCTGTCTAATAGGTACTATGTATATCAGCTATCCCTTGTAATTAGAAACAATATAGTTACACTCATAGAATTTATTGGTGAAGATTATTGTTAAGATTATTTAGACATTGGAATTTTCTGATATTTAGGATTTAAGAGGTTTGTTCTCTTGAATTTTGGTTAAGAATTGTATCTTTTGATTAACCTGTATGTGTGTATATTTCTCTTTTGGGGATGTGAATGTGGGTGGTAGTGGGGCTCAAACCTAGGACCTTAGCATATAAGGCAAACACTTTCTCACTGAACAATTTCTCAGCCCACTCTATGTTCATTTCCTTAAGTATGCATTTCAGAATTACATAAATACTTTTGGATGAAATAATAAACAAATATGTTCATATACATCCACTCATAAATACAAAAATGCATCAGTTTCATATTAAAGTGTATTTGAGCTAGAGTGAGCAGTTACATTTCCCCCTTTCATGGAAGAGTTAGTGATCCTTGGACACGCAGGGCATATTTCGAAACTTTTCTTGACTAAGCTGTCAGCTTTTGTGGTTTAAAACTATTGACCTTGGAATCCCAACCACCTAGTTGAGGTACACAATGAGCCAATCTCTCTACTCGGTTACACTATACATTTTTTCGTAAATGATTATTAATTTGTGCCTTAGCTCCTTTGTACTTTGCCTTGTGCCTTATAGAAATATGAAATATTTATGGTTTTACTAAGAGTTTTTCATTTATCAAGTGTAAAACATACATGTAGCATGTGCAAATCCCTTTAATATAGCAGCTTCCTTATTTTAAAAAGGGACTATGAAGAGGGGACCCTTTTTTAAAAAGAAATTAACTTTATTGTATGTGCATGAGTGTTTTACTTGCATGTGTGTCTGTACAGATGGGCCTCAGATCCTGTAGAACTGAGTTAGAGATTGTTGTGAGTTGCCATGTGGGTGCTAGAACTCAAGCTCAGGCTCTCAGGAAGAGCAACCAGGGCTCTTACCTGCTGAGCTGCCTCTAGTCCCCCAAAGAAGCCCTTTAAATAAAACCCTGATCAAATATAGAAGGAATCCCAAAGAAAATAAAGCACTATTAAGCAAATTCCATACTTAAGAATTCCCATTTCTAAGAGTCACAGCACAAGGTTTTCTCGCTGTACAGGATTCTAGGACACTCAGCAGCCTCAATATGCTTAAGTTCCGACGGACTACAGCGTATGTGGGTGTTTCGCTTCCTTGTATGTGTCCCACATGTGTGCAGTGACCAGAAGAAGGTAGATAAGTGGAAGACTAATGCAATATGTTTGTTAGAAATGCCTGAAAATATCTGAGAAAAATATGTACAAATAGAAATGTTGTGAGTTGAAGAAAAGAAAAATACTAGAATGATACATTAGCTCCACCCTTTCTCTGATCAGAACAACAACATCAGTGAAACGTTTAACGTGAGAGGCTGGGGTCAGCTCATTTAGCCAGTGCTTGCCCAGCACTCGCGGTGCTCTGGGTGCCGTTCCTGGCCCTGCATTAATTTAGTCTATTTACAGGTAGTTCTGTCCCTTTAAGCTACATGACCGTGACCAGACAAGGGCTTTTAAATGTTACCTATGTTTTGCTCATGTTATCATCATTAGTGGGGGTTACAGGCTGGTTTTATAGAGTCGTTTCTCATTGTGTGCTTCTGTGGTTTCCAGGATTGAGTTCAGGCTCTTAGGCTTTGGAGCACACTCCTTACCCACGGAGACATTTCATGCTTCATGTGTGTGCGGGGGTATGTGGGTGTATATATGTATGTGTGTGTATGTGCGTATGGTATATGTGTGTGTGTGTGTGTGTGTATATATGAGTGTGTGTGATATGTGTGTGTAGTGTGTGCATATGTGTATGTATGTGTGGTATGTGTGTGCACATGTGTGTGGTGTGTGTGTTTGTGTGTGTGTCTGCGTGTCTACTCATAGCATGTTACAGGTTAGAGGACAACCAGTAGTAGCAGTCTACACCCCTTCCACTGCAGTTGCCGGGCTTAGTGGCAACTGTTTTTACCTGCTGAGCCATCTCCGCTGTACAAATCTTTCTTTGATTCCCCATTGTTTAACATTCTGTATAATATTTATGGGGTGATCAATACATATTTCAGTTGAATAGTTGTAATAATCTTTGATTTCTCCTTTATTTATTAATGAGCAGTTTAATAAACTATGCTATATGGACCATGCTAGGTAAATTAGCTAGTTAACCAGTTAATCCTCTTTAAATTGCTTTGTACCCTTGTATTTTGAGTACTTTTCTCCATTTCATTAGTATTTGTGGATGAATGCTTTTTTAAAAAGACATTCTTATCTCTTATCACTGAAAATTGTATGTTTTTTCACTATTAAAAATATTTAAAATAGAAAAAATTTTTAAAAATCCCTAAATCCACGCATGTTAATATTTTAGAAATACAATTTTGCCTACCTTCTTTCTTTTGCTTCTCTCTTCCTTGCCGTTCCCCCTGCACCGTCCCTGCCTCCACACAAGAATTTCCTATCAACATGATAGTGCCACTCCTCATCCCGGCTCTGGAATCTGTCCCCTGCTGGATCCTCTTCCATCAGTACATACTGCTACACATTGTCAAGGGATTCCATAGTAATCAGTCCAATAGATTGAACATCCTTCACCCAGAATGCTTGAGACTAGAACTGTTTGATAGTTTGAGATTCTTTAGAATACTTGTTTAGCTACTAAAACATCTTGGGGGCTGGAATGGAAGTCTAAGTATGGAATTAATTTATGGTTCATATACATAATATGAGAAGGAAATTTATGCAGTATGTAAAATAATACATTGTATTTTTTTTTAACGAAAGCTTTTGTACACTGAACCATCAGATTTGTTATATGATGCCAGGACTCGCAAAGTTTCATTAAACAAAAAACAAAACAAAACAAAACAAAACAAAATAAAACACTAGGCATAATCCTGTGCACCTTTAATTTTGAGACAGACGCAGAGGCAGAGGCAGGGCTGGCAATTCTCTGGGTGTTTGAGGTTGATTTGGTCTACATAGGGAGTTCAAACCACCCAGTGCTACATAGTAATATCCTGTCTCAAAAAAATAAAATAAAAATAAATTAAAAAAGTTAGAAATGCTCAGAGTAAATATAATCTCTTTTAAAGGGTTTCAGGTTTAGGAATATTTCAAACTTTTGTTTTATTTGGGCTGCTTAACATTGTGGTGAACAGTGTATTTCTTTATAGTTATTTCAATTATTCTTGATTATAAAAATATTGTAATGAATTACTTTCACCAGACTTATCTATTCCTATGTATAATTCTTGTCTTAGACCAGAAGTAAATTTGTTGAACCAAAGGCATGTTTTTTAAGAAGTTACACACTGTCGTATTACTTTGCCCTAGCAGGTGGTTTTCGGGGTCTTCTTGGTACTTTGTTCATCAGCCCTAAGCAATGGACTTTATATAAAGTTAGTCTGTCTATCTTTCTGTTTCTCTGTCTCTTTCTCTCTAGCTAAGTCATTTAGCTTTGTCATTTTCTGCTTTTATTTTCTTTTTTCTTTAATTTATTCACTTTATATCCTGATTGCTGTCCCCCCTTCTAGTCTCTCCACAGTCCCTCCCCCCTCTTCCCTCCCCTTCTGTGAGAGAGTGGGGTCCTCCCTGATTATGCCCCTTCCCCAGCCTGGTACATCATGTCTTTGTAGGGCTAGATGCTTCTTTTCTTGGTGAGACCAGACCAAACAGCTGAGTTAGAGGCATGGTTCCACAGACAGGTAACAGTTTTGGGATAAGCCCTGTTCCTGTTGTTCCTGACTGAGCTGCACATCTGCTACAAATATGCAGAGGCCTCAGTCCAGCCCATGTATACTCTTTGGTTGGTGGTTCAGGCTCTGAGAGTCCTCAAGGGTCCAGGTTAGTTGAGTCTGTTTGTTAGTCTTCCTGTGGAGATCATGTCCCTTTGGAGCCCTCAGTCCTTCCCCCAGCTCTCTGTTAGCATCCAAGCTCCTTCCTCTGTGTGGCTGTGGGTCTCTACATCTGTCTGAGTCAGCTGCTGGGTGGAGCCACTCGGAGGACAGCCATGTCTGCAAGCATAGCAGAGTATCATTAACAGTGTCAGGGATAGGTGCTTGCCCATGAGATGGGTCTCAAGTTGGGCCTGTTATTGGTGGATTATTCCCTCAGTCTCTGCTCCGTCCCCATCCCTGCATTTCTTGTAGGCAGGATAAATTTTGGGTTAAACATTTTGTGGGTGGGTTGGTGTCTTTGCCACTCCACTGGGGTTCTTACCCGTCTATAAGAGGTGGCCTCAAGTTCTCTATCCCTACTGCTGTGAGTCTCAGCTAAGGCCACTCCTATTGGTTCTTAGGGGCCTCTCCCATTCCAGGTCTCTGGCATGTACTAGAGATGTCCCCTCACTGACCCCCAGCATCTGCAGACTCCATTCATTCTCACGCCATCCCGCATCTCCCATGTGTAACTCTCATTTTTAACCCATTATTCATGTGCTTTTGGTTGAATTCTTTCTCTTCTTTTTATTGACAACAGGAACTATTAAGTCATGTAAGATATACAGTTATGACCTGGAATACATGCAGGGTAGAATATAATTATTTTATAGTAAATACCTGACTCTATTGTATCTTTTGTATTATAATATACATACATATATTTATATGTACATATGTGTACATGTTCATGTAGGTTGGTATCCAACTTATTTTTTGAGACAGGATTTCACACTGACTCTAAAGCTCAAATGATTAGCCTAGGTTGGACGTTAAGTAGGGCCTCGGAGCCTCTTGTCTCTGCCTGCCAGTGCTGGTATTACTGGCATGTCTTCAGCTTTTGGGTCAATTCTGGGGCTTGAACTGAGGTCCCCTTGTTTGCATGGCCATTCCTTTACTAATGAGCTATTACTGTGGTTTCTACAATATAGTTTTGAATTATAATGCGGTATATTGTTCCCCATAAATTTTTGATCAGAATCATACCAAAAACACATTTGTGACATCTGTTTTGTTTGTATCTGCTTGGAGGAGCTAAAATTGAATCAGAAGTGTCGTTGAAGCCGGGCGTGGTGGCGCACACCTGTAATCCCAGCACTTGGGAGGCAGAGGCAGGCGGATTTCTGAGTTCGAGGCCAGCCTGGTCTACAGAGTGAGTTCCAGGACAGCCAGGGGGCTACACAGAGAAACCCTGTCTCGAAAAAACCAAAAAAAAAAAAAAAAAAAAAAAGAAGTGTCGTTGAAGTTCTTGGTAATGTTTTAGCTCATACTTAATTCTCAGAAGCCTCAGATAGAAGAAAGAAAATGTTTGGAGTCTGACTGGTTTAAGTTCTGTCTTCAGCTTTGGTGTTTAATTTGCTTCTGAAAACTTTCTGGATTTCAGTTCATTTGTAAAATCAGGATATATTTGGTTGCTTTGTATTTGAATATTGCTCTAAGGATCAAGTACATGGAAATATTAACAGGCACTGGCAAATAGTAATTGAATGCTTTTTATTTGTTTCTTCTGTGATATTTAGTGAAAGACATACAATATTCTTAGATATGTATACATTAGAGCTTATACCCACAATATTATTTGATTCGTACTCACTGTTATTTACACTTCTTGGTTTTACAGAAATCTTCTCTACATTTACCCTCAAAGTCTTAATTTTGCCAACCGTCAAGGTTCTGCCAGAAACATCACTGTGAAAGTCCAGTTTATGTACGGGGAAGACCCGAGCAATGCAATGCCGGTAAGAGCCGCTCCTCGCTGTTCCTTTCTTAAACTTTATTCAAATGGATGAGTTTTGTTTTGTTTCATATCACTGATTGGAAGCTCTAAACTGAAATTTAATGTATTCTTTTAAACCCTATTTCTGACTGCATCACTTCCTGAGTGGACAGTAATATACTTAATTCTAGTTATTTGTAAGTATAACTTGGCATATGTGAAGCACTCCCAGAGATGCAAAGATGAATAAATCTTATAATCTAGAGAATGCAGGGCAGCAAGAGACTGCAGCCATGTCTGTCTAGGGAGCTCTCTCGAATAGGAGGTGACTTTATTTTATATTTGGCACTGTGATTTTCTGATTTTCTTCATCCCCCAATTAGGAGAATGTCAGGTGAGCATGGTAGGAGGTGATGTTGTCCTTTGCAGATGACTCCTAGAGACTAATCTTGGGGACATATTAGATATATCTAGGGAGTTGTTAAAACACCCAAAGCATAGACTAAATCTTGCTGGAATTCACTCATCTCAGTGGCTCTAAGATATGTAGCAATTTAAACAAACAAACATAAACCCATTGAGAATTGTGATATGCTTTATGAAAGTCTGGCACAGAGTTGACCAGAAGGTGTTCAGAGGTGGGAGAGGATGCCTGATGAGAGATCGAGTAAGCAGCTTACCAAGAGTTCCCCTCTCCATTCTAATGTGAAGTGGTAATGACAGCCAGTCTGGATAGAGGAACCGGGAAGGTCCAGGACTGTCCCTGAGAGTCATGAGTACAGCGAAGTCGCTGTGATGTAAGATAAGTCAGAAGTCGGTTGTGGCTAGCCTGGGGTGATGCTTGACTATGGCAAATGCCAGTGCTAATGAATTCAAGTTCTGTGACAGTTGAGATTTGGGGGTATTTGAAGTTGGAAACATAGAATAGGTGAACGCTTGGCCAAATGATGTAGCCTCAAATGTAATGAAAATGCTTGGCTGAGCATGACTTCTCAAATCTCTTTCGATCAGGTTCTTTAGATTTTTCTACTCACCAGGAAAGATGTTTTTCTTCCTTCCTGTTGCCACACTTGTATCTACATATAGATCTCCTTGACAGCAGTGAACACAAGTTATTCATCTTTGTATTCTCCTGCAGCAGCTACTTCATAAATCAACCTATAACATGTTGAGTTGAATAAATATTTGCTGAATAGATGTGGAATTTATTTCTGAAGCTTGAAACCATCATTTTATTCTTTACTAAATCCTTATTTTGGCTAAATGAATAAATGTTCTATTTTGATTGAGGTAATATATTGTCAATGTATGTTTGAGCTTTATGGAAGATGCTGTATATGTCAAAGAATTTTGCATTGTTTTCTTTCCAGAATCTTAGCACATTCGTGGTATCTTCCACACAGCACTGGGTACATTCCACCCTCATGGGCAGTTAGACCTGCTCTCTTTGGTGCTGGGACAGAATTTTCTCACTGCTTACACAATATGGTTGCCTGGTTATTTATTCTATGCATTAGACTGTGAGCTCCCTGGGGGCAGGGACCTGCCTCACTATACCTGTGTCTTGATGCTCACAGAGTGCTTGGCACGTCACTAGTGTTAGCCCATGTTGCTGAGAGACTGTCTGCATGTCTGATGATCAAAACCCAGCACATTCCACTGTGTTCTCTTCTGCTTGCATAGAGAAATGTTTTACTTTGTGAAAAGTTTTGTGGATAGTTTCTAAACAAAAAAAGATGCTATGTTCCTTTCACCTGTATATTATTATTTATATGATTATATAATGCTTTTATGTTATTGTAAATGGCAACTATAAAATAGTTTGTATGTGAACCTAAAGCATTTGTTTATATTTTAGACTATGACTATTTTAGGGGTCTCCATATAATTTCTGATTATATAATTGTCAGTAAGACAAAATTGTAGCATTTGTAATTATGGCACAGAAATAAAATCTTTAAAAAGCATATTAAGGTGACTAGGTATTGTGGTGCTTGCATTTAATCCCAGTATTTTGGATGCTGATTCAGGAAGATTGAGAATTTAAAATCAGCCTGGGCTACATATCAAATTCAAGTCCAACCTGGGCTACATAGTGTGACTATCTCAAATTGAAATAAGAACAAAAATAAACAGAATCATACTAAAACATTTGAAAATTGATTAAATAGAGCTCATCAAGGGGAGTAAATATTACTGTATTTGCTGCTCATTTAAAATAGAGTCACTCCTTTACAAAGGGAATGAGCCGAGTTGCCGCACAGTCTGCTGATGCAAGTGTCCTGACATGCTGTGTAAAGATCCTGCCAGATTGAAAGTGTGTAACTTGTGGCGTTTCTAAACTGTATTGTCATAGTAGTAATAGTAGTGATGATGATGATAGCAGTCTCTAACCATGTTGCTGGCTCAATTTTGTATAAATACTGTACATTTTACATGTGGTGGATTTTAAAGCTAAAACACTAGTATAAGGCTAACCAGAGCACCTCCATTATGAAGTAACGTGCAGCGTGTATGAGAAGTAAAAGATAAGCAGCATAATGTAAAAATAGAATTTTGTGTCACTTATAAACAGTTGGTATTTGATCTTCAGAATGACTCTCATATTTTAGTAAAGCCGCCACATTGTATGTTGATGCCACCAGACTAGGGTAATTTTCTTATTTTAGGTTCAAAGTGATGTTATTCCCTGAATGTTCACTTCCTTTAAGAAAATGGAAAGAGGGCTGGAGATGTAGTTCAGTTGCTAGAGACTTTGCCTAGCATGCATGAAGCCCTGGGTGCACAAAACTAGGCGTGGTGGCATATGCCTGTAGTCACAGCATTAGGGTCAAGGCCGTCCTCAACTACAAGTGAAGTTCAAGGCCACCTTTGATTACGTGAAGCCCTGTCTCAAAAGAGCAGGGACGGGGAAGAGGACTAAAATGTATCTTATTACTCAGTGACTAGAAATATAATTGTAGAAGCTTTCTGATGGTTGGATGTTAGACGGGTCTATCATTGAGAAGACAGTTACGCAGTTGAGCTTTTATAGTAGGCACATTGTTCTTCACTGGGCCAATTTTGCCCATTTTCTCAAGTAGTTATTAAAGCATACAATTCTTACATAGATGTGAACCATCCAGCATTTATTACAACCAAGTTTCAACATGCTGTTATTTGTTACAGGTAATCTTTGGTAAATCTAGCTGTTCAGAATTTTCAAAGGAAGCCTATACAGCCGTAGTATATCATAACAGGTACTGAATTAAAATATTTCTTTCAAAGTTACTCACTTCTTAGTGGCATTGTTAGCACTCACATTAGTATGTTTACCAAATGCTTTGCTGCACTGAACGTGCCAAATTCACCACTGACATCAGCATGACGATTTTCAGTCTGTAGATGCGCAGCTCTTCTTCGTAGACATGTCAAATGCTAGGCTTTAGACAAGAACATCTTTTTAAAATTCTGTTTCTTCCTGTAACATTGATTACTGTTGGGACCTCCAGCCCTTTGGTCTCTGTCTTACTATTTTCCTCAGATGCTTCTCATTTTGTTGAACTCTGCTCTGTTCAGGCTCCTTGCGAGGATGATACGTTTGCCATCCCATGATCCTTAGATTTAGTAGCTCTCCAGGGTTAGTTTGTAAGAAATTGCTAACCTTGTTTAGCTTTTATTTTCTTCCTTCTGTGTATGTGTGAGGGGTAGTTGTTGAATTATTTAAGGGAACAAAATTACAAAATTTTCCTATTGGGTGTGCTGTTGCAGGATTGTGTATCACGTGTCGGGGCTATCGTCACTCATTTCTCTTCCGTTAGCCCCTCTTTTACAGTCTTCTTGTGATCATTTTGGTTTGGTTTTATTTTGTATTTATTTCTCTCATAAAGCAATAACTATGGGAGTATCCTGCAGCCTCTACTTTTTTTTTCTGCATTTGTAGTTTATTGATTATGGTTGTCAAACTTGAGATCTGTAATTTCTCTATTCACTGCTTAGATTATCTACATACTTGTCTGCCTTTTCTTCTCGTCAGTAGTAGCCAGGCCCCCCTCTTCTCGACGGGACTCAGTCACATCTGCTCCCAGTCCCTGTCTCTTGCCCATCACAGCTGTGTCTTGGCTCCAGCCTTACGTTAAAGTGAGGCTTGTGCTTCACGTCTGACCAGCCCTGAGCTGTCCCCTGCTGCTGTTACAGGCGTTTCCACTCCCCTGTAACCTCCCATCCCTCCCACCTCCACTCTGCAACCATAGTTCAGTTCCGTCTGTCTACCTTTTGAGATGTTCTGTCTGTAGTGACTTCACACAAAACACCCAATCTTTGCTCACAATTCTGTGTCAGTTATCTAAGTGGTCTCTTTGTGCTGCAGTCAGTGAAAACACTGTGTTTTAACATTTATGCGGAACACTTCCAATCCTTCCCAGTCCTGACCTTTGTGCTTGTGTATCACGAGACACACTGGTTTGCATGCCCTGTCTTCTTGGTTCCATGTCTGTCTTTACAACATTCTGTTTTTAATAAGGATACTACCATTTTTCTGGTTCAAACTTTGACATCTTTGATGTTCTCCTCCTATTCTCTGGAATCTAATCCAACTTGTAAGTCTCAGTATTCTCCTTCCTGTTTTTTTGTGTTCTCTGTTTCTGGGCCTTTCTTGAACCCGTGCTAACTAAACTCTATACACTCTTTCAGGCCTGTATCAAATATCATGTTTTGATCTCAAACTGGAAATTGTCTGTTTAACTTTGTTCTTGAAGTGCTTAACCTATGTGATCTCCATCAGGAGCTGACTAACATTTTTTATGAAAGACTAGATAGTATATGATCCAAGCCTATGGCTACATACCATCTCTTGCAGTCACTGAGCTCTGCTAATATATCACTAAAGCACAGTAGTCTGGCAATGCTGTTATAGTAATATGCTATGGCTTTGCTCTATTAAAAGTTCATTACAGACCCTAAACTTTCAATTTCTTATCAAGAAGTATTATTATTAAGACTGTTAAAACCATTTAAAATATGAAACCTATTCCTAATCTTCAGGAATATAAAACTAGCTAGTGTACTGGGCTTTTTGACATCCCTGTCCAATTCATATTCAAACTAAGTTATATAGCTTTAAGGGAAATTGTTGTCTGATTTATCTTTAAAACAACCACAAAAATAAAAATTCAGTTCACATATGACAAACCAACATATTGAAATCAGTAATTCTGACAAATACCTAAAATTTAATTTCAGGGAGAAATGAAAAACCCAAATATTGCATAGTGGGAAATAGATTTCTATAAAAACCAACAATTTCTAAATGTTTCTCAGTGTGACTGGGTCATTATTATTATTATTGTTTTAATTATTAGTAGAAATGAAATGGCAGTACTACCCGACATTGCTTAAATCCAGGTTGTTGTAATTCAGTGATGGTTGGTGAGCTTTGTAACAAGAGACACACTTTTGAAAATGTTCACCAGGCATCAAACTCCCAGCTGGCAGCATTAGCTCTTTCTTGTTGCCTTATTTAAGGCCTAAATCCACTTAGTGTTTCTGTGATCAACTCCACACCTGCCAAGGTAGTTTTGAGGCTTATTTGAACAAGAAGAGTGTTGACTGATCGACATCTGAGAGAGGAACTTCCCTAGCAGGGTGGACAGCCTTCACTTTAAAGGTGGTCGGAACCATATGGCTTAGCTGTATTTCCACTGAGTATAATTCTTAAAGATGCTGAGAATGGAAAAGTAAGATGCCTCCATTGAGTTCTATTTTTATTTGTATATCAAGAAAAACAGCCAGGATTCTATGAAAGTGTCCCTTGCGACAACCCCTTCTGTTGAGAAGAAGCATCATGACCATCCGGCATGACATTCTTTGTGTTAGCATAGTGGTTAGGAGCACCTCTATGCTGTTGGACAAGTTCAATCTGCAGGCTTTCTCTGATTTTGTCTATTGTCTACTGTGTCAGAACTAGTCTGTTTGCTAACATTATTTATTCCTTTTAACAATGGAGCATTTGAAAGAAAGCATTCCCCAGAGAGCCTAACTTAATGTCTAGGTATCTTTAGAGATACCCCTCTCAAAGGGTATCTTTGCTGGTACCCCAGCAAAAGGAAATGTTTCTGTATGGTATGGCTTAAAACTATATACCCAAAATACTTGTTTGGCTACTCTGTGAAATGGGTACCAAATTTGGTTCGTAAATGTAGTATGATGGAGATCTCATTATCTAGATGGTAATTATTAATGAATTTTCCAATAGTAGGATACCTCAGCTCATTCATAAAAACATTATGAACAATTCCAGAAACAGTGTTTGCTCCCTTATCTGGAAGTAGAAGTTAATTATTTAGAAATGAGGATGATGAAAAAAATCCCCTGAGTAGAAAACTACTGTGCATGAACCTAAGTTACTCTTACAACCAGTCAGATAAGCAAATGCAGTCATTATCCATTTTAAACAAATTACTGACTATTGATTTTTGTTCTTTGTTTCTCTGTATGAAGGTCTCCTGATTTTCATGAGGAAGTCAAGGTCAAACTCCCCGCCACACTAACCGACCATCACCACTTGCTCTTTACTTTTTATCATGTTAGTTGTCAACAGAAACAAAACACTCCTCTCGAAACCCCAGTTGGATATACAGTAAGTCTTTCTGGTATTACATTTATGTTAAGGGATTATAAATGTCTTAAAATAGTCATGAAATTTGTACTCCATAGATGTTTCCTGCTGTTTGCGTGCTGCCCGTTTGATTTTCTGTAATGGAAACCTGTGATGCTCACTAAGGCCTTGAGCTAGTTAGTAACTTTCATAAAGGCTTAGGTGTTGGTTCTATTGTTGGGTGTTTTCCTAAGATGCAGTATAAACATAAGGGATTTAATGACAGAATGATTCAAATGAATAAAAAAAAGCCCTAAGACAAGAAATGAAAGCCTTTGGATATTTAAAAAATAATAATTATGGTCATACTGCCAAGGTTAACACACAGTGAAGGTCAATGTAAGATGCTGTCATGTAATTTTGTTGTAGAATTTATTCTTCAACTTAAATTTATATTTGATTCAATATCTTTTGTATCTTATGTTTGTGAGAGAAATTATGGTAACTGCTAGGAAATTAATTATATTTATACTTTTATTTGCAGTATTTAAGGTTTTCTCTGTTTAAAGTGAATCTGATTTTGTAGCCTTTTCTAGAACTGATTCTTCCTTGGTTAATTAGGCCACGTATTAAATATTTCATATTCAAATAGTCAGTTTTGGAATTTTCATAGATTAACTATTGTCAGGGAATTGAGTGCTGAGACCCACCATTTCTTAGGTAATTACATATGTGATGCCTGTTGATATGAGAGGAAGTTGGCTGGAGTCACATTCTTAAAGCTGACTGTCCACATAACGATTTCAGTAACAGATGTGTGTCTTCTTTATTCACAGTGGATACCGATGCTGCAGAACGGGAGGTTGAAGACGGGGCAGTTCTGCCTGCCGGTCTCCCTAGAGAAACCACCGCAGGCTTATTCAGTGCTGTCTCCCGAGGTCAGTGTCTTTCAGCATGGTTAACTCTCCAGACTGAATGTAAAAAGATTTTGATCATAAATATGTTTACCAAACAAGCATTTGCTGTTTCTTCTATGTGACTGCACATAATAGAGTGCTTTTCGTTGATAATTACAATTTTTCTTTCTGAAGTATGGTAGCAAACTAGTTCTTTTTTTTTTTTTTTTTTTTTTTTTTGGTTTTTCGAGACAGGGTTTCTCTGTGTAGTCCTGGCTGTCCTGGAGCTCACTCTGAAGACCAGGCTGGCCTCGAACTCAGAAATCCGCCTGCCTCTGCCTCCCAAGTGCTGGGATTACAGGCGTGCGCCACCAACGCCCGGCTCAGCAAACTAGTTCTTACATGGCTAAGGCAGGAGGATGGACATGAGTCCGAAGCTAGCCTGGACCACATCGTGGATGTGTAAACAGACTGTAGCTCAAGACTTCCAAATAAACACACACATAACAACCCACCAGGCCGCCGCTCTGTCCCTCATGCTGTGTTCCGTCACCCCCGCTGCTCTCCACACCCCACAGCCCTGTTCTTCCTGAGGCTTATGCACTGCTCTCTGCTGCTAGTGCCCTATCTCAGGGCCTGCTTCATTTCATCAGTCACTCAAACCTTTCTTCAGAGAAGGCCCCTCTGATTAGTCTGCCACCGAGGCAGCCACTACCTCCTGACTTCTCACTTTGTCCTTTCTCCTTGCGCTTTTCACATTGGCTGATAACGTAATGTTCATCTGTTTCCTGTCTGTAGAGTGTAACTTTTGCGAGGGTAGGATATCTGTACATATTCGCAGTGGTGCTTAGCTCAGTGGAGTCCCTTGTGAGCATCTAGGAAACATGCGTGCTTTCTCCTCCCAGCCTTCTGTCTGTTGTCCAGGCACCATTTCAGTTTGTGTGGCATTGTTACACGCAAGCATGGCCTTTTCCCTCAGAGTAAGTACTGCTTACTCTTTATTTGTTGTTGTTTTAAACAAATCATATTTCAGAGTACATTTATATAAGAAAGTGTATTTTTGTGGAAATTTATTATGGCTTTGTCATTTTTGAAATAATTTTCAAGTGCAAAGCCAGTTTCTGAAGCAAGGCCAGTGGTTTTCTTGTAGGAACTGTGGTATAAATGCTCATAGAAGACATGCAGACTGACTGTAGGTACAAATATAAGATCATGCTAACCGTCTGCAGATGGGGATAACATACATGAACCAGTCAACCAGCACTGAGGGAGGACTCAGCAGGTAAGAGCCTCCTCTTCAGGGATCTAGGATTGGTTCTCAGCACCCATGTAGCAGTTAGCCACTGTCTGCAGTTGCTGTCACAGGGGATCAGACCCTCTTGGCCTCCATGGGGACTGTACAAATGTGGTGCACAGACATGCATGCAGGCAAAATACCCATACATATAATAGTACATAACAGATTTTTAAAAATAAGAATAAAATTTTTATAGTGGCACATACATATAAAGGTGCCCTGATAAAACCCATTACTTTATATGCCAGAATTCCCGAAAAGTTAAGCTTTTTAAATTGTGATAATAAGCATTTTTAGTTTTAGATAATCTGGAAAGTATATTTCTTGAGGTGAGCCAAACACAGAAAGATAAGTACCAAATATTCTCTCTCATATGCAGATAGCTTATATTGTGTGTGTGTGTGTGTGTGTGTGTAAGTAAATACAGGTTAAAGCTTACAAACGCATAGAGACCAAGAGAGGGTAAAAAGACTCACTGAGGATTGTGGGAGAGGAGTGTGTCTGGTGGACAGTGCGTAGTGGGGAGACTGCTGGCTGGGGAGCACCAGCTGAAGCATGCTGCTTGAAAATATGACACTTAATCCCTCCCTCCCTCCCTCCCTCCCTTCCTCTGCTGAGTATGATCCCCAGGACTTTTTACATCCTAGACAAGTGCACTACCATTGAACAGAAGCCCCAGGCCATGTGATGACTTTAACCTTTTCTGTTTTATTAGGTCTTAATGCTGGGCTTTGCATGTAATCATGCTTAAGTACTAAGAAACTTATTTTTCTAACAAAACTATTTCTTTAATTTTACCTAGTACTTATTATTTGAAGCTCTTAAAATGTATGTAGCTTTATTACTCTTCATCTTCTCAATCTTCTGATTGTTTTCCTCATGCGCATGTATCCTCATCCTGAGCCCACAAGCACTCTTTTTGTGGGGTACCACTCCCAAAGCTGAGGGAGTCAGCTTTGCACCTCTGTGGCAGATATGAGAGAGGCAAAATGAAAGAATAATACTCTAGGGGCTTACAGTTTGTGTGCCTGTGTTGCTCTGAAGTTATGAGAAGGCAGAAGAACAGCCATGGCATTCTATGGCTGGGAGGGAGAACAGCGTTCCTTACTTGGGACAGAAGCAGAAGAGGGAAGGAAGTGTCCCGGACGCGGGCAATCTCGAGCATGCCCACAGTGACAACCACAGCAAACTTGGCTCTGCCTCTTAGATTCCAGCACCTTGTAGAATGCCATCTTCTCCTGACTCATCAAGGGAGCAGGCTACTCTGGAGGATAGAAGCCTCTGTCGCAGTCACTCCCCAGATGCCCATCACTTGGCATCGAGGCCTTCGGGCGTCCTCTACCCAGCCACAGCAGTGCCCACAGCATGCCCTTGACTCTTGCAGTGAGCTGTGCATGTGCGCTCCACTTCAGGCTTCTGCACATCCATTATTTTTCTGACTTATTTTTCTAGCAAAGCTGCATGTCTAGTGATACCCTTATTAATACAGGATGTCCCAAATTGGTCTCGTTCTTGTTGACTACTGTTAGAACCTTAGAATGAGAAGACCTTAGTCACTAATGTGCCTGAACAGAGTGGAGACATCTGGTACATGCCCAGGAGCCCTGTTTGTAAGGCTCTAGGGAGCAAATTCCTAGGAGATAGAAGGGTTTCAACCTGGGCTTAGATTTCTTTTTTTTCTTTGTAGAAGTATAAAACTTGGTGTAGACTATTTATCATTATTATGTAGACCTTAAAACAGTTTTGCTTGTGTATGCCTAATCAATATCAAATGAAGATACATTTGTATTACCTTATGATTTATCCTTCTAGATCCTTATCTTAGAGATGTATTTCCATAATTGTGAGAAGATCTGAATATTGGATGTTTTAAATTTAATAATGGTTACATTCCAGATGGGCAGTGATGGCTTTTGATTTATTATTTTGGTTATAAAATAATATTTATACAAAATATTTTATTTATATTTATAATTGCTATTTAAATCTATTGATCCAAGAGCTGAAATGTTCATAACTTGCATCATTTATTATCTCCTCTATTCCATATTTATTTGCTTTCAAATTGCATTAATTTAGCAGTTTTTAAAAGATTTTGATAAAAATGTACATAACATTTTTAAAAAGTGCACAGATTTTATGCTGCTAATTCTCAGACTGTAGACCTGTTGAATTTATAAGTATGTTATATATTTTACCTGCATATTTTTAAAGGGGAAAATATCTTTGAAAAATAAAGCTGGCTTCCAAACCTTATTATTTGACTCAGTGAAGACATTGAATCTCTACCTTCATGTGGGAATTTGGACTGGGTCTACTGACTATACTAGGTTTTCTCTCTACACATAAAAGGACAGCTGAGGAGGGGCTGTGTTCTCCCTCATATACTCCACTTGTTTGGCAAGACTTCAAGGTTGTGTGGATTTCACCCTTCTCAAGGGCGATTGTTGGCTAATGGCTAAAGTCTGATTGGCTTTGCTAGTTAGGGCAGAGTTCCCTCTTTGGCTCTTTGAAGTGCCTTTCTCTCACACCCAGTCCTGGATTTTTAAAGCATAAATAAAATACAAGAAACCTGCTTTTGGATTTTTGCTTGCTGAGGTTGCCAGCCTGTTTCTTCTTTTACCTTTTAAAGTCTTCCTGTTCAGTTTGTTAATATTACCCAGAGATTTAGCTGTGTGCAGCAGGAAGTCCAGTGTATATGCTTGCTTGTATTGATGGGCCCAGGGGAGTTGGGAAGAAGGAATGGTAGATATAATCAAAATACATTGTGTGCATGTATAGAATTCCCAAAGAATAAATAAAAATAGATATTTCTATAGTGCTTTTAGTCATAAAGCCTTGGCAAGCCTGTGCACGCTCTGCTTGGTGTCTTGCAGGTTCCTCTCCCTGGCATGAAGTGGGTGGACAACCACAAAGGCGTATTCAATGTTGAAGTTGTTGCTGTTTCCACCATTCATACACAAGTGAGTTTGAGCATTTCTTTATAATCAGATTTCACTTAGATGAATTGAACATATATCTCTTCTGTTGTCTTGCTAGACTTTAGGAATATATGGTAATTAAAAACAGATTTAGAGCCAGGCAGTGGTGGCGCACGCCTTTAATCCCAGCACTTGGGAGGCAGAGGCAGGCGGATCTCTGAGTTCGAGGCCAGCCTGGTCTACAGAGTGAGTTCCAGGACAGCCAGGGCTATACAGAGAAACCCTGTCTCGAAAAACAAAACAAAACAAAACAAAACAAAACAAAACAGATTTAGACATTTTTTTCATTAAATGCCACTAAATACTTTGTCTTTTAAATGTGACTGATATATTTTGAACAATTATAGGTCTTTTTCTTGTTTTTAATTTCTGGTACATGAAAAAATAGAATAGACAGATAGCAGATAGAAGTATCAACAAAGAATCTTAGAAGATTCTTAACAGTCTGTGGTATCAAAGAAACCTGGTGGCGAGCACCTCCCTAGGAGCATCCAAGCTACCACTGCCCTGCTGTACATCCTCACTATCCAGCCCCAGCCAGGAGTATAAGAAGGAGCCTTTCCAGTCATCAGCCCAACCAACTGCAGCCGGCAGGGAGCAGCATGGGTGGGAGGGCTTAACTCAGTATTGCACCATGTGAGAAGGAAGGTGGGGTAGGAGCTATGGAACAGTGCGTGAGTAACAGGCTCTGCTTGCTGAAGTACCTGCCAGGAGAACTGAGCTCCAGAACGGAGGCAAGCTCAGCCTCCATGAGGTCCTCGTCACTCAAAGGTTCCTCGAGTAACTGATGGAATTTGAGATGGCTGTTTCACAATGACGAGGAAGAAGGGATAGATTACACTGCAAACTCTGTATACTTGTATGTGGCTTTATGCATTATCAATTATTATGAGATGTTAGTGTTCTGTAGTTGTTGAGGGTTTGGGAACTGATGTGGTTAGAATTCTTTAGTTCTGTGTTTGTTCTTTGTTTTAGGACCCTTATCTTGACAAATTCTTTGCTCTTGTCAATGCTCTGGATGAACACATGTTCCCGGTCCGAATTGGGGACATGCGGATCATGGAAAACAACTTAGAGAGTGAACTGAAGAGCAGCATTTCAGCCTTGAATTCCTCACAGCTGGAACCAGTAGTCCGGTTTCTTCATCTTCTGCTTGATAAACTCATACTTTTAGTTGTTAGGCCTCCTGTGATTGCTGGCCAAATAGGTAACTACATTTACATGGGATGAATCATTAAATTTATAATTTATAATTTTGCACTTCTTAGATTTTAAAAGAATCCTGATTTCTGATTGCTATACTTGTTGTGGGAAGGGGTGACTTATATGTGATCGGAAATGTTAATGTACTGACAGACTTTTACTCAAACTACCAAAACAAACTAATACTCAGTCACCAAATATTTATTAAGCACTTATGGTGAATCAGATAGTCATTGACACTGTCCAAAGCTTGGTGCCTGCTGCTAAATTCTCACCGAGTAGTTAAGAAAAGCAGCCACAAAATAATCCTGTTACATTTTATAGAGCATATAGTGTATCTATTCTGCCTATAAATAATCCTGTTACATTTTATAGAGCATACAGTGTATCCCTTCTGATAATAGATAATCCCGTTACATTTTATGGAGCATACAGTGTATCCATTCTTCATCTTCATCCATTTGTAATCCTCTATTTCCTATAGCTCTTCTCTTCCTTTTCTTAAAATCACTATATTTATTTTCTTTTATACTCTGAAAAACAGAACTGTTTCTCAGTTTCACCCTTTCCAAATAAAAATCCTGGGAAGAAATTGAACCGAAAAGAAACACTATCTACTGTGTTACTAACATTTGTTAATTGGTGGCACTAAGGAGATGTCTGCTCAACATCCCGAGATATATATATATTCTTTTAGGGACACTTGTTAGTGGAGGAAGTTCTTGGTTCAAATACTCAAAAATGAATAGGAGAACTTCATAAGTACTCTTCAAAGAAAAGGAGACATGTTGATGTAACAGACACAAAGGACTTGAGAAACTATGGGAAGACTTGTAAGGAATGAGCTATAAAGTAGAGGGTTGGGAACTAGAGGTGATTGATGTACAAGAGGGAAGATAGCAATAGGCTTTTCTACCACATTTTAGGAAACCAGGAAATATTAGCCTTTGAGAGATCTGGCTCCAATTAAGAAAGCAACATGACTAAATTTTACTTTTAAAGGCACACTACCGAGGGGCTGGGGATATTTCTTAGTGGTTAAAAGTACAATAAGTGTGAAAGACCTAAGTTCAAATTTCCGAGACTGCATACACAAGCCAAATGCATAGATTAAGTGTCTGCAATGCTTGTATTACTTTAGGAAGGTAGAAGTTGGAGGAAAGGGGCTTCCTGGGAGCTAATGGGCCAGCTACCCTGGCATACACAGAGGCAAAACAACAAACAACCCCAGCTAGGCATTGGCTTTAAATCCCAGGAGTCGGGAGGCAGAGGCAGGTGAATCAGTCAGTTCGAGGCCAGCCTGGTCTACATAGTGAGTTCCAGGACAGCCAGGGCTACACTGAGAATCCCTGTCTCAGAAAACCCAAAACAAACAAGGTCAAACACATGCTGTTGACACATGTGCATCCTTCATAACTGTGCTGTGGCACACGTGCACCTGCATTCACATGCATGAGTGTGTACACAAAAGACACTATGTGGTTGAAAATGGAAACATCTAAAGCAGAGACAGGTTTCACGTTGTATACAGCTTCTTACCAAAAGTGATAAAAACCCCTGGTATTAAGGCAAGAAAGAATAGAACAAGGAAAAGAGGACTGTTACTTTTAGGATGGCTTTTAACAAAATAAAGTTATTACTTGTTTGGGATTATAGAAATAAAATAAATAGAAGTAATAAATTACAAGGCACTGATCAAAATAGTACTCTATGCTTTATTTTCACTTTGTATGAAATCCTCTCAGCCTGCTTGGGCAGTCCTGTCTTAGTTACTCTTCACCATGACCAAGGCAACTATCCTTTGAAAGTATTTAATTAATGGCTCCATTGGGATAGAGTCTATGACCATCATAGCAGGGAGCATGATAGCAGCCAGCACGGTGCTGGAGCAGTACCTGAGAGCTGACCTCTGATCCACAGTCCTGAGAGCTGGGAATGGTGTGGGCACCACCCCAGTGACACACATGCTCCAACGGAGTTCCTAATCCTTGCTAACAGTTCCATCAGCTGTGGACGAGGCATTCACATGGGGCCCTTCTTATTCAAACCACCGCTTCACAGATGAGTTCAAACATGTTTAAAAGTTTTGCTTAAAGTCACTCAGCTATCATTACCACAGCCAAAATTCAGCCCAAGCAATAGGCTCCAGAGTATATCTCATATCTAATAAGTGTCCACTGATTTTTACAACAGTATAGTCTAATGAAGGAAGAAATATAAGAAGTTTAGTTTGAAGGGAAAGCTGGGTTGAGTGGAGCATAAGAATAGATTGGAAGATGCTGAGAGACGGTGTAGCAGCTGAGAACACTTGCAACTCTTTCAGAGGATCCAGATTCAAGTCCTAGCACTCTCATGGAAGCTTACAGCCACCTGTAACTCCAGCTAGAGCATCTAACACCTTCTTCTGTCCTTCAGGTACCAGGCATGCAAATGATATATAAACATTTATAGGCAGGTAAAACACCCATACACATAAGCTGAAAATTAAAAAGTTAATGTGAGCCGGACGGTGGTGGCGCATGCCTGTAATCCCAGCACTTGGGAAGCAGAGGCAGGTGGATATCTGAGTTCGAGGCCAGCCTGGTCTACAGAGTGAGTTCCAGGACAGCCAGGGCTACACAGAGAAACCCTGTCTTGAAAAAAAACCCAAAAAAAACAAAAAAAAAAAAAGTTAATGTGAGCATGTTTGCCGTCTGAGATAGCCATGTGCAAGATGGGAGACCAAAACAAGATAATAGAGTGAGAAATGATTTAACCATTGATGTGAGTTCAGGAAATGAAAGTGAAGTTAGCTATCTCATGGGGAAGGGGGATTGCTTTTCCTGGAAAGCAGATAGGAATTTTATTTTTCATTAAGTTTATAGGCAGATTTGAGATGTTTCATGCTTTGTGCATGCTCTGAGTGATAGAGAAGGTAAGAATTGCTAAGTGAGTAAGATGCATTTTTAATGTAATTGTTATTTTACGCATATGAGTGTATTGCCTGAATGTATGTATATGTATGTGTACCTCATACATGCCTGGTAGTTGTGGAGGTCAGAAGAGGGTATCAGATGCCCTGGGACTGCAGTTAAAAGTTGAACGTGAGCTACCACATGGGTTGAAGCAATCAATACTTGGTCCTTGGGAAGAACGATCAGTGCTCTTAACTCCCAAGCCATCTCTCCAGCCCCTGGACCTGGTTTTGGAGAGGATTCTCTTGATTTGGAACAGTTACTATGAGGGGAAAGAAATAAAGGACTTACCCCTCTCGTTCTGTCTCTGTGCTCCAGTCCTCTTAGCTCTTCACATGTTCATTATCTTGTAAATGGCCATTTCACTTGACGATTTAACCTTCAAGAAACTTACTCAGTTAGCTTTCCATAATTTTCTGTCAGGATTAAATGAATAATCAGAGAACTGACACACTTGTTCAGGTGGCCTCTGGCTTACCTAGTTCTTCCATGTGCTGTGAGAATCCCCTGGTTTTAAAGAACTGTTGAGTTGTGTTGGCGTTGAGGATGGTGTGGGTATTTACTGTGTCATTGTGGAGGATGGTGTGGGCATTTACTGTGTCAGCATTGAGGATGGGGTGGGTATTTACTGTGTCATTGTGGAGGATGGGGTGGGTATTTACTGTGTCATTGTGGAGGATGGGGTAGGTACTTACTGTGTCAGCATTGAGGATGGGGTGGGTATTTACTGTGTCAATTTGGAGGATGGGGTGGGTATTTACTGTGTCAGCGTGGAAGATGGGGTGGGTATTTACTGTTTTGCCCTTTCAGGTGCATGGCTGACTTCCAGGTTTACAGCCACTCCCTAATTCAGAGTCAGTAACTTTAGTCAAGTTGTTGCCCATTATTCTCTGTTCATATTATTATTTTTAATAATTTATTTTCATTGTTATTTTAAATTTCTTTAAAAGTGGTAGGTGCACATTGTATGCTGTTTAGATTTTCAGAATTATCTTTGAAATGAGCAGTTAACTCTTGAGGTTGTCCATGAGATGGATTTCCCTGTGCTTTGTATTACTTCTCGAAATAGGGTTTTTTCTGTTGGGCAGTGTTTTTGTTTTAATTAATCTACCCCATACAATTTTCAAATTAAGTTCATAAAGTGTGTTATTTTTTCTTTTGTTTTCAAGAATACTTTTTGTTGAACTAGTACAACATTCAAAATCAGTACAGTATCTTTGTATCCTATACGCTTGGGGTATCTTATCACTATATGTTTACAGCCTTTTTTTTGTAAAAGGGACAGAGCCTTCTTTCCTGTGGAACTGCAAATCTAAAAACATTAAAGCAAAAATGTTTTCTTCTTTTTGAAAAGTTAATCTAGGACAAGCATCTTTTGAAGCTATGGCATCAATTATAAATCGACTTCACAAAAACTTAGAAGGAAATCATGACCAGCACGGCAGAAACAACCTCCTCGCATCCTATATCTATTATGTGTTCCGCCTGCCAAATACTTACCCGAATTCACCGTCACCAGGTATTTTATTCTTTTTAGTATTAAGCTCACTTTCATGAAGTGTTCTTGCCAAGACTGAAGTACTCAGTTAGTCCATGGTGGTTATTTACACAGTCATAGCATTTATTCACTCTCCACTGAGGAACATTCACTGGGTTAGTCATTGAAGGGGTGTTTCCTTTTAAAGCATCATTTATATATATCTTCCTTTGGAAGTGAACCTTGATCACCTCTTCATCCATCTGAAAGCATTTTATTATTTCTTGTTAAAATTAATAGTCTTATTATTTTGTCATTCAGAGTGTTTTTGGACACTTAGTGAGACACATTGTACACTAATTTTCTATTAACCTTAAAATGCCTATAGTAATATAAAAATTGGTTGTCTAGGAAAATTCCAATTTCTTCATGACCAGGAAAATAACATAAGCTTTCTGAATATTAAAGCCTCAAGTAGTTTCTTGCCTTTTGTATGATGTTGGTGATAGTGGTGCTTGTGAGGGATAGTTGAGTTTCCCTTTAGTTTGTTAGTTAATTATTGAGCTTTGGAAGCTGCTTACCTGTTTGCTGTATAAGCAATCACTCGTCTCTAGTGATGATGGTACGTGCCCCTTTGCAGCAATTGGCAGTGTTACTGGTTTAAGGTTTAGCCCAGAATTTCTCTTCTTTGTTGTGAAAAGAGGAAAAAATGAGTCTTCTATCCTGACCCATAATTTCCTGCCTGAATTTAGGCTCTCTGTCGTGAATCTGAGCATGGGAGTGATAGTGGTGTATTCAGAGCACAATACTCACAATGTGTCTCCATCTGCATTTTGTTTAGTTCAGGAGTAAGATTTCACACCTTTGACATGTAACCTTTTTCCTGCCCTGACCTAAAAACAGTATACACATTAATTATTTACAGTTTTGTATCATTTTCAATAAGACATTATAAAATATTCTACAATTCAAAGACATAGATAGATCTGGGGATAGGGGATGGCTCATTCTGTAAAATGATTATCATACAATCACAAAGACCTGAGTTTGATTTAAAACTAATCTTAAGAAGCCAAACAGACATACATACATACATACATACATACATACATATTATGCTCACAGAATATACATGAAGATGCATATAATGAATATATTTACTAGCTATTTTTGCTTTTATCAATAATGCTTGATTTTATTCAGACAAAGGAATTCCTTGTTTTTATAACATAGGCTCTTAGAATTATCTTTAGGTGTGTGTGTGTGTGTGTGTAAGAGAGAGAGAGAGAGAGAGAGAGAGAGAGAGGTAAAACAAAGATACTATTTTTTTATTTTTCACATCACTTATGAAGAGAGAGAAATTACAAGCATACTTTCATTTAAGTGATGTTGGTAACAAATTGGATGTCCCTGTAGTGACCATAGATCAAGTGACAGAGCAGAAAGTATAAGCAAAAAGGGGACAGACAGAAGCAGTAGCAGCTGCCACATTTTGTGTCCAAGATGCAACTATGTTCGAGTAAAGGTGGTGCTTGTGTGTTTCTTATTCATTTTATTTTTTATTACTTATGAAATATTGAAACATTTAAGACAGTGCTTTTTACTTATAATCCATATGGTTTGTGTCAACTGCTATAAAGTACAGCTTCACATAGCTGCCACTGGTTCTAGACTGGTTTTATTTTTTTAAAGAAATATGTGTTAATTTTCATTTAGAAACTAGAGCAGTTTATAATTCTGTGCAGTTTTGTAAGGTGGTTATGGTTGAGGGGTCCTCTCTTAGTAATCATGTGCTCTTCATTGACTCCAGGTCCCGGGGGCCTGGGAGGATCAGTGCATTACGCCACGATGGCTAGGTCTGCAGTGAGACCAGCAAGCCTTAACTTAAATCGCTCCCGAAGCCTTAGCAACAGTAATCCAGATATATCTGGGACTCCCACATCACCAGATGATGAAGTCCGGTCAATCATTGGCAGTAAGGTAAACCGAGGACATGCTCTCCACTCATGACAGTTAGCCAAGTATTTAATTTATTCTTAATCTTAAGATGTATTTAAGTTCAAAGTAAGTATGAATTTTTTCTATTTTACTTGAGTTAGAAAAAAGCACAATATTCCTATTCTGTCAGTAAGTACTTTTCACATTTCTCTTAAGTACGTTTGCTGTTATAAACTGGTCTATACATCATGCATCTAAAAAATAAATCTGCCAGATTCTAAAATTTGTTCATGATAAATCATCACATATAACTTGTCTCACATCTCTTCGTGTGAAAATTTGTTAGATTGATTCTATAGCTTGGGGAGCGGCCTGTGTGACTGAAATGTACAAGAGATGCGGCGTCCTGTGTGAGCCCCTCCTTCAGGAGGCGCCCAGAGTAGCTCCTGGCCCGGGTTGGCAAGAGTTCCGTTTCCTGTGAACCTGGGTGAACTGCAGGAGGACTAGAAAGTGTGATTATTTAACCTAGACAAGAGACAGGCCATCTAGGATAAGACCCACCGATACTTTATTCAGAGCCTCCATTATCATCACACCAAAAATATTCAGGAAATTACTTTTCTGCATATACAGTACAATGATAACTGAGTTTGAGCTTAGGAAAACATACTTAAGATGTTTTAACCTTATTTTTCTCCTCATTTTTTGTTTGTTTGTTTGTTTAGTAGAAGGAAGTACTTAGCAGTTGTATACTACCGAGTTTATAATCAGTATAATGAGTCCTGTTTGGGAACTACAAATATTTATTGTCCAAAGGCTGTAGATAGCATATTTCTCAAGATTCTACCTTCAAAATATGTCTTAATTTCTATACATTGTACCTCTTATAGCAATTATTCTTTTTATATTTGTTATATAACTTCAAGATTTAGACCAAGGAAGTCTATATTAATTGGTATTAGTTTTACTTTTTAAGAAAATCATTAAATAGAACATATTAGCAACTTGTCCAAATATATGTGAAATTAGTACACACATGTACATGTGGGTGTGTATACTAATTTTTTTTTTAAGAAAAAAGTCATCACAGCATGTCTTAATTACATTTTCTTTCTTTGAGACAGTGTTCCATCATGTAGCCCAGGCTAGCTTTGAAATCCTGCTCCTCCTGCTTCGCCCTCCGTGTGCTGTGAGAACAGGTGTGTGCTGCCAGCCCAGAGCTAATTATGCTATCTTTAAGTGGTTTTACATTTTTCATTTTCATTGAAAAAATAGTATTTACTTTCATGTTTTTTCTTAATGTTAACAACATACTTTTAGCCCATAAAAATGTAAGGAATTTTTTGAATTTCTGAATTTTTTGTATGCCTTTTCTTAATTTATTCTTACTTTACTGTCTAGTTTACACCGCCATATCTCCTTCCCTTTAGAGGTGGCATCTTTTGTCTTAATCATGGTCTTCCCACAGGTCTTCCCAGTCACGTAGCCTTCATGGTTTCATCCCATGCATCTTGTTGTCCGGCCATTATCCATATTTCTTTCTAGTGGTCCGGCTCTGGGAGTTTGCTTTCCTTCTCAGCTTTAGTCCCTTAATCTTGTTTTCCTCGAGAGGCAAGAGCGGGGAGTTTCCAAATGCTCTGTCTTCCTCCTTCATCGCCATAGCTAGTCAGGGCTGATGCTGTAATCAGGGCTAATTCTTGTCACAGTCAAACCTCAGTATCTCTTTTCGTCTCAAACTTAAAACCATCGTTAGGACGACTGACTGGCTCTTCTATGTCTTGAAAATGGCAGCTAGCGTCACGTGAAATCCCCTGTGCCATCAGTCAGGCGGTCATCCTAGGTTCCTTTCACCATTCCATCCTGCATAGGTTACTGCCACAGGCCACCTAATCCCTCTCCTCCTCGGTCTTGACCACCGTATACTCCAGCCTTTGTCTTCTGCTTAGTCGACTGCTTCTTGTCTGTGAGTCTCCTTTTCCCACTTACTCAGGGTTCCCAGTCTCGGGGTTCCTTGGTCTCTTGTCCTCCATGATCAGTTCCTTCCTATACTGAATCATTTTCATTCACAGACAAGCATGTTATTTCTCACTTTAAAAAATTGTCAGGCTGGAGAGATGGCTCAGCAGTTAAGAGCACTGACTGCTCTTCCAAAGGTCCTGAGTTCAAATCTAAGCAACCATATGGTGGCTCACAACCATCTGTAACAAAATCTGATGCCCTCTTCTGGAGTGTCTGAAAACAGCTACAGTGCACTTACATGTAATAAATAAATCTTAAAAACAAAAAATTCTCCCTAGTGTTCTTGCTGCTCTTTTGTACACTATTTTCTTAGTAGCTCGGATCTCTTTAATGGCTGTTGTTTTTTTTTTAAGATTTATTTATTATTATATGTGTAAGTATACTGTAGCTGTCTTCAGACACTCCAGAAAAGCGCATCAGATCACATTACAGATGGTTGTGAGCCATCATGTGGTTGTTGGGATTTGAACTCGTAACCTTCAGAACAGCAGTCCATGCTCTTAACCACTGAGCCATCTCTCCAGCCCCTAATGGCTATTTTCTTATCAGCAGTTGACTGTTCCTATCTTGACATTTCCTGTGCCATACAAATTAATTAGTCCATTAGCTTTAGATTTAACTTTATTCCCGTTCTCAGGACACAGGCAATCTGAAACCAGATTCTTAAGCAAAATATCCATGAATGATATTTCATTCATGTTCAGATCTTGACAGAGTCTTAGGCTGCCACTTTCTTCATTTCTTGTAGAATTTGTGCCCCGTTCCCAGGATAGCTCACAAGCTCTGCTTCCAACCCTCCACGGTTTGTCTACCTACAAGATAAGACAAAACAATAGTATGGGCATTAGGTAAAATCACACATAGCTCGGTACATTTTGCCTTTTCCTTTTTTATTAAACAGCTAGAAAGTTGTTACATTAGTATCTTATGCTAATGAATTTGTTTAAGGACTGGTATATATATATGTATACATATATATTCAATTTTATAACACTTGAGGTATGAAAGTTATTTGCCTTACAAACTAATCGGCTACATATTCTCTTTAGCTTTTTTTGTTTGTTTATAGTTTTTGCTTTAGAGAGAGGTGTGGGTGTTTCTCTGTATAGCCCTGGCTGTCTTAGCGTTACTTAGCTTTTGATGGATAATTACAACTGTTCAACATCATTGTTGTGTTTATGAAATATAACTGGTAGCAAACAGGTATTTTATTCTGATATTAATTTCCATAAACATTATTTTAAAAAGAAAAATTTAAACAAGTTTATAATACATTTGTACAAGCAGTGTACTCTTACTCATTACAAATTAATTAATTCAAATACAAAATTTTAATCTCTGGAATATTTTTGTATAAACAGCTTCTGGTATCTGCTACCTTCAAGGCATGACCCTTTGACTCTCCTTAAACCGTGATAAAGACTATCTTTATTATTTCTACTTTATAGATAAGAAAAATGAATAAAAAGTTATTTGTTTTAGATTTTTTAAATTAGCAAGCAGAAAAGTCTGTATGAACCTTATCTCCCATCTTAGGCAGCCAATGAAGGAAAACGGATGATTATATTAATATTAGTTACATCAACTGTTCTGTGTTTGGGAAAGAAAAAAAAGTAGAGAAAATATTCTCCCTAAAGTAAAAAAATCCAAGCAGTGGTTAATTTCCTTTCAGAAACTTCTCTTGAAGTACTAAAAATGTGTTGGTGCGTATGCCTCGCCCTCACTGACTCACACCAACCTGCTTCATGGTGGGCTGGGGCCGCCACCTTTTCTGTTGATGTTGGGAATCTTCCCGAGAAGCCCGCTGTCTTCACGGAGCTAGTGGTCGGTGTGCCAACACGGCTTCATTTTCGAGCAGTCTTGTCTTTGCTAGTTTCTGGTTCCAGTCCATTGTGGCTTTAGTTCTTTTAACCAGGTTGCTTTGGGTTGTCTTTGCATCCTTGCCCTTCGGTCCTGTAGCCCCTGTTACAGCTTACTCCAGCTCCGTTTGGCAGCTTCTCTCCCCGTAGGTGAGTTTGAAGTCCGGAAGTTGAGGTATAGAGAACAGAATATGAATTTTATAAAGCAACTTTACATGATTCTAATAATCTTAGGCTTGGGAAATTGAAATCAGACCTCAGCTGACTTCATCAGGAACCAGTAATCCCTTTCAATAACTTGCTGCTGGTATATTATTAGTAATAACTAACATATATTAAAACTTAATTAGAGTGATAAAAATATAATTGCTAGAGAGAGACATGATGTTTTTCTTATATATTTATATGAGATAGAACCCCATATATCTAAATGACAAATATTAATGAAAAGAAACACAACTTCACATTCATTGTTGTTATTAGGAAGGGACAAATTTAGCTTTTCTTATACATAATGTTTTCCCTTGTGTTTTTTATTTTCTAAAAGAAAATGAAAGAGGCAAGGTCGACAGAATTGTGGAGTTCTTGCTGCAGAGGAATGTTCAGCTAGTAAGAAATGCAGTGAACTTAAGGTCTTCTAGCAAAGTGCTATTTTTTTTCCTCCAAGACTGAGTTCAGTTATGAGTTTGTACCAAGCCGAGCGGTGGTGGCGCACACCTTTAATCCCAGCACTTGGGAGGCAGAGGCAGGCGGATTTCTGAGTTCGAGGGTCTACAGAGTGAGTTCCAGGACAGCCGGGGCTACACAGAGAAACCCTGTCTTGAAAAACCAAAAAAAAAAAAAAAAAAAGAGTTTATACCAAGCCAGGCATGGTGGCGCACGCCTGTAATCCCAGCACTTGGGAGGCAGAGGCAGGCGGATTTCTGAGTTAGAGGCCAGCCTGGTCTACAGAGTGAGTTACAGGACATCCAGGACTACACAGAGAAATCCTGTCTTGGGGGGTGGGGGGTTGGGGGGGGTGGGGGGTGTTGTACTATATTTAGGAAACATTTTGAGTGTAATGCTGTAGAAATTTCTCTATGGTTTGTACTTTAAGGCAATCACTTTACATTGAAATTACCTTTAAATACTATACTTAATATTCTTTTCTTTAAAATTACGCTATATGACAAGATGATGTGGATGAACTAATACTCTCTATGAACCTGAGATCTTTTGGGTTGCTTTAACAGTACTAATGAAGACCATGTTTGCATTGGGAGGACTGGGTTTCTTTAAGGATAATTCATAGCATGCACCATGTAACATTTCTCTCCTTTCCAACTGCTCTCTGTTACGTGCTTAGGGTTTAGATCGCTCCAACTCCTGGGTTAACACTGGTCCAAAAGCTGCCCCGTGGGGATCCAACCCCAGCCCAAGTGCAGAGCCAGCACAGGTGGTGTTTGCATTCTAGGTTTCTCTACTGGCTGCTGATGTTTTCCTTTAGAACATTACCTTTTAGTACATGCTGTGATTCAGTGGCTTGCTTTCATTGTCATTATAACTGTGCATTTTTACCTAGCACATTCCCCAACTACTGTGCATGAATTCACCAGTTGCACCAGCAATGCTCTCCTCTTGTTTTTCTGTCTCCCCTGCCTCCTTTTTACACATCGTATCAGTGTCTTCATGCCTGCTATTAATGCACTGAGAGCTTTATAACAGGTTCTCTTCAGGACTTGTACCTCTTTAGTAGGAAATTTTTATGTAGAAAATACTGAACAGTTTTTCATTTGATTTAAAGTAAATCTAAATATATCATTTCCTGTGCTCTTTATTACCTTCTCTTTTTCATAATCACCAAATAGAAAGATTGGTAGTAAGTTGAAGTTAAATATAAATAAATGTGAAGTGTACAGTACGTATGCTATAAGAATCAATGCTGGAAGAAAAACTGTTTCATTTGTAATGTGTTGCAAAGTATGAAATTTATTGTAATTATGACATTTTAAGACTAGTTGCTTGATAACTAACTGCATGATGCATCAAAATATACTTCTTATCTGTGTATTGGCTTTGAAGGAAAATTCTCTAATTCCTAAAAAGAACCCAATTCTCCATTTAGGATTAGAACTGTATTGCATATAGTTTCTGACAAAGTTAAATGGTGTGTTTTTAATAAAAAAAAAAAAAGTAATGTTTTGAAAGTTTTAATTTTCCTTACTGAGTACAAAATTCTTGATTTCTATTTTTTGTCAGACAGCAGTTGAGAAGTATGTTTTTGCTTTTTATATGTTTTTGCTAGATATGTGCATGTGTAGATTACACAGGTAAGTTTCATTCTTTGCAGCACTCTCTGTATTATAATCACTAAGGAATTAATCTTAAAGACAAAAAAAAAAAAAAAGAAGCAGTTTTCATACTGCTTTTAAAGCAGCTTACAATGACGTAATGCGATCAGAAGTAGTCTAACTGTTTGAAACTGAGCGTAGTCCGTGACTGCCAAGTCCCGCACAGCGGTGTTAATGTTCATAGTCCGTGACTTCTGGCCCCGCACAGCGGTGTTAATGTTCATAGTCTGTGACTTCAGGTCCCACACAGCGGTGTTAATGTTCGTCCGTGACTACCAGTCCCGTGCAGCAGTGTTAATGTTCGTAGTCCGTGACTTCCGGTCCCGCACAGCGGTGTTAATGCTCTCTTGCCATTCGTTCACTCCACCCATAGGCTATGGATCGAAGTTGTAATCGTATGTCTTCGCACACAGAGACGTCAAGTTTCTTACAAACATTAACGGGACGCTTACCAACTAAAAAGGTAGATTCATAAGAAGACAGAGGGGGAAAGTAATTCCAACAATTAAAAACTTGTAAAGTTTCCTTATACAACCAGTGTGAGACACTAAAATAATTTTGTTGTGTCTAAAACTACATTTGAACAAGCCGTGCCGGTTGGAGCCTCTGGGCCATGCCACTGCTGTTCAGGGTTTGTTTTCATTAAGGCGATGTTTCTGTTCTTGGGATTGATGGTAGAATATAGTAATTCAAATAAGATCATAAAATTTTAATACCAGAAAAATATATGAGCTCTTAATTCTGTTTCTGTAACTACTTCTGTTTTGTTTTAAATCTCCAGGGAAAGGAAGATGAGTTAGAAAAGTTGTCACTCTTAGTAAGCGATGCTGATGTGCCACTCATGCACAGCCGTTAGGCCTTTCATAGTAATCTGTGCAAGTGCTTTGTATGCATTATCCATTATAAGAAAGTTTCTGCTTTTTAAAAACACATCTTAAACACCCAGAACTTAACAGCATACAGAAAAGTTTAAATTTGTAATTGTATTTCCTAAATTGTACCAGCAAAGTTGATAAATGCATGTTCAAATATGTATTTAAAATACAAACAAAATTGAATTTGTAGCTGTGAGATTTTGGTTTCATTTTTCATTTGCAAGTGCAATTTAGGAAGTTGTTTCCTGCCTGTCCTTTTAAAATTACATTTTATTCCAAGATAACATTAATTTTTCCACTTTGAACATGCCACACTGTGTTCATTCATAAGTAGTCGTTTCGTTAATGGGTGTGTCCATGGCATCATCCGGTGTTCGTGTGCCCCGTTGAGCTTGTTCCCATCGCGCCCCCGTCTGTCCCCATGCTGCCTGTGATTATGTCATCGGCAGGTCTGGCTTTGATGATAACCATGGTTTGTCTCTGGGTAGCTTTTTCACGAGGAGCTGGCTTTGCAGTGGGTGGTTTGCAGTGGCAGCGTCCGGGAGGCAGCTTTGCAGCAGGCCTGGTTCTTCTTTGAGTTGATGGTAAGCAAACTAAATGTGTTCTCTAATAGTTCTAACTCAGTAAGCATCTCTGTATCAGCTCAGTTGTCTTTTATTTTAGAAATTACATTCCCCTGCTTGCCCCAAGCATAATTATACATATTTGCTTCTAAGTATACACCATGGGCACCAGCACGATATAGGTAACATCATAACATGTTTCATCTCTGCTTTTGATTTTGTCTTGTTCTTCTTGACTACACAAGGAAACTTGTGACAGTCTTTGCTAGTCTGTGCAAGTTAATAAACTCAGTGCTGTAGATGTTGTAACAATTATTTAGAGCTTTATAAATACATCCTGTTATTATAGGTGAACAGCGCACAGGGAAATGCAATGACAGTCAATTTGAGAAACACTTTATGCTTACTTCCATAAATGATAAACAAACCAATTCATTTTTGTTCATGGCATATAAAATATGCCTACACTCATATACATGCTCTTAATATCTATGCTCATATATATACCCTTAATGAACCAGAACAGTAATTGCGTATCAGGAGACTATGCAGGCCTGTTACTGAGGCCATGAGTGGTTAGGTGACATTCTAGTGTACATCCTGTGGGGAGCAGTGCTAGAATTCAGTCCCTGACCTTCTGGCCCTAGGGATCCTCATCTAGTTTTCTCCCTTAGGACTAGAACGCTCAGATCATGGGATCATTTTATTTCAGCAAAATAGTATTGAATAAATAAGGAGCAAAACAAAGGCCAAAACAAAGAAATGAAGACAGGGTAAATCAGGGAGTAATGCAGGGGGGAGAGAGGGATGGACGGACACAGGGAGGAGAGAGGGAAGTTAAAGGGTCTTTTAGAATACAGCATACAGCTCAGCAGCATTGACTGTTACCTGTGTTTGAGATACAAAACATTTTTCCCTACAGATTTACAAATCTACAGAGAAGGTAAACCTGGAAATATGTGTGTCCAAAAGCTCATTTTCTCTTAGAATATCAATATCAAATTTATAACTCACAAACTTTTATTGTAAGATAGGTATTACAATTTTGGCTTTAACAAAAGTCTCCCATGTGTGTTCAGATGTCCTACATATTAATCCAGAGATTAGAGTTTAAGAGTTGGCTGTAGCTGGGCTTGAACTGTGAAGTTATAACAGAATAATTTATGAGAGTAAAAGGGAATAGTTTTATTATGTTCGACATTTCATTGGCATATAGAAAATATTTAAGGAACATTTTCAAAACATTGGGAAATCAAAAACTATTTCAGTTGACTGCTAAATTACATGGTATATTTTTTAAATAGCCAGAGTATTTAGAGCCATTATAATGTACTTAAAATTAAGCCAGGTGGTAGTACATGCATTTTAAGACCTGAGAGACTGACAGGAGAACTCATGGTTAATCTGGGTTATATTGCAAGGTACTGTCATAAAATAAAGGAAAACAACAACACAGATGATGGTGTATATCCTTTTACAGGTAAAGAGCATGGTACACCACTTGTACTTTAATGATAAGCTCGACGCTCCAAGGAAAAGCCGTTTTCCAGAACGTTTTATGGATGATATTGCTGCCCTGGTTAGCACAATTGCTGGAGATGTCGTGTCGCGATTTCAGAAGGTGATGATGACTTCCCGTGGATGTTTCTCACAAGCTGAGAGGAAGCTGCTGTGCTTTTTTCATCACCATCTTCATTATTATCGTTATTCTCTGTCTCCTAGGATACAGAAATGGTTGAGAGACTCAATACAAGCCTTGCCTTCTTTCTCAATGATCTGCTGTCGGTTATGGACAGGGGCTTTGTCTTTAGCCTTATAAAGTCCTGCTACAAACAGGTAATACATACTTAGTAATTGAGTAAGCGAAATACTATAGTAGCTGGTTTCAGGGCAGGAGCTTCAAGAGCACATACTGACACTAAAATGAAAATGTAGCACAGAGTTATGTGTTGTTCACACTGTGGTGAAAATGCACAGTGTAGCTTTATTAGGATGATACCAAGTGGACCCAGAATAACTACTGTACCACGCTCAGTGTTTCTTCCTTCCCATTTAAAGCTACTCAGATAGTGATGGAATGCAGCCTTTGAATGCTGTGCAGGAACAGCATTTATGTTGAGTGCACAGTTAACTGAACTTTTCCTCCTGTCCTTGGTATTTATGTATTTGAGATAGATAGGCTTTCACATAACGTAGGCCAGCTCGAGATTCACTGTTAGAGCTGAAGGTGATCTTGAACTTCTGGTCTACTTCCTGCATCCCATGCTTGTGAGTGTGAGCCGTTATGCCAGCCTTTGAGTGGCACTTAAACAGTTGGCCTTCATTACTATTATTTTTAATTAATTATTTTATTTACATTCCAAAGGTTGCTCCCCCTTCTGGTCCCACCTCCCAGAGTCCTTCACCCGATCCCCCTGGGGGTTGGGAGCACCCTCTTAGAATTATTACTACTATTTAAACATTAGAGTTTGGACTCGGGGTCAGATACTTACTGAAGTACAAAATGTTGTATATTATCTTGCTGTGAGTAAACTTCAGACACCCTAGACCTTTTCCACAAGCAACAAGTTTTAATGTTGTCAACTGACTATTAATGTCTTGCCTTTTGGAAAATACTGACTCGTCTTTGGATTGGCTCTTTTAAAACACTGTAATCACTTCACTCCAGAATTATCGAAGCATTGGAAAATAAAATCTCTGGGTTTTGTCCTAGAATTGTTGAGGTGTTTGAATGAAGTTGAAGAGTAACACTTATGAGGCCCTTCCTGGCTGGCCTATGGGCTAGCTCTGGAGAGCTGTTGATCAGTAATTCTAAGGGGCTGGATGGCTAGCTCAGTGGGTAAAAGCCCTGGCCTCTTCTCCTGAGAACCTGGGTTTAATTCTCAACACCTACATGGCAGCTCACAACAGTCTGTAACTCCAGTTCCAGGGGATCCAGTGATCTCTTCTGGCTTCTGTAGGTGCCAGGCATATACATGGTGCACAAAAGTGCAAAACACTCATCCACATAAAATAAAAAAAAATTGAAAAAGAATTCTATTTGGCAATATAATTGTTAAAATTTTGAAGGCTTTTTCAGTTGGATTTTTTCTTTTATAGTAATAAAAATTATCTGTGCATGAGTATTGACTCACGCATATTTTCAAAACACTGTTCTTTTCCCCAAAAATTTATATTTTATTTCTATCAAAACTTATTCTGAGCCGGGCGTGGTGGTGCACGCCTGTAATCCCAGCACTTGGGAGGCAGAGGCAGGCGGATTTCTGAGTTCGAGGCCAGCCTGGTCTACAGAGTGAGTTCCAGGACAGCCAGGACTACACAGAGAAACCCTGTCTCGAAAAACAAAAACAAAAACAAAAACAAAAAAAAAAAAAAAAAAAACTTATTCTGGCTTATTGACCTCCTACACTTGCCAACCATTGAGGTCAGTTCAGGGAATAACTATACCTCTTAAGTCAGCTGTCTCCTCAAGTAGCCTGTGATATAGTTGGGAACAATAGACAATTATAAATGCATTAAACAGAAGTGTTAAAAAGAAATCTTTTCATGTATGCCTTTCCCTCATAACATACACTTTTGAGAAGTAGAACTATTAATGCAGCTTTGGCAATAAAAGAATTTGACTTTAGGTTAGTCAAGTGGATTTATACTATAGACTTGTGGATTTGCGTTTGTGGTGTTTGCTGTAATTTTGGGAAAGAAGATATTGTCATGTAAGCCACAGAACCCCAAATACTGTTATTGTGGTGTATTACTGTGAGAGAAAAATATATCAGCCGCTGTTCTCTTGTTTACACACTGCTTCCAAGGTGTCAGCAAAGCTCTATTCACTGCCAAACCCAAGTGTTCTGGTGTCCCTGAGGCTGGACTTTTTGCGAATCATATGCAGCCATGAGCACTATGTTACGTTGAACCTACCCTGCAGCCTGCTCACTCCACCTGCATCTCCGTCACCTTCTGTTTCTTCTGCAACGTCTCAGGTATGCAAAGTGTGAGGATATGCATACGTTTATATTTATACAAAAAAGGATTCTGCATACATATGTTCATACTTATACAAATGGGTGAGAAACTGTTAATGTGTTATTTGATGATTAATTAGGAATAGGCTCACTTCTGAGTGTTTGGTAAATATTAACTCTTCTAATTACCAGAACAACTCTAGGAGTTTTGTTATTAACCTTATTGGATACCTCCAAATCAAAAACATAAAAAGTAAGGCGTGGTTATGGGAAGCTGTGAGCCAAGGCTTTACTCCAGAGCTAGGTTTCAGCACGCTCTTGAGTTCTCTCACTCACGGATGCACATATGAGTGAGTGAGCTTACCTACATAAGCCCTTTTTTTTTTTTTTTTTTTTATGTTTTCACAAATTGAGTTTTCTTGAAGCAGATATACAGAGCAGGTTTGGGGTGAGTACCTGTGAAGGGAGCGGGGAAGAGTCAGGCTGCAGTGCCGGCCTGCCAAGCTCAGCCTGGATCACCCACATGTGGAAGCTCATGTACATTAATGTTCGCACTTGACTTACACAGCTAGCAGTTTCTCTGAAGATTCAAAAAGATTGGGATTTTATAGTTATAGCATTATGGAAACCAAGATTTTCCTCCACTCTAATAAAATGCTCCTTTTATATTCAGCATGAGTTTCACAAGCTCTTTGCATAGTAGCTGCTAATGTCTGAAATCAGAGTTGATCTGATGCACTTCCTAATCCTGTTTCTATGGTGTGGAATGCCCAGGTGCAGTTCTCTAGGCTAAAACAATCTTACATGTTTGTTTAAAAAAATTAAACCTTACTTACATAAACTGGAAAAATGGAAAGTATTAGAGAGCCAGCTACAGCTTTTCATTTCCTCAGTACGTCTCCTGGATCAACCTGCTGCCTCCCTAAAGGATGCATCTATCTAGCCTTTGCATTCTTGATCTGTCTTCTTTTAAAGATATGGCTATACAGGCAGAGACAAATTAGTCATAGGTGACTTTCCTAAACCCTCCTTACTACATGGCATTTACCTATGAAATTTCATAAAATTTCTTGAGTTATCTTGTTTACTTTCTTATTTAACTGTGTAATTTTCAGATTTTAGTGACTAACCTAGATATCTTAGTTAGGGTTTTATTGCTGTGAAGAGACATAATGACCATGGCAACTCTTAAAAGAGAAAACATTTAATTGGGGCTGTCTTACAGTTTCATGTGTAGCCCATTATTGCCATGACAGTGAGCACTGTAGCATGCAGGCAGACATGGTGCTACAGAAGGAACTGAGAGTTCTACATCTTGATTTGCGGGCAGCAGAAGGAGACTGTGTGCTACACTGGGCAAAGCACACCCCTCAATAGCACACTTCTTCCATCAAAGCCATACCTCCTACTGATGTCACTCTCTCTGAGTCAAGCATTCAAACACAGGAGTCTATTGGGGCATGCCTCCTATTCAGACCACCACAGTAGACATCGCCTTTGCGAGCCTTTCCTAAAACCTCTTTACTACATGGCATTTACATGTGAAATTCTTATAGAATTTCTTGAAGTATCTTGTTCACTTTCTTGTATAACTGTGTAATTTTCATATTTTAGTAGCTAACAGACCTACTTTGGGGGAAGGGGCAGAAAATATTCTTCATACTTAGTTTTCTCTACAGAAATAGGAAATCTGATGCTGGAGATGTACACACACACATACACACACGCGCGCACACACACACACACACACACACAGGGTAGCCCTGACTGTGGAATGTATCTTGGGAGATATAATTGTTTTCAGGACTACAACTTCTGAAGGTTTGGTGAGAGACCTTAAGATGATCCACAAATTTCAAATACAGTACATTCTCTGAAAAGTAGTTTTTCAGAGATACCTGAAATTTCTCTAGACAGTAAGTGCCGTGATTATGAACATTTGTCTTGTACTTTTTTTTTTTTTTTTTTTTTTTTTGAGACAAGGTTTCTCTGACCAGGCTGGCCTCGAACTTAGAAATCCGCCTGCCTCTGCATCCCAGAGTGCTGGGATTACAGGCGTGCGACACTACGACCCGGCTTGTCTTGCACTTTAGGGTGAGGGTGTTTATAACATTCCTCCCCTTCAGAGGGTTGCTGAAATAGTAGGTGATTGAAAGAATAAAAGGTGAAAACAAATAGAAAATCTCAATATGAGAAAATCAAAATTAAACCTTTTATTAATAAATTTCAGTAATAAAATTGATAGACTGTTTGGGAGATTGAGGCCATAGGATCATGAGGTGAGCAGGCTGCTTTCTGTCTGAAGCCAGAGATGATCTTGTGCACTTTGGATTCCTCTTCCTAAGGTCTGTCATCCCCAAGTTGAATTCCTGGGCTAGGTCAATCTTCTGTGTTTGGTAACAAAAATGAAGAACTCATCATAGTGCCCCATACCTAAAGTAAGAGCGGTTACTTCTCTGTGACTCTTTGAAGTAACTTCTGTCTGACATAATAACACTGCATTTCATCTGTTGCAATGCCACAGCTGTAGGATGTTTGCTGCACAGCTATCAACAGTTGAGTTCTTCCTTACCCCCAACAGAGCTCTGGGTTTTCCACCAGTGTGCAGGACCAGAAGATTGCAAACATGTTCGAATTGTCCTTACCCTTCCGCCAGCAGCATTACCTGGCAGGCCTCGTGCTGACTGAGCTCGCACTCATTCTAGACCCCGATGCTGAAGGGTGAGTATGCCCACTTCACACTGGAGGAAGTCTGTTGGGGTTTGGATCAGTGGGACTGATCCTGCTAATATTTTAATGAATACTATTTTTGGTTCTTTATTCTCCAAGATTCATATGCTTGTTATTTTTGTACTGATTACCTTCAGGAATGGTGTTTATATTTTATTTAATCTCCTCTAAATTTGAGATTTATCGATACATATGGTAGTATATCATACTTGATGCTGCAGCATTTTTCTAGTAGAACAGTTGTGTGTATTAGGATATGGATATTTATTAAAATGCAGTGGGCATAGAGCTGGAGAGATGGTTCAGCAGTTAAGAGCACTGACTGCACTTCCAGAGGTCCTAAGTTCAATTTCCAGCCACCACATGGTGGCTCACAACTGTCTGTAATGGAATCTAATGCCCTCCTTTGGTGTGTCTAAAGACAGACAGCTATATATACATAAAATAAAACCAAAAAAAATGCAGTAGGTACTTTTCAATTAAGGAAAATAGGAAAATAAACTTAATTTTTCTTTAATTCCTTGTGAGAAAAAAATTATGATTTTCTATCCTACTATGTAGCATTTTATCTTAAAACTTACCCTATCTTTTTTTTAATGTCTGCTGTTAGAGGATCTTTGGAAATAGTCATAAGATACCATTTGATGATTTTCATTTATGAAATACCTTGGTATCTTCTGGGATAGAAGCCCTTATGGGTGGTACCTATCTTGACAGTTATGTTTAAGTCTGTTTGACAGCCTGACATGACACTAAAGTGAATTTTTAGCTGTTTGGAAGGCTAAAGCCATGGGCTAGTGTCCCATACCTTAAGTAAGAGTGGTTACTTCTCTGTTACTCTTCGGAGTAACTTCTGTCTGACATAATAACACCACATTTCATGTGTTGCAATGCCACAGCTTGAGGACATACTGGGCAGCATAGCAAGACGTCTCCTGTTTAAGAGCAAAGCAGGATGGAGAAGTGCCTTAGTGTTTAAAGAGTAGATCCTGCCCCTCTGGACGATCTGAGTTCGTACCCAGCACTGATGTCAGGGTCTTCACTGCCGCCGGCAGGTAGCTCTAGGTCTGACGCCTCTGCTGGTCTCTCAGGAAACCTGCATCCCTGTGCGCGCTCTCTCTCTCTCTCTTTCTCTCTCTCTCTCTCTCTCTCTCTCTCTCTCTCTCACACACACACACACACACACACACACACACACACACACACACACACACACACACACACACACTAAAATAAAAGGCAAATATTATAAAAATAAAATTGTTTAATCATGATTTACTTGAGTTAAAAAAAATTTTTGAAACTCTGATCACCGTAAGTTTATCCTGAAGTTGTCATACAAGGGGTCCAGGAAACAAAAACATGTAATTAAAAACCTGTTTAAGTAGATGTTTAATAGATGTTTAATCTACTTAAGAGAATAAAGAAAAAGTATATTCATAAAATCCTTAGTAATATGTCAGTGACACAGTTGATACTGAAAAACTTGAAAGGCAGATTGTCTGCAAATGAAAGATTTGTATTTTTAAAATAATGAGAACCTACATGTGAGATATATCATAAAGAAGTAGTTTTTGCCAGAACCATGGGGTTCTGAAGAGGTGTTCTATAGGCTCCATGTAGAGTAGGGGTTTGTGTAGAGTCTGTACACAGAGAAAAAAGTTTAACTGCCTGAGACTCTCTGCCTGCCAGTTCTGTTTGCAAGCACTTTTATGTCTTACCATTTGACAAAAAAGTGTGCCATTTGAAGATAATTAAAGGTGTACATTTTTGAGAAGAGACAATACTATATAATTTTTCCAAACATATTTGCTTTCCTTAATAACTGTTGTAGCTCAGGCATTTAAGTTACTCTTAAGTGCCTACACTTATTTACCGAGCCAAGACCATCTAATATGTCCTCAAGGAATTAAATAAGGCCAGGCTGGAGGGGCCACAGTGCAACTGGGGCTTTGACAATTTTATTGAAAGCAGTCGGTCTTTTTAAAAAGAATATAATGGCAGTTTCCAGGATCAATATAGTTGTATTTGCCAGGATACAATGATGTTTGCAAGTTCTACAAAGTTCACAGAATTAAATGTCTAAGACTTGTCTTGTCAAGTCTTTGCTTCCTAGACTTCCTTCTATTAAAATGGTTTGTATGTAATAACGATTATGAAGGAATTCACTACTGACTCTTGGTCTTTGGTTCTTGGGAAGATTTCTTTCAGTCCCATGGCTGATGAGTGTGTTTACTCTCACCTTTACTGAGTCCCATGTGTGGTGTGCTCACACACACCTTTGTGTGCTCAGACATTGTATCCTGTGTACTACAAATTAGCAGAGCACACCAGCTTACAGTCCTAGCTTTTATTCTTGTCTGTTTCATCCTTATCCTCTTTTCTGTGTCCACTCCATTAGCAAATTCTGCAGCTCTTCAAGATATATCCAAGTTCAGTCACTTCTTTTCCAGTCTTGCTTCTGTTGGAGCTAATCATGCCTCTTTCTTTTTTCTTTTTCTTTTTTTTCTTCTTTTTTTTTTTTTTTTGTTGTTGTTGTTTTGGTTTTTTGTTTTTTGTTTGTTTTTTTGTTTTTTTTGTGGTTTTTCGAGACAGGGTTTCTCTGTGTAGTTCCGGCTGTCCTGGAACTCACTCTGTAGACCAGGCTGGCCTCGAACTCAGAAATCCGCCTGCCTCTGCCTCCCAAGTGCTGGGATTACAGGCGTGCGCCACCACGCCCGGCCATCATGCCTCTTTCTTATGTCTTCAAAATTGTTTTGACAGAATAGCCTAAATAGTCTCTTAAGATTATGCCATGGCCTTGCTTAAAATTATCCTCCCTCACTTCCTGTAACTTAAATACCACTTAGAATAAAACCCAGACTTTTAATAATAGTTCTCAAAGCCCTGCCCTGCTAGTGTCTGTTTCTTAAATGTACCAAGTTTGTTCATACGTTTAGGCTGTGATGCTTGCATTTTTCTCTGTCCAAAGCAGTGCCTGAGTGGCCGAGGGTCTTCACATAGCCATTCCTGCTTCTAGTCTCTCAGATCTTCTCTGAGAACAGGCTATTCCTGTTGAGGCTTCCATTGCCTGCTAACTTAGAGTCCTGTTGCCCTTGCGGCAGTCACTCTTCACCATGCAGCCCTGTTTTCTCTTCTGCAAAGTGCTTCCCTCAGGTTTATGATAACCTCATTAGAGTAGAAGCTAGAGAGAAGACATCTGTGTGTCCTGCTCAGTTTTGCATTCCTAGAGCTTTAGATATGTCTGAGGTTCTAGTAACTGGAGTCTCACTTGTCTAGGTGTCTAAAGGTTAAATGTAACAAGTTCATTTCTACCTTTGAGCCTCAGCAATGGAATTTTCTGTGTAAAACTGTGCTTGAGTGACCCTCAGATGGTCATATACCTGTGTAACAGTCTTACATGTCTAGACAAAGACACTGTGTAGGATTCATTGCCAGGTTCATTGAGGGAGTGCTTGTCCTTTAACTTTATATGCTTGCTAAGTAATAAGAATCAGTCCTTGATTGGCAGTAAGATGTTCTATAATTAGCCAAAGATGTACTTGTTACAAACTTCCTTTACAGCTGCAAAGTTGACTGTGAAACAGTCTAATAGAGGCAAGATTGTCTTGTCTGCTAAAGAGCTGTTGTTCTAGCTTTCCATTGTGTTAATAAAATGTCATGACCCAAAATCAACTTGGAAAGGAAAGGGTTTATCTGGCTACATGTCCAGATCACAGTCCATCATGAACAGAGTCGGGGCAGGAGCTCAGAGCAGGCTCGGGGAGGCAGGAGCTGATGCAGGGAGGTCATGAAGGAAGGAGGAAGGAGTGCTGCCTACCGCCTCCTCCCATAGCTCGCTCAGTGTTCTTGTGGCACCTAGAGCCACCCGTGGGGGTGGGGGGGACCTGCCTCAGTAAGCTGAGCCTTCCCACATCAATCACCAATTTAAAAAAAAATGCCCCACAGACGTGCCAGCTAGCTATTCTGAAGGTTTTCTCAGGTGAGACTCACTCTACTCAGACGTGCCAGCTAGCTATTCTGAAGGTTTTCTCAGGTGAGACTCACTCTACTCAGACGTGCCAGCTAGCTATTCTGAAGGTTTTCTCAGGTGAGACTCACTCTACTCAGATGACTCTAGTTTGTGTCATGTTAACAAAAAACTAACCAAGATAACTGTACTGTGATTAAATGTTAATTCTGTGGGGCATAGCTTTTTGGAATATGAGAAGATTTATTCTTTTATGCTACTGTCTATAATATGGCAAAAAACATTTGTGTGTGTGTGTGTGTGTGTGTTTCTGACTAAACTCCTTAAGTACGCACAGCAACTTAATTCATACAGCAAGAATGGGGTAGGAGCTGGGGTAGCAGTTCAGCAGGAGCATTTGTGTGTGGCGTGCAGGACACTCGACTCAAGCATCAGCATTTAATGTGGTATAATTATATATAATTATATATAATATATTATATCATATATTCATGTGATTGAGTAATAAAATGGATGAAATGACTTCATGAATACAGTTTAGACAGGTTGGAGCCAGGGCGTGGCAGCTGTGGGGAGGGTTGGAGTGCCTGTTGAGGCGTGAGAATGGAAACAGCAGAGGCCCAGAAGCTGGGCTTGGGAATCCCTCTGCTCAGGCTGATAAATGCAGCAGGACATGCATTGGCATTGGCAGCGGCAGGGTCAGGGGCATGAAAGTGAGAGAGGAGCTTGTGGTAGCTCCAGCTCCAAGGGACCTTGTGCCCCCTGCTGGCCTTCATGTTCACCTTCCATAATCGTATTTATACAGGCACATAAGTGACAAAAACAAAAACAAAAACCTCTTTTACAAGAGATGAGCATGTTTAAAAGATCTGGCCAGAGTAGACCCAGAGTGGCAATCTTTGCTAAGACAAACTCTTGCTGGTGCGTTTTCCTGTGAGGAGAGCTGTAGAAGCTCCTGTGTGCTACAGCTTAAGGGTTGGTTGGAGTTGGAGTGGGTACAATTTAATCAGAATTGTTTGTATAGTCTAAGTGCCTCACTCTGTGGTGAGTACAAGTGTGTGAAGAGGAGGATAGGAACCTTTGTTAAGAATCCTTGCCTAGGATAGAGAAATCAGGACCTAAATGTGGACATGAGCACAGACATGCTGTTAAAAATAGAGACGTCAAAAAAGACCAGCCTGGTGATCATATCATCTGTCAGATAGAGGATTTTTCTAAGTCATAGAGGCAGGGGAGATGCTCGCTCATTCAGTAAGAGGGCTGCTGTTCAGGCTGAGGAGCTGAGGTTTAATTTCCAGCACCCACAGAAAAAGCTGACACAGCAGCAGTCCCAGCACTGAGAAGGTGGAGACAGGAGAATTCCTACAGACAACCTTGCCAAATTGGTAACTTTGGGGTCAATGAGAGACCTTGCCTCAAAAAATAAATGGAAAACAAGGAAAACATCTGATGCCCATCTCTGCTCTCCACACAGCTGCATCTTATTCCCACACCTACACTCATGCCTCACACCCACACACACTCAAGACTCACACTCATCATCCACACTCATGACTCATCCACACACACTCATGACTAATTCATACACACTCATGACTCACACCCACACACTCTCATGATTCACTCATACACACTCATGACTCATCCACACACTCTGATGACTCACACTAATGCAGACTCATGATTCACACTCACATGCACATGTGCCTTACACATATAAGATTCTTACAGATGCATACAGAGAGTTGTTCATATACTTGTGCAGAGTATATATACAAAATAAAATAGAGGAAGTAGGTTTTCCATAAATGTGGACAGTATATGCAGAGTGTAACAACAGGTTCTCTCTCTCTCTCTCTCTCTCTCTCTCTCTCTCTCTCTCTCTCACTCACACACACACACACACACACACACACACACACACACACACACAATTTCAGGCTGTTTTCCCTGGCAGAAGTGAAGCTTCAGGACTGATGAGCACTCCCAGCCCCCGTCTCATGACCGTTCTATGTGTCTCTACGGCTTCCTTTATATCTCATAGCTGTTTAGATGCCTCGGAGGAACAGTCACATAGTATTTGGATTTCTCTAAGTGGTTTATTTCATTTGGCTTATCTTCTTCACGGTTCTACTTCAGAGTTGTTACCTTGGAGCCAGGGAGACGGCTTAGCAGGTACAGTGGATGCCGTGTAAGCTGATGCCCTAGGTCCAGTCCCCAGGCCCACTCAGGAAAAGCTGAAAGGAGAGAACTGACATCACAGAGCTGTCCTCTGACCTCCACATGCACCACAGCACATGTGCAGCCCCCATTTCATACACATAAGAATAATGTCTCAATTTTTGTTGAAATTGGTACTGTGTGTGCTCTTGTGTTCCTTATCAATCAAAGCATTAATATGGAGTTAACGAGTTTGCTTTACTCTTAAGTGAATTGAGTGCTTCCTTCCCTACCATGTTTACTTTATACTACTTTCAAATTTATGCATTTTTACATACTTTAAAGTGAACTTTATAGGAATAAATACACAAAAATATAGCTGGCAACTGGATGTGGTGGCATCCACCTTTAATCCCAGAACTCTAGGTGGATCTCTGTGAATTTTGAGGACAGCCCAATCTAAAGAGTAAATTCTAGGACAGCCAGGGTTACACAAAAAAATCCTGTATGGACCCCCCCCCAAAAAAAAAATTATATCTGGCAAAAGTCAAGGAATTAAACAAGGTTGATTGAGTGCCTTCCATTAATTACTATTTGACAATTTTACTAATCTCTGTGATTCATTGCTTCTCCTTCATCTCTCCTTATAAATAGACTATTTGGATTGCATAAGAAAGTCATCAATATGGTACACAACCTACTGTCCAGTCACGACTCTGACCCACGGTACTCTGACCCTCAGATAAAGGCTCGAGTGGCTATGTTGTACCTTCCTCTGATTGGTATTATCATGGAAACTGTACCTCAACTGTATGATTTTACAGGTACTTTAATATAATTTACAAAGTTTTCAAAGCTTGTTATCTCAAAGTAGTAGAAAATGTATTTTAAGGTTAACAAATATTAAGGAAATATACCCTAGGGCTAGAGAGAGGCTCAGTGGTTAAATGCATTGGCTGTTCTTCAGAGGACTCCAGGTTGATTCCCTGTACTCACATGGTGGCTCACAGTCAGTGGCTCCAGTTCTAGGGGATCTTCCAGGACACTCTTGTGGCTTCTGCAGGTACCGGGCATATGGAAGGTACACATATATGTGGCAAAACACCCAGACATAGAAAGGTATAAAATAATTTTAAAGTTATTTTTAAAATGCACCCCTATAAAAATAAATTGTAAATAACCATGCTTAACTATGCTGTTAAAAACTTTTAAGTGTTTGAGGTGATTTATTGTGAGATTCCTTTAAGAAGATTTTAGAATGAATTTTAAATTATGAGTGTCTGGCAGTTTGTACTCACCTTTTAGGAAACACAGATCTGTTTATATGCATGTATACTATGAATAGTAAGAGAGAATTGTTCCTGACCTCTGTCAGCTGTCCTCATCACAGCTGTATTCACAGAGATGTGTAACTGAGATTAATACTCACCTGCACATCAGGAATTATGTTTATTCCAAGGTAGCATGTTGAGACTATGCTGTTCCTTAAAAACTAGAACCTACAAAGTTTTGTTCATCTTATTTTTGACTACCAAAAGGCACAGTTTGGACTGTAACAGTATTTAAACTAGCAGTTAGCCTGATAAAATACCTCCAGTGTAATGAAGTCAAAAACATTTCCTGGATACCTGATAATATTAGGGAACAACTCTGTCATTAAGAGACTGGTGAAATATGACCTCTGTGGGTTTCGATCACTGAATTGTTTCCTGTATGAAGGCAAAAATGTTCATGCAGTTAGATCTTTGTAACTACGCAGTTCAGGTTTTCAATAGAACATACTGCACTAGAACTGAGTTAATGTTTAAATGCTTAAAAAGAAATGAATCTTGATAAAAATTGATAGTGTCTTTAAAAATATGGATTTAAACAGAAAAAATTTTTAAGATTTGCTACCATTTGAAAAAAACAAGGTACATAGTTTAGATATTATTTGATGAATGATAATATATAGATAATAGTCTTTTATAAAAAGCTATTTCTACCATAGTGTATATAAAATAAAATTTATTTTAAAAATAGACACAGTATGTATACAAAGCAGCACTCACAGTTAAAAGACATATATAAATATAAATGCAGCATTAAAACTACAGTACATGTTAGTTCTGGCACATACTGTACTATAGATACATTACTATAGTAACTATATAGCTGTCCCTGTGGCTATTACAGAGAGCTAATAATTTGTCAAGAGTGTCTATCTAAAGTGCTCTGACAGTCACCTCTGCTAAGACCGTCTCACTGTTACCAGTGTTTCAGTGTCTGTAAGGCTGCAGTCACCCAGAGGATTAGTAGTTGAGTCTGTGGAGAGTAGAAATTACATGTGGGTTGTTAGTTCTGGGAGTCATAAGCTGTGTGTTGTCCAGGAGTCAGCTTTAAGAGAATCATGGAGAACGGGAAAGGAGTATATGCTTTATACTGTTAGCTGACCCAAGGTTTTCTTCCTTCTTTCCTTTCAGAAACACACAATCAACGAGGAAGGCCAATTTGTATAGCCCCCGATGATTATGATAGTGAAAGTGGGAGCATGATAAGCCAGACAGTTGCCATGGCGATTGCAGGAACGTCCGTCCCTCAGCTAACAAGACCTGGCAGCTTTCTCCTCGCGTCAACGGTAAAATGAACCTCTTATGAAAAACTTGGGGGTTTTGTTTTATTTTTCTAGACTACCAGATACATACAAAGAGTCCATTGCTTTGGCTGGTGTAACTGTGCAGAGGTGTTCTGAGCTGTATGAAACATTAACGTTCCCAGAATAGTGTGTGCCATGTGCAAAGATGTTTGAAAACTGTTATCCTTGAGACATACCGGATGCAGCCCTGTATTTTGTCATTCAGAACTTTATAAAGTACCTTATTTTATGTAGTTCTTTTCCTTCATTTTACAACCCACTTTATCACCTCTAAGAAATACTGTCATATTAACAAAGCAACTTTAAATTTAGCCTTTTAAGTTTAGCAGAGTACTCCGTGAAGGTCTCCCAGAGCAGGGGGCTATGGGAGCACAGGAGACAAGCCAGCATGGACCTAGTTCCCATTTTAAAAACTTTAAGTTACTTCTTTGAGAAAATACAGTGCTGTGTAAGGGCACTGCTATGTTTGCCAGCTTTTTAAAAGCTTTATGTGTTTCAAGTGGTGTTGTTTAACTTACAGTTTAATAGTTATAGTTAATTATAAAGCTGTGCAGCTTTCTCCCTAAGATCACTTTGGTAACATTTCCATCTTCCCAAAGAGATCCTGTGTCTTCCAGCCCCTTATCTCTTGTAAGCCCAGAAGACAATGGCTAACCTACCTTCCAATTGTGTAGACTTAAGGGCCCTGGCCCTTTCATGTAAATGAGACTGTGTGCTGCGTTACCTCTGGTCTTCTTCCTGTCGCTGGCCTGTTCTGTTTTTAAGATCTCTCCATTCATTCAGCAGCATGTCTCCATGGCTCTTTTCCCATTTGAAGTACCAAATAATATTGCATTCTGATAATAGACCCAAATTTTGTTTGTCTGTGTTTAGTTGGTTAACGTTTAGATACTCCTGTTTCTCGGCCATTGGGAATAATAAATGCTGTAGTGAATACTTATATGCAAGTCCTTCTGTATCTCTCTTGGGTAGAAACCTTGGCATGGATTTGTTGGACATCTCTGCAGTCCAGTCAACAGTTTTGAGAAGCTAAGCCCTTCTTAAATAACGCGCTCATTGGCACATCCTTTCTTTGGAAAAAGGGCCGTTCACATCCTTTGTCTTGTTCTGAACTGAAGTGTTCTCGGTGTGTTGCAGGTACAGGTCTCTCATGGCTGCAGGATTTACCAGCCCTCCCTTTCCTGGGGGTCATCGCTTCTGCTCCTGATGACAGTGTTTAAAATACAACATTTGGGTTTTTTTTTTTTAACTGTTTGTAGTAGAAAATCCTTAAAATTAGTGCTGTTCTTAATCGTTTATCATAACTCTCTACCCAGCTGCCTTTCAAAGGCTGAGCAGGGTACTTACTGTAAAGTCTGTGGTGTTTTCAAGATGACAGTCCTGCATGTCCTTTCCCAAGCATGAATTCTTATTCCTAAAATTCAGGAACAATATAGGCTAAAATTATTTGTAGACAAATCATTATAGTACTAGAAAGCCTAAACAGGTTTTGTGGGGCACTAAAAAAGCTAAATTCTTTTTAAAGGTATGAATTGAATTGTTTCAGCCAGGTATATCAAAATACAAAAATTAGTAACTTTGATGAGTTCCAATTAATTCATTTTTCTGGTGTAGCATGCTTTGGTGAAAATTCCATGTGGAAGAATGTATAAGATGCACTACAAAATCTAACCCTAAGTCAAGTGTCTAGGGCCATGTCTGCAGTCCCAGCAGTAGGGACAGAGAATCAGGGTTTGGTTTGGTTTGGTTTGGTTTGGTTTGGTTTGGTTTGGTTTGGTTTGGTTTGGTTTGGTTTGGTTTGGTTTGGTTTGGTTTGGTTTGGTTTGGTTTGGTTTGGTTTGGTTTTTCGAGACAGGGTTTCTCTGTGTAGACCTGGCTGTCCTGGAACTCACTCTGTAGACCAGGCTGGCCTGGAACTCAGAAATCCGCCTGCCTCTGCCTCCCAAGTGCTGGGATTACAGGCGTGCGCCACCACCCCCGGCTGAGAATCAGGGTTTTGACACTTTAGCTTGTTCCTCTTTGTTTGTTTTCCACAATTGGTGGTGCTGATGAGAATCTCCAGTGCAGCGTAACACTCAGCATCTGTAGGAAAGGCTTCAACATTTTACTGTTAATGTTTTGTGTTAAAGAGCCTGGTTCCCAGCACCCACAGTAGGTGGCTCACAACCACCTGTAACTCAGTTTGAGGATACACACACACATACACACACACACACACACACACACACACACACACGCACACGCGCGCGCATGGGAGGGGGCAAAATCTTTAATTAAAAATTACATTTTTATTTAAATTATTTTTGTAAAGATTTATTTATTTTATTATATGTAAGTACACTGTAGCTGTCTGAAGACACCCCAGAAGAGGGCGTCAGATCTTGTTACGGATGATTGTGAGCCACCATGTGGTTGCTGGGATTTGAACTCAGGACCTTTGGAAAAGCAGTTGGTGCTCTTAACCATTGAGCCATCTTACCAGCCCCAATTAAATGATTTTTAAAACTTTCTTCAGTCATTAAGATGATCAGATTGTTTAGATTTCTAATCTTTTTTGCTGTTGTTTTTTGTTTATTTGTTTGTGTTTGTTGTGGTTTGAGACAGATCTCACTATGTAGCTCTGGAATTTGGGATGTAGACCAGGCTAGTCTTGAACTCAAAGAGCTGCATGCCTCTGCCTCCTCAGTACAGAGATTAAAGGTGTGAGCCATCACTAATAGTTGGTTTCAGTTCATTGTTAAAACAACTGTGAAACTTTTGCTCTTACGTAACTCTGCCTGTAATCTTCCTCTCGGAATGTTCTTTCCAGGTTTGAGATCAAAGCTAAGCCGGCAGTGACCTGGGCCAGTTTCTTCTTCCCTTCTGTTCTTCTCATGTGCCTGTTTTTGAGATTAGATTTCTTCCTTCCTGGATGGAGTTTTGAAAATGTCTTTCCCTTCTGCACTTGCATTGAGGAATTAGGGGGTGTTAGGGGTTTTTTGTTTGTTGTTTATTTTTTTTGATATTAGGCATATTTCTTCTCATGGCTATAAGACTGTTCAACTTTACTGTTTCTTCTTATACTCCTTTTTATAAATTATAATCTCGTAAAAATTTTATTCAAATTTCATGGCAAATAAAATTTTTCTAAATGTTTAGTATGATCTTCCTCATGTCTGTCACAAGCATAATCAATGCAAACAGTTTGTTTCCATGGCTAGCATTTTGCAATTTTTTTCATATTGTCTCATCAGCAGTTTTGAATGTTTGGACTGTTCATTCATTCATGCCCATAGTCTCAGCACTAAGAAGGTTGAGGGAGGAGGATTGCAAGTTTGATGTCAGCTACATAGTGAGACCTTGTCCCAAAGATGTCAAAAAGGAAAAAGCCATTTGAGGTGTGTGGTTGGTTGGTAGGTTCACTGCTGCGCATTCCTCTGCTGGCTGTCCCGGCCATGGTCGATGATCTGCGTGCGTGCGTGCGTGCGTGCGTGCGTGCGTGCGTGCATGCGTGCATGCGTGAGTGCGTGTTCATGCGCCTTTCTTTCTTCTCTGCTTGTTTATTGGACCGTCTTTTTCTACTTTCAGATACATGTTTAATTTAGTAATCACCATCATTTCTTCCTTGATGTGTGTTTCAGGCCTGTCAGGTTGTTATAGTTGCTTTAGTTAACTGCTCCTTTTCATTATTCAGCCAAAATGTCTGTAATGTTCACCGTGATCTTTAGAGAGACTTCTGGATGTTTAAGAATTAGAGCTTTTAGCCGGGCGCCGGGCGGTGGTGGTGCACGCCTGTAATCCCAGCACTCTGGGAGGCAGAGATAGGCGGATTTCTGAGCTCAAGGCCAGCCTGGTCTACAGAGTGAGTTCCAGGACAGCCAGGGCTATACAGAGAAACCCTGTCTTGAAAAAAAAAAAAATTCCCCCCACCCCACCAAAAAAAAAAAAGGATTAGAGCTTTTACATTTCTAGCTGTAAATATTTCTGGTTACTCCCTTCTTTCTGCTCACGGCTTGGTCTCAGGGTTAGGGAACATGCTTCTGGTTTTCAGTGAAGATGTTCCATTTTCCACGACTAGGTCTAGTGTATGATCCAGGTTGTAGATGACTAGGTCTAGTGTATGATCCAGATCTGATGGCTCTTCTCTTAGTTACGGGTCCTGTGTTTGCGGCCACTTCTGTTTGAATGTTCTGGCCTTCACTGGGGTTTGCCTGTTTCCTCTGCTTTCTCCTGGCACTGAGGGTTAGCCCTTTCTCCTTGTTTGTTATTCCACCAGATTTTTGTTTCTTTGGTGAACTGATATGAAGTATTCAGCAGTTTGAAATTATAATTATTAATGTGTTTTTGGTGGCTGTGCCTTTGGTTAGCATGAACTATAATGTTCTTCACTATATTTTTCCTAATGGTTTTACATCTTGCCTTTCCCATTTATATTCTTTCTTGATCTGAAATTATTTTTTATGGAATGATACAAGATAGAAATCCACTCTTTTTCCCTGAAGAGGAATCAGTTGTCCCAATACCATTTATTAACTGAACCACACTGTGTGCTGTTATAGATCGTATTTTAGAATATATATGACTTTTTTGTGCTTTCTGTTCTATAGTTTGACCCTCTCCATACACCAAAATCACATTTTCCTAATCACCTGACTTTCTAAAACTGTGCTGCTGTCTAGAAGAACAAATGTGTCTCCCGTGCTCCCTGTCTCCCACGTGGTCCTCACTGGTGATTATAAGTGCGTCAGAGGCAGCGTCTGTGTAAGAGCTTGTTCTCCGTCCGGAGCCACAGTTACTAGCGTGGGGTGCTGACTCACTGTTGGCTACCGAAGACTTGAGGACCCTGCTTTCTTGCAGTAGTAAGGGATCCTAATAATGTTTATCTTTTTGAGAACTGGCAAGAGAGAAATAAGTTAATACGAACTCAGTGTTTAGCACATTGCCTGGGACAGTGTGTTAGTGTTAGCTGCTTACCGTCATTCACACCAGAGCACAGCAGAAGATTGGGGACAAGCAAAAGCGCGGCCGTGGCAGCTAAATGGATTCAGCTTTCCCGAGTCTTTCTTTACTTACCTTGTCCTGTTTGTTTGTTTGTTTGTTTGTTTGTTTGTTTTTTGTTTTTCCAGACAGGGTTTCTCTGTATAGCCCTGGCTGTCCTGGAACTCACTCTGTAGACCAGGCTGGCCTCGAGCTCAGAAATCCGCCTGTCTCTGCCTCCCAAGTGCTGGGATTACAGGCGTGCACCACCACCACCCAGCCTATCTTGTCCTTTTTTAAAGGAAACTTTCAAGTAACTGTAACCTGTCTTTGCTTCTTCGTGGATTCTTCCTTTTCCCACCCTTAAGCCCCTGTTTCACCCCCTATCACTAGTTGGGGAGAAAGAAGGATGGAGGACAGGTGGGGGGAGCAGTCCCTGAATCTAATTTCTTTCCTTTTGTTTCTTCTTTGATGTCAGCTACTTGGTTCTGGGACCTGAGACAAAGGACTGAGGTGCATATTTTGCTTACCAAAGCAGACCTGGCCTCCAAGTTCTCCCACCATTCTTCAGCCCCTACCTGGCCCACCCTGCCCTCAACCTGAGCTTCCCAGCCCAAGGGCTGGGCTGACTTTCCCCCAGGGGCTCCTCCCTGTGTATTAGTCCAGACATTTTGGTCTCTCTCTCCTCTCCTCTCTCTGCACACACACCCCTTTCTCTCTTTCTCCCTCCCCCATTTTTCCATGGCAACTTCTCTGGCCTTGGTCCCTGGGGCCAGTGAACTTCCCCCTAGTGCAGTTTCCCAATAAACCTACCTTAATATAATCTAATCTGGCTTAAATTGGCTCATTTTAACAGTGTAGGAATTATCTATCACTAACAAACCAAAACCAACCCCCCTGAATGACCAACAACAACCAACTCTGGAGCCCTCGAATTTATATAATACCCTCTCAAAAGTTCCCAGAATTCCAAAGGCCACACAGTCGCAGAAATTCTCTGCAGCTGGCAAAACCATGCTTCTGCTACAACATGGGGCAAATCATGGCCAGCTGCTGAAGACAGTCTGAAGCAGCCTCACATCCCCACACCTGGGGTTAAAACAAGACCAAGTTCTTACAGTATTTCTGTGTGCAGGATAGCATTCTGAGACAGCAGACAGAGCCACAGCCGCGGAAACAGGACCCTGAGAGTGAGCTCATATCTCAACCATGAACATGCAGCAGAGAAAGCAACCTGGAAATGGCTGAAGGCTTTTACCCTCAGAACCTGCCCCCACTGATGTATTTCCTCCAGCAAGGCTACACTACCAGAATGTCCTCAAACTCTCACCAGTAGGGAGCCCGGTGTTTCAGTGCCTGAGACTATGGAGGCTGTTCCCATTCAGACCACCAGAGCACGGCTTTGCATTTCCCTTCCTATGTCGCTGGTAGTTGGAAAGAAGCCATGCTCCCCTAAACTGAAACTTGGGAAGACCCTGGAGGACTTGGGCACAGGGAAAAAGTTCCTGAACAGAACACCAATAGCTTATGCTCTAAGATCAAGAATCAACAAATGGGACCTCATAAAATTACAAAGTTTCTGCAAAGCAAAGGACACTGTCAGAAGGACAAAACGGCAACCAACAAAGTGGGAAAAGATCTTCACCAACTCCACATCCGACAGAGGGCTAATATCCAATATATACAAAGAACTCAAGAAGTTAGACCGCAAAGAAACAAATAACCCTATCAAAAAATGGGGCACAGAGCTAAACAAAGAATTTTCACCAGAAGAAATTCGGATGGCCGAGAAACACCTTAAAAGATGTTCAACATCATTATCAGGGAAATGCAAATCAAAACAACCCTGAGATTCCACCTCACACCAGTCAGAATGGCTAAGATTAAAAACTCAAGAGACAACAAGTGCTGGCGAGGATGTGGAGAAAGAGGAACACTCCTGCACTGTTGGTGGGATTGCAAAATGGTAAAACCGCTCTGGAAATCAGTTTGGCGGTTCCTCAGAAAATTGGGCATGTCACTTCCAGAGGACCCTGGCATACCACTCCTGGGCATATACCCAGAGGATTCCCCTGCATGCAATAAGGACACATGCTCCACTATGTTTATAGCAGCCTTGTTTATAATAGCCAGAAATTGGAAGGAGCCCAAATATCCCTCAAAGGAGGAATGGATACAGAAAATGTGGTATATTTATACAATGGAATACTACTCAGCAATTAAAAATAATGAATTCATGCAATTTGTAGGTAAATGGTTAGACCTAGAAAATATCATCCTGAGTGAATTAACCCAATCACAAAAGAATGCACATGAAATGCAATCACTGATAAGTGGATATTAATGAGCCCAGAAGCCCTAAATACTCAAGACACAAATAGCAAGTCAAATGATTCCCAAGAAGAAGAAAGGAGAGGACCCTGGGCCTGTAAAGATTGCACCCAGTTTAGTAAAGAAACCGAGGGGGGAGGGGGAATGATTGGGGAATAGTTGGGGGGGGAGAGGAACTATGGGAACTATGGTGGGTGGGAACAAGGAAAGGGGAAAGCCTTTGGAATGTAAACATAGAATATAGAAAATAAAAATTATAAAAAAAAAAAAGTTAAAAAAAAAAAACTGTACCAGCATTAGTTTACTATTAGTTTTTCTGTTCCTACTACCACTTACTCCGAGTCAGTTGCTTTGCGCCTCGTTTTCATCATCTCTGATATTCTATGATATGTTCTTTGGTCTTTAACAGTAGAAACTTTGCTTTCCCTTTATGCTTTTCCTGACGTGTACTGCTCTCTGTTGACATTTCTGCCACATTGTTGCAAATGTCTACTGCTGTTTATAAACTTCCAACATTAGAGCTCAGTATGGCTGGCTTTCCCACGTGCTACCAAAATCAAATTCTTGATTTAAGAAGCTATGAGTGGTGTATGTTTTTAAGAAAATTTTATTTTAAAGTATTTGTTCATTTGATTTTAGGCAGAGTCTTGGAATATAACCAGGCTTTCCCGAAGCTTGATAGGTAGCTCAGGCTAGCTTCAGACTTGGAGGCCTTCTACCTGAGTTTCCCAAATAGTGGAGTTGCAGGTGTGTGCAGACAAAAACCCAAATGGTCCCTGCCCAGCCAGCGGTCTCATGCTGCTGTTCTTTGTTTCAGAGTGGCAGGCAGCACACCACCTTCTCAGCAGAGTCAAGCCGGAGCCTCTTGATCTGCCTGCTTTGGGTTCTCAAGAACGCAGATGAGACAGTTCTGCAGAAGTGGTTCACAGACCTCTCAGTCCTCCAGCTCAACCGGCTGCTGGATCTGCTCTATCTGTGTGTGTCTTGCTTTGAGTACAAAGTAAGTAGCCATTGCACCATTGGAGCTTATAAGGAAATAAAATAATGCAGAAAGGAAGAAGGAAGTGTCCTCAGTGCCTCTTCTGATGTTTCAATTTTAGGGGAAAAAGGTATTTGAAAGAATGAATAGTTTAACTTTTAAGAAATCAAAAGACATGAGAGCCAAGCTTGAAGAGGCCATCCTGGGAAGCATCGGTGCCAGGCAGGAGATGGTGCGGCGGAGCCGAGGGCAACTCGGTAGGTGATCTTCTCATCTCGGGTAGGGCTGCATCACTTCCACGACTGTGTCCTGCAGTCCTCACTATTGTGAGTCCACTGGGACTTTCCAGAAACTCTGAGTGTAACTGAATCAACATGGTAATTGCTTCTCTGAAGATGCTAGGTGAAATTCTGATTTCAGATGATAGGCGTGTGTCCTAGTGTGCTCTGGATGGTCACAGTTTGGCCTTTGTGTAAGTATTAATAGCATTCCTTCCTGCTCCTTTTAAAAATAGACATTTTAGATTCAGAGCACAAAGGACAGAGATTTATGCATACCCTCTGAACAGACATAAATACAGCTTCCCCATCATCACGATGTTTAAGAGTAGCATACTTCTTGCAATGTAAACCCACACAGCACATCATCACCCACAGTCTAGTATATATTACTGTATGTAACTTGCCTCCTTACTGTTGAATGTTCCAGTCTGCATAGTAAATTAATATATATCAAATGCAAAAATGTTGCCCACAGACTAACATGAGAGGGGGAAAAAATTAGTTTTTCCCAGATGAGGTCTGTGTCAAACCCTAGATTGACATGTGTTAACCCTGGCCATGATCTCCCGACTTCCTTTCCTTACTTCTTTGTGATTATTTTTAGAGTTGAGAAGTTAGCAGAACTACCTATCTTATCATCTGTGTGGTGATAATGTATATGCGAGCATTTGTAAAAGCTAAAATGACACATATATATGAATTTTGAAAAATTCTGTAATGTCAGAGGAATGGCTTAGTTATCTGTGTAAAGAATATATACTAAACACATAACATGGATGTGTTAGGTGTGAAAAGGGTAAAATGTGAATCTGTGATGGATTTTATTTTTTACTTTATATATTTATTTATTCTGAGATGGGGTCTTGTCTGATAGCTTAACCCTGGGTGGCCTGGAACTGAATGTAAGAACAGGCTGACCTTAACTGTTGGTAATCCTCCTGCCTCACTCTTCAAATATTGGGACTACAGGTGTGTATAAACCACATCTGACCTATGAACTGTATTAGATTTCTGATGCCATTAGTATATATCATTTATTTAAGTAGGTTTTATAGACTACATGTGTTTGAGTATAGCACACTCTTCCTGGGAAAGGAAAGTAGAGCTCAAGCCAACAACCCCAGCACGAAGGAGCCTCACCCTAGCATAAGGCTGTTGCCAGTGTTAAGGATATGTGTTGACATGTCCATGCCCCATAGCAAGCTCTACATCCAAGAGTATTTGAGTGACACAAATTGACCTCCATGGGTTATAAAGGAGAGAAAGAGCACTGAGTGGGTTACGTAGGAAGCTGGGGAAGGGGTGGTAAATGTGACCAGAATACATTTCAGAGACGGCTGGACACCATGACCAGCACAGCGGCCAGTGCTCTTGCAGAGGCACCGTGTTGGGTTGTTTACCACTACCTGTAATTTCAGTTCCCAGGCACCCATGGTCTCAGACCTCCATGAGTGCACACACATAGAAACACATATTTACAACAACAACAACAACAATAATAAAACTAGAGAAAATATTTCAAATTTAAAAGTTCAGAAAGGAAAACAGTAGGAAAGCATAGAGATTTGTCTTTTGTTACATAAAGTGATCTCTGTTTCTTAATACGTTTAAAGTTCCTGTGTGAACTCCGAACTCCCCTTCGCTGTTCCTCCATCCTCAAACAGTTTAAGTCCCAGTGTTTTCAGGAGTGGACTTTTCATTTCCTAGTTGGAAGCTTGAAATCTGGTTCCATCACATGTCTGTGGATTTCTCCACCAGCCCTGGTGCTTTGTCCACTCAGGATAAGTTTCTGGTGTCTGTTAAAAGGCTCTCCATGCCATGCAGTCTGCCTTCAACCCTAAAGAGGAGGAAGCGCCCTCCTCACTTTTCCTATAGAACCAGGAAGTGGACCAAAGGAAGGAATTGTAGACTGCTCCTGTAGAGGAGAGAAGTTTAGTTCTCGGCACTTACAGCAAATCAATCAATCCCCCCTCCCCCATCTCTCTCATGTACACAAAGAATATCTTTTAAAAAAAAAAACTTATTCTGTTACAGGTGTTTCATCTTTGTGTGTGTGTGTATGTTTGGATATGTACATGTATGGTGCATTGCATGCATGTGTGGAGACCTAAGGTTGATGTGAGGATCTTCATCAATTATTCCTCCTCATTCTTTGAGGCAAGGCCTTGTAGTTAACCCAAAGTGCTATGATATGACCATCTTGCCGCCAGCTTGTTCCAGAGGTCCCCGTCTCTGCCTCCCACGACTGAAATTACAAGCGGGTCACCACGTCTGCCTTGCCTGTGTGTGGTTCTGGGGATCTGACTCCCTCTTCTCCTGTTCGTGTGGCAAACACTTATTCATGGAGCCATCTTCTAGTCCCTAGTATACTTTTGCATGAACATGAATTTATTGTGCACCCAGTATATTCCAGATGCTTTATTATTAAATGCTGAACAAAATGGGCATCACATCTGTCAGGTAAAATGGTCCTATATGAATACATGCTATAGAGCCTACAAGGTGCTCACATCTGTAATTTCAGCACTTGCCAGACTGAGACAGGAGGAGTATGTTAAATTCATGATCAGCTCTGGCTACACATTCCAGGACAGCCTGGGCTACAGAGTAAGACCATGTCTCATTAAAAATTAATAATTAATGTTATGAACAAGAAGCAAAGCAAATACTTAGGCAAGGAATCCTTGGAGGGTGGGGGAAGGTTCCCAAAAAGGTGGTAGATGATTGTTTAACCAGTAGATGTTGATGAGCAAACCAGTCAGACAAACTCTGAGTAGCCATTGTGTATATCCTAAGTCAGGAACGTGTGTAGTGAGACTGTTCAGATGACCCATCCCTGCGGGGAGAGCAAGTGAGCAGACTGACTACACACCCCAGTGCACTCCTGGGAAGGAGCCATTCCATTCGGCCTTATGACACACCCATGTTAGAACCTTTCTTTGCTTATTTAAAAGGTAAATTTTCCCCCAAGATGTATCCTGTATAGAAAATATTTTTCCTTAGTTATTATGAAAACTTTTAAATAAAAATCATTACTACCCAGTTCTTCTACTTAAACTGAAAAAAAAAAAAAGATGGTTATTTATAAAATCAAGAATACCCACTATTTCTTGTATGTTGTCAAGTGTGTATATATGGCCCAGCTGAAATCCCGTTTTGAAATTGGTTCGACAGAGAGGAGCCCGTCTGGAAGTGCCTTTGGGAGCCAAGAAAACTTGCGCTGGAGGAAGGACATGACTCACTGGCGACAGAACACAGAGAGACTCGATAAGTAATAGGATTTCCAGTGTGTTAATGGGCTGCCTAGATTTTAACCACAAAGCAAATCATCTTAGGTTTTTGTTTTTATTAGGCATTGCTATCTTAGAAAATATGTGTTTATATTTGATTTTTAAGTTTTAAATTAAAAACAAAATAACTATATGTTATAGTAAAATATATTGCATATTTTAAAACTGATTTAAAAATAAATAAAGTCCAAAAAACAAAAAAAACAATGAAAAAAAAAGCCGGGCGGTGGTGACGCACGCCTGTAATCCCAGCACTCAGGGAGGCAGAGGCAGACAGATTTCTGTGTTCGAGGCTAGCCTGATCTACAGAGTGAGTTCCAGGACAGCTAGGGCTATACAGAGAAACCCTGTCTCGAAAAACCAAAATCCACAAAAACCAAAAAAAAAAAAAAAAAAAAAAAACCCAAAAAACCAAAAAAAATAAATAAAAATAAATAAAACAAGCTCATTTACCCAACTAATCCTCCATGGAACATGCATTTTGCAACTGATTTCAGCATAAAATTGTTTTGTTTTGTTTTGTTTTGTTTGTTTTTCCTCTCTTTATTGGATTATAATTGACAAATATGTATTTACACTATACAATATGAGTTTTAATATGTATATATACTTCTGTAATGATTAAAATCAGGTTTGTTAGCAGTATCTATTGCCATTTTTTTAAAGTTTTATTTCTAATATATGATTCCACCTAGTCTTATTCAGGAGTTAAATTACTGTCTGAGAATATTTGTATGACTAGCAAAGAGGAAATTAGATTAAAATCTTAGGAAATGCAGAGCTTTTATTGCTGTTGATAAATACATTGCAAAGGTCTGGAATCTAGGAGTGCCTAGCTTTTGACCACTGCCTTCCGTGCAGCAGTGTGTAGACCTAGCACCGCCTAGTGTCTGTGGCTACGGCTCTGAAGAGCAGTGCTGGAGGCAAAGCAGACATGCATGCCCTCGGTGGCCCTTGTCGGGGACCGATGGATGTGTGGCTTGGTGTGGTATCACTAGGGAGGCAGAGGCAGGCAGATCTCTAAATTGGAGGACAGCCTCGGCTACATACAAGTGCCAGGCCAGTCAGGGCTATACAGTGAGAACCTGTCTCAAAACACAAAAAGAAAGATGCATATGTTGCTATGCAGTCAACAAGATATAGGGAGACAGAGCGTTTGATACATTACATACTGAATCAATCTTTCTTTTTTTGTAAGTTTTCCTTGAAGCAAATAGTTTCAAGGTTTTTGTTTTAATGAATCTTTAAGTAGCTTTTTTTTTTTTTCTGGCTTTTTGGAAAGATCAGTAAAATTGCTTACAATATTTCGTATCAGGTCAAGAGCAGAGATAGAACACGAAGCACTGATTGATGGAAACCTGGCTACTGAAGCAAACCTCATCATCTTAGACACGCTAGAGATCATTGTCCAGGTAAAGACGGGCAAGAGGCTAACTACAGACTTGCAGACGGTGGTGCTCAGACATCAAGAGTTCTAAGTAGTTGGTGATTTTCTAGTTATAAATTCTATTTCTTCCCAAGTTTTCAAATGTTTATTCTTTGAGGGTGCTTATAAAATCTACATCTGTTTGTCATCTTCAAGGCCTTGACTTGTGTTTCTAATGGGGTATCCCACTGGAATATATTTAACACACAGCATGGAGATATGCTATGTTTATTCTGTATCTTCTACATATTAAGCTGTACTTTAGGTTTTTATGTGTAATGACCCTATTTGGTAATTTTACATAACTGTAAACTGCTTTATCAGTCGCTTTCTAGACAGTAGTGCCCTGTTAGTAACAGCAGCCGCTTAGGAAGTGTTTCAAGCAATGTCCAAGCACTTCACAAGTATTAACTTACGTGGTGTTCAGAAGAGAAAGGCCATTGAAGTAATCGCTGTCCTGCTCCCATAGATAACAGTAGTTAGCCACAGAGATGTCTCAGAGTGTGCCAGGAACACAGGAAGAAAGTAGGAGAACCAGGGTGTGAAACCGTGACCAGGATGATAGTCTCTCACCTGTTCCTGGCACTCCCTTTCTGCTGCCGTCACTCTCTCCGGGTCTTAACGCAATGCTGTTGTAATATCTGCCTACGTCACAGCATTCTGTATTCTCTTAAAGTCTGTTCTATTCGCTTCCTCGAGGTTGTTTTTCTTATATTTTACTTGCTGCTATCCTGATTGAAGATTTCAAAACATAAAACCTTCAGTATTTCTTGGAACTAAAGAGCTAGCTCAGTGTTCGGAGCACTAGGCATCTAAATGGGAAGACTGCAAACCAGATTCTAGCATAACAAAGCCTGGCTTCTCCCACGTACCTGTAAAGGACATGAAGACGGGGTCACTGAGACTTGCTGGGTTTCAGCCGAGCCAGGAAGCCACAAGCCCAAGGTTCAGAGAGACTCGGGCTCAAAGAAATAGTCAGAGCCTGGTAGAAGACACTCAACACTCTCCTCCGGCTGCATAGACAGACACATACAACATGTAGACAAACTCACAAGATGACAAATACTAAATAGTTTTTAAAATTCTTTATTTCTTGACTGCTTAATGACAACAATGAGGAATTCTTCAGACTTTAAAAGGCTTTATATTTTGATGATCTATTGGTTTGGCTAGGTCTAAAGTACTAAAAAAATAGAAAGAATATAAATATTTTTATTAATTATTTTATTTATTTACATTTATGTACCCCATCTCGGTAGTATAAATATAAAAATCTGTGACAGATTATGCAAAGCGCCTGTTCAGGCTTCCTCCTCCCCACACCGCATTTCACGGGGCCAACAAGCCACATGTGTGTCTAAGGAGGGACTCATGGAGGGACTCGTCTTTTCACACTTCTTTTCAGATTAGTTCCAAGTCCCCAGGCAAAAGCCAGGATTCCTTTTCTTAAAGGAGGAAAGAGAAAAACTTATTTTTGATATATAACAAATGTTAGCCAGGCGGTGGTGGCGCACGCCTGCAATCCCAGCACCTGGGAGGCAGGGGCAGGCGGATTTCTTGAGTTCAAGGCCAGCCTGGTCTACTGAGTGAGTTCCAGGATAGCCAGGACTACACAGAGAAACTGTGTCTCGAAAAAAACAAATCCAAAAAAAAAAAAAAAAAAAAAAAAAACCACAAAACCCCAAATGTCATCTGCCATGGGCACTGTGGCAAGTGCTTCAGGTCAGATGTCCAAGTTTATTACAGATTTCCTGGAATGCACTTCCTCTTCCTGCCGTCTGTCTGAGCTCCTCTCCCCACGAGTGGCTTGAATTCTCCCCGCCTCCCTCCTTCCTTCCATCAAGCACTGCGTGTCTTCTCTCGAAGCCCTTCTCGCTCTTACTGTTTCCTGTCTTGTAAATGTGTGTGTTTCCATGCATATTTTACCTACCTGGACGTTATAGACACTTGTCTATTTTACATTTTACCTTTAAATTGCAGACGGTGTCTGTGACGGAGTCCAAGGAGAGCCTCCTGGGCGGCGTGCTGAAGGTGCTGCTGCAGAGCATGGCCTGCAACCAGAGCGCAGTCTACCTGCAGCACTGCTTCGCCACGCAGCGGGCCCTGGTCTCCAAGGTGAGTCCCTCCGCCTGGGCTCTTCCCCTGTGACTTCGCTTTCTTCTTAGCACTGCCCAAGGCCATTTGCCACACTCACCAGTCAATATGCTATGAATTAATTTTAAACACTTAATACCCTTGGGCCTCTGACTCTGATTCTTTCTTCGGAACTTGTATTGACCTGATTTATTGATAATCGGCTGCCTGTCTAAAATCATTTTGTTTTGAAAAGAACCCGAGCTCAGTAGCTGCCTGAGTGCAGGCCGTCCTCCTTTCACCTCGTTCCTCTGGGTTTTGTGGTTCTAGAGATGGAGCCTAGGTTCTCGGGGAGTGGTGCAAGCTCTCTCTGAGCCCTAGCTCCCACCGTGTAGCTTTCTTCAGCTCGTTCCTGAAGAATTAGATGTCTAGGCAGTTCGGCCCTAGCTGTGTAGAGGTGCGGTGTGCTCTGCTGCACCAGCTATTTCCTGTTTGTCGTCCTCTCCCCACCCCCACCCATGGAACACGAGCGTTTGGTTTTGTTTATTTATCTTGTGCTCTTACATGTCCATACTGTTCTTTATAATGTGAGACTGAAGCCACAACAGTTTATGTAGGTAATGTCTGTTATTGGGCCAACCACATGGAAAATGAAACTTTCCCAGTGTCACATCGCTGCCTAACAAGTAACACCACCAGGATTTCGACCCACCTGTCTAGCTGTGATCTGCACTGTTGTCCTTAACTACCATTGTCTCTTAACCATTCATTTTACTTTCTGGGCTAACCTATCACATTTCTAAGTCAAGCTATATTAACATACATCGTTCTGGTGTTTACAGTTTCCCGAGCTCCTGTTTGAGGAAGAGACAGAGCAGTGTGCAGATCTGTGCCTCCGGCTCCTACGACATTGCAGCAGCAGCATCAGCACGATCCGGTCGCACGCCAGCGCCTCCCTGTACCTCCTCATGAGGCAGAACTTTGAGATCGGGAATGTGAGTGTCTGTCATGAAAGGGTCAGGGCTCATAATGAAACACAGCCTCACTAGACTCCAAGGGGCGTGGTTCCCATCCTCAGTGTCTTAGGAAAGTGTGTACATGCATGGGTGCATGCATATGTGTGGTGTGTGGTGTGTGATACAGGCTCAGACTGCTCTGTTTCTGTTGGGTGCCAGGTTCTCATAGCCTAAAACTAAAGATTCTAGTTACATTATAAATTACATCTAGTTTTTTAAAGTCCCTAACATTTGACTATACATGGAATTTCTTGAAACTTGTTCTCGATAGCATTTTCTGTTGTTCTGGGAATTTTTTTTTCCTGTTTAGGAAAAAAAGACAATTTATAGATTAGCATCTCTGATGAGAAATAATAATTTAAGACGGGCAGTGATGCTAACTTTGTTCTTCACCGCTACCTCCTCAGTCCCCCACTGCAGAATGTAATGTATGTATGCCCTTGAATGCTTGGATTCTATTTCTCTCACCCTGTGAGCCACTGGCGAGTTATAAAGGAATGATTGATAGGCAGGCCTAAACAACAGGTGATCAGCCAGGAAGTCATTGCCAGGACTCAGGGCAGAAATGGGATGGCTGTTGACGAAAGTAGTGCTTTTAGGAATGAAAAACTGGCAGTTTAAAGGCAGCAGGGACTGGGTAGGTTCATCCTATGAAGAGCAGGGTGAGCATGGGCAGCCTGGAAAAGTCAACAGGAAACGAGGTGCATTGGATATACTGATGTCAGGTTATCCATGCAACGTCCAGGTGGAACCGCTCAGTAAAACAGAATGGTCTTGAGCTCGACAGAGGAATATGATCTGAAGACAGACAAGTCTATATGTTAGTTGAAGGAAATCAGTGAAGCTTTTTAGTGCCTGTCAAGTGTGAAGAATTTTTTGACAAAAATAGGAAACAATTGGTGTTTTAGTTCCTTTTTCTCTTGTTGGATAAAAACCATGACAGAAGCAACTAAGGGGGGAGGGGACAGGTTCGTTTTCACTCACAGCTCGAGGTGCAGTTTATCATGGCAGGAAATCAAGTCTGCAGGGGCTGGAGAAGCGGGCCGCTCCCATCCCCAGCCAGGAACAGACAGGCATAGATGCAGGCCGCGGCTCTGGTCTTTCTCTGTGTCTGTAGTTTAGGGTCCTCCGTCCAGGGACTAGACTAACCAAAATTAAAATGTGTGCTCCACACCAATGTAGTCAAGAGAATCATTGCAGACATTCTTAGAAGTTAAGATAAATCCAAATAATCCCTCACAGACTTACCTAAAGACTCATCTCCTCTGTGATTCTAGAGTTTATCAAATTAACACTAACCATCACAATTTGTGTTTAAAATAAATAACAAAGGGATAAAGAAAATAGGAAAGAGGTAGATTAAATTATTCTTTAATAAGATGATCTGGGAATTTAGTTCAATGTCAGGAGCATGCTTGCCTTCCTGTACTGAGGCCCTAAGGTCAGTCCCAAGCACTAAAATACACAGAAAATGAGAAAACTTTGTTTACACAGAGAACATAATACAGGAGCTTCCAAGGAGAATGTGTCCAGTGTACTGTGAATAAATACACACAAGTGTCAAGTAGAAAATGTCAAAAAAAAAAAAAAAACATAGTTTTAAGAGTGGTTTCATAATAGGGAATAATGGAGCAACAATAAATTTATGCTGTGGAAAAAGAAGAAGATAAGCTATAAACTCTTAAAACACTCACTGTAAAGGAGTCTGCTATACCATTCTTTATGGGTGGTATGTCTTAGCGAGCTTCATCTTGGCATGGGCTAAGCTGGAGTGAAATGCTCCACTCTTAGACCATGGATCTGGAGGTCAGAACATAGCTGGGTGGTAGAGTAGAGACTGGGCACTCTTGATGCCCTAAGCTGAAGAGTTCTGTGATGTCAACATTTCTGGTTTCTTTATCGAAGACTATAGGTGTGTGTCTATAGGTCTGTAGATTTTTGTCTGGGTCTTCATTTCAATTCCATTTTTCAGTTTATCTTTTTATGCTAATATACTCTTTTCTATTATGATAACTTGACAGTACAGTTTGAAGTCAGGGATGGTGATACCTCCAGCAGTTCTTTTATCCTTAGGAGTGTTTTAGTTATCCTGGTTTATTGTGTGTCCATATAAAGCTGAAAACTGTCCTTTCAATTTCTGTTGAAGAAATTATGTTGGAATTTTGTTGGTGATGTGTTTTTGGTTTTGATATTTTTAGTTTATTTGTCTATGAGTTTATCAATCTTGCTGATTTTTCTCAAAGAACCAACTTTATTTTGTTGATTCTTTGTTTGCATATGTTTTATTGATTTCAGCCCAAATCTGATTATTTCTTGCTATCTCCTTTTGGATATGATTTCTTCCTTTTCTTCTAGAACTTTTGTGGTTAAGTTACTAAGAGGATATTTTCCAGGTTTTTTTTGTATAGACACTTTATGCTATGGCCTTGCCTCTGAGAACTGCCTTTCATGTGTCTCATGAGTTTGGATATGTTGTGCTTTCATTTTCATCCAATTCTAAACAGGTTTTCACTTCTTTCTTGACCCGTTGTTTATTTAGCAGTGAGTTGCTCAGTTGCTGGGAATTCGTAAGCTCTCCGATGTTTGCATTGCTGCTGATATCCAACTTTAGTCAGCAGTGAATAGATAGGATGCGGTGTTTTTTTGTTTGTTTGTTTGTTTTTTCAGTTTTCTTTTTATGTGTTGAGGCTTCCTTTGTGGCCAAGTGTGTGGTCAGTTTTAGAGGTGCTAAGAAGAAGGTATATTATTTTGTGTTTAGGTGAAATGACCTATATATACCTAGTAGATCTTTTTGGTTTCTAATGTCAGCTCCAGCCTTTCTGTGGTTAGTTTTTATATGGATAGCCAATCTGTTGGTTACACCCTGTCAGTGTATAAGAGTAAATAGGTGATTTTTGTTGTAGTTGTATTCTTTTATCAACTTCAGTGCCCTTCTGTTTGGTGCATAATTATTTAGAATTGCAATATTTTCTTGATGCATTTTTCATTTAATGAATATGTAGTATCATTCTCCATCTGTTCTGACTAATTTTGGTCTAGAGACTATTTTGTCAAATATTAAAATGGCTACTCTGACTTGTTTCTTGGATTCATTTGCTTGAAATATCTCTGTCCTTTTACCCTGAGATGATGTTTATCCTTTGATATTAAAATATATTTTGTGAGGCTGGAGAAATGACTTAGCAATTAAGAGTGCTGGCTGAGGCCGGGCGGTGGTGGCGCACGCCTGTAATCCCAGCACTTGGGAGGCAGAGGCAGGCGGATTTCTGAGTTCGAGGCCAGCCTGGTCTACAAAGTGAGTTCCAGGACAGCCAAGACTACACAGAGAAACCCTGTCTCAAAAAACCAAAAAAAAAAAAAAAAGAGTGCTGGCTGTTCTTCCAGAGTTTTTGAGTTCAACTCCCAGCATCCACATGATGGCTCATAGCCATTTACAACTGTAGTCCTGTGGGATCTGACGCCCTCTTCTGGGGTACATGCAGACAAAATACCCACATACATAAACAAATAAATCATTAATTTAAAAATGGTTGTGTTAATAATGGGAGTTATTAATGTAGAGTGTTTATTAATTCCTATCATTTTTGTTGTGGTGGTATGAGTTTTTCCCCCTATATTGATTTGCTGTTCTGAGATTATTTATTCCTTGTGTTTTCTTGGGTGTGGTTAACATTTTCATGTTGAAGTTTCTAGTGCCTTCTTAGAGCTGGAATAGATAGATAGATAGATAGATAGATAGATAGATAGATAGATAGATATTGCTTAAATTTGGCTTCATTGTTGATTGTCTTTCTTTCTCCATCTACTGTGACTAAAGGTTTTGCTGGGTATAGTAATCTGGCCTGGCTTCTGGAGTCTGAGAGTTTGTAGAACATCTGTCCAGGCCCTTCTGCCTTTTAGAAAGCTCCATTGAAGAAACAGGCATTATTCTAATAGATCTGCCTGTATATGTTACTTGGTCGTTTTCCCTTGAAGCTTTTAATGTTCTTTCTTTTTTCTGTACGTTTAGTGTTTTTATTATTATGTATCATGGGGAATTTCATTTCTGGTCCAGATTATTTGGTGTTCTGTAGCTTCTTGTACTTTAATAGGCACTTCCTTCTTTTGGTGAGGGAAATTTTCTTATATAAATTTGTAGAACATGTTTTCTGTGCCTTTGACATAGACTTCTTCTTTCTCTATTCCTATTAGTCTTTGATTTGGTCTTTTCATGGTTTCCAAGATTTTCTGGATGCTTTGTGCCAAAAGGTTTGGTTTGATTTGGTTTGGTTTTTGTTTATTTGGTTTGTTTTAATACTTTCTATGACTAAAGTATCCATTTTTTCTATCTTGTCTTGTATTTTGTTGACATGACTTACCTCGGAGTTTCTTATTTGAGTTCCTAAATTTTTCATTTCTAAATTTACCTCAGTTTGGTTTTTAGTGATTCCATTTCTACTTTCATGTTCTAAACGTTTTCTTCATTTTATTCCACTGTTTGTGTTTTCATAGATTTTATTAGTAGATTCAAATCCTCTTTCAGGTCCTTGATTAAATTCATAATACTTTTTTGAAGTCTTTGTCTTGTGCTTCAGCTGTATTGGAATACGTGGATCTGTTGTGGTAGGATTCCTGCACTCTAGTGAGGACATATTCTCCTGCATCTCCTGCCTGTTACTGGTTGTATTTTTATGCTGGCATCTTGGTTTAGGATGATTGTAATTCTGGGTCTTGTAATCTGGTCTTTGTTGGATATTCCATTCCTTGGCCCTCTCTGGATCTTAGGATCATGTAGTGCCAGTGAGTTGCCTGCTTGGAGGTACTTCTGAGCACCTTGTGTGTGGGCACTGTGGTTCCTAAGTAGACTTATTTCTAGGTATCTAAAGCTATGCACAGGAATGGAAATGGGCTGGAGTGGGAAGGACACTGAGGAGGTACACAGGAGGGAAGAAAGCATGTCTGCCTCAATGATTTGGTTCCCTGGAGGATCTGATTTTCTGGCCACCAATGGATTTCTAAGGAGAGAGTGTCTCTGGTGTTGGTGACTGAGACAGAGAGATGGTTGAGAAGGAAGGCTGTAGGAGAAAACCTGCTTAGTTCCCTGAGAGTGCAGCCAGACTGAAAGGAGAGACCACAGCTGTTGGTCTGCTACAAAGCCAGAGCTGGACTAGGAAATTGGAATTGGTGGATGGGCAGGAGACTGAAAATCACTTAGCTGATCTGATCCCCTTGCATGCCCTGAGGTTCCCGGGAGTGTGGCGAAGGGATAGGCTGTGAGGAAGAAAGGCTGCAGGAGAGACCCTGCTTAGTTCCCTGGAGTCCATAGTGTCCCTTTAAAAATCAGATTGCGCCGGGCAGTGGTGGTGCACGCCTGTAATTCCAGCACTCGGGAGGCAGAGGCAGGCGAATTTCTGAGTTCAAGGCCAGCCTGGTCTACAGAGTTCCAGGATAGCCAGGGCTACACAGAGAAACCCTGTCTCGAAAAGCCCAAAAAAAAAAAAAAAAAATCAGATTGCATTGTGTTTATTTCATCACTTTAAAAATGTTTCAGAATTGCATTTTTTTTCACCGAACTTTGATTTTGTTTTATTTGCAGTGTTGGGATCAAACCTAGGACCTCATACAAGCTAAGCAGGCCCCTAGCACTGAGCCATGGTCCTAGCCCTCTCCTTTCGCAAGGAAACAAAAGTGTGTTTTATCTGACTTCCCTAATTGTTAACAATTTCCCTTTCACAGAACTTTGCCAGAGTGAAAATGCAAGTCACAATGTCACTGTCTTCTTTGGTGGGTACGTCTCAGAATTTTAATGAAGAGTTCTTAAGACGCTCTCTAAAAACTATTTTGACATATGCTGAAGAAGATCTAGAATTGAGGGAAACCACATTTCCTGATCAGGTGAGAAATGCTTCTGTGTGTGTGTGTGTGTGTGTGTGTGTGTGTGTGTGCGTGCGCGCGCGCGCCCAGAGGTCAAAGTCGCTTGTCATTCCTCAGTCACTTTCCCACCCTCTGACACTGTACCTAGAGTTCCTAGTTTGACTAGGATGCTGACAGTGAGGCCCAAGGATCCTCCTGTCTTTGCCTCAATATGTGCTGGAATTATATGAAATGCCAACCACCACACCTAGCCTGTGGGTGCTGAGGACAGATTCAACCATCTCCACAGCCCCCTGTTCTTAAAATAATTAATCTGGTTGTATAATTCTGCTCCTTTGTAGCAGTAGACACAGGCAGTCCTGCCACTTATTCAAATGTTAGCTTGCCTTTAGGAAAACTAGTTTCGCCAAGCTGACTGTTGACTCGGTGAGGACAGTCTCCTCCCGTGCTCCTGAGTCCTCGTTTTGCTGCACCTCATCCCCACCTACAGTGCAGTCGACTGAGGAATGCCCTCCCTTCCCAGACACTACTGTGGATGCCAACAAGCGCTTGCTGACAGGAGCCTGATATAGCTGTCTCCTGAGAGGCTCTGCCAGAGCCTGACAAATACAGAGATAGATGCTCGAAGCCAACCATTAGACTGAGCACAGGGTCCCCAATGGAGTAGCTAGAGAAAGGACCCAAGGAGCTGAAGGGGTTTGTGACCCCATAGGAGGAACAACAATATCAACCAACCAGTACTCCCAGAGTTCCCAGGGACTAAAACACCAACCAAAGAGTACACATGGAGGGACCCATGGCTCCAGCTGCATATATATAGCAGAGGATGGTCTTGTCAGACATCAATGAGAAGAGAAGCCCTTGGTCCTGTGAAGGCGTGATGCCCCGTTGTAGGGGAATGCCAGGTCAAGGAAGCAGGAGTGGGTGGATTGGTGAGCAGGTGGAGGGGGGATTGGATAGGGGGTTTTTGGAGGGGAAACCAGGAAATGGGATAATATTTGAAATGTAAATAAAGAAAATATCTAATTTAAAAAAAAAAAAAAGAATGCCCTCTCTTTGCCAAACCCACATACTTGCTGTAACTTGTTTTCAAAGTTCTAGAAGCTTCTCAAAAATAGCTTCCAGACTCATTCAGTCATTGGGAATGAGTGACAGGAAATGTTTATATGATTCTCTACTGCAGGTCCAAGATTTGGTTTTCAATCTCCATATGATCCTTTCTGACACTGTTAAGATGAAGGAACATCAGGAGGATCCAGAGATGCTGATTGATCTCATGTACAGGTAGCATTCATATGACTCACCCACTGTTTGCATTATGGGATTTGCAAGACTCTTGGGTAACATTTGATGAGAAGAAATATAAAAAAGTATTTAAGTGACTTTCTAATAGAGATGTCTTTGTGTGGGGCGGTGCTTTGCTTGCACTTGTGTCGGTACCGCTTGTGTGCCTGGTGTCTGTAGAAGGCAAAGACTGCTTTTCTGAGGCTACTCCTTTTGTCAGTGCTTTTTTATTTATTTTATGTATATGAGTACACTATGGCTGTACAGATGGTTGTGAGCCTTCATGTGGTTGCTGGGAATTGAATTTAAGACCTCTGTTCCTCCGGTAGACCCTGCTCCCTCTGGTTAACCTTGCTCGCTCAGGCCCAAAGATTTATTTATTATTATAAATAAGTGCACTGTTGCTTGTCTTCAGACACAGCAGAAGAGGGCAATGGATCCCATTACAGATGGTTGTGAGCCACCATGTGGTTGCTGGTATTAGAACTCAGGACCTTCAAAAGAGCAGTCAGTGCTCTTAACCACTGAGCCATCTCTCCAGCCCCTTGTCAGTTCTTTTAAACTATTCAGTTTGGACTGGAAAGATGGCTCAGCAGTTAAGAGCACTTTCTGCTCTTGCAGAGGACCCAGGTTCAGTTCTCAGCGCCATCTACCACTGCACCCCCTCGGGACCTTTCACCCTCTCTGGTCTCCATGTGCACCAGCTACCCTGGTAGATGGACATACATGAAGGCAGAAGACACACACATAGAGTAAGACTTAAAAAATTAATTTCAGCCGGGCGGTGGTGGCACACACCTGTAATCCCAGCACTCTGGGAGGCAGAAGCAGGTGGATTTCTGAGTTTGAGGCCAGCCTAGTCTACAGAGTGAGTTCCAGGACAGCCAGGGCTATACAGAGAAACCCTGTCTCGAAAAACCAAATCAAAAAAAAAAAATTAATTTCAGCGTGCTGCTATGTTGTGGGGTTTGTAGTACAAGGGATCAAAGGTAGAGCCTCAGAATACAGTATGTTTATTACTTGCCAAAAATAAAAAGAATTTAAAAACAATAAATTTGGTGTCCTAGACCTCGAACTTCTTAGAGAAGCCTCAAGCTCACATTTTAAATATAAAAAACAATCTTTAAAAAATAGAATATGAATGTTAGTGTAATATAAATTGTCATAATTTCAAATTGTGGTTATGATTAAAGATAATATTTCTAGGTACAGATTTTGAGAAATTTCTAATTGTCACTGTATCTTGTTAGACACAGAAACAAAACTCAGAGCTTGCTTTCTATGTGATCCTCTCTTTCACAGTTTTGTCCATCATAAGACACACAAATAAAGCAAAAGACACAAATAAAAAAATTCTTCAAATAAAGATGTATATTTTTCTATTTTTCCCTATATATTTATAAATATATTTTTATTATATATTTAATATATAAATGTATATATTATATAAAATGTATTATATGTTTTAATTTTTTTATTAATGCAAAAAGCAAGAGGATTTTGATCAATCCAGCATGCTGGGGTCGCCCCCTGCAGCCCATACAGCCGGCCTTTTATACCTCAGGGCAGCTGCCATTAGGTACAATGTGATTGGCAGAGCAATGTTACCTTTATATTAATTGGTTGTTAGGGAATGAGGTAGGTGGCCATTCCCTAGGCTAAAGGTCAACAGTAGCAGGAGAACAATTAAGGGTCTTAACAGGGTGGATATGCAGGTGGTTATAGACAAGGGGAGGAGAATAGAACCAGCCCCAACTTTGTTTTCTCTCTCTCTTCACCTTGGCTGGCCCTTTCCTCACCTTAGCCATTGACTCTTCACCAACCCTGGAATAGTCTATATAAAAGCAACAGTCCTCAGCTAAGGCAGCACGTAGCCCTCCTATTCTGTAGTACTACTTCTGATAATGGAATCGGCAACTGATGGGAGTTTTTATTCTCTCTATATCTAAATCAATGGCTACCCTCAGACTGTCATAATTTTTCCCTTGTAAGACCAGAGTGGAAGTCCTAGTGGCCGCCCTGGCCATCTCCAACCCCAACAGAAGGGAGACATGAGTACTGTAATAGGTTTAGCAAACGGGCACATAGGATGGGGGAAGGAACCAGAATCTAAGGGTACCGCCAGGCAGTCATGATCAAGGTCATGTGATCTTGAGCTTGAGCAGATTGTCTATCTTATGTACCGCCCAGCAGGGGGTCTGAAGAGCAGGGTGTGTCTGTAGGTTGCACATGGGAAGCGTGCACTCAGATAACACCGTCCATCTTGAGGCCTGTGGGAGTGGCTAGCAGCACCAGGAAGGGTCCCATCCATCAGGGTTGTAGTGACTTGTCCCTGAAGCCTCCTTACATAGATCCAGTCAACAGTCTAGAAGCTGTGAGGAGTCTCTGGCATCCCTGCTCAAGACCGCTGATTCACTACTCCAGCGTGTCCCCACAGGTCAGATTCCTGGCCAATGCACCAAATGTAAGACTCAGGGGAGTCTTAACTTATCGGAGAGACCCCCTGAGTGGATCACATACAGAAAATCAATGCAGAAAGCAAGAGGATTTTTATTCAATCCAGCATGCTGGGGTCACCCTGCACATGGGGAGAGAACGATCTATTTTTAAATTTAAACACAATCATTTTCTTAGCAACCAAGTAGCATTTTACCCCAACCCAAAATGATAGTGTCCATTTCAGATAGCACAGTGACGTCTCTATCCAAACACAACGACATTTTCCAGCCACTTACACACTTGTCATAACAGGTTGATGCACTAGCAAGAACGTGTCTAGGTAAACCTGAGGACCTCTGACCTCCCAGTCAGTTTGGGAAGCTGGCAGCCCCTGAGAATCATTTCTGTTCTGACTAGAATCGCCAAGGGCTACCAGACGTCTCCAGACCTTCGCCTGACCTGGTTGCAGAACATGGCCGGCAAGCATTCTGAGCGCAGCAACCATGCTGAAGCAGCTCAGTGCCTGGTCCACTCGGCAGCCCTTGTCGCCGAGTATCTGAGCATGCTGGAAGACCGGAAGTATCTTCCTGTGGGATGTGTGACATTCCAGGTAGGGAACTGCTGTGCCAGTGTGTGAGATCAAGGTACGTCACCTGGCTGTATGGAATTCTTCAGTGAGTAAGGAAAGCAGGAAGGCAGGCCAGACCTTGGCCAGGTAGATGACAGTGGACTCTTAGATTGCACTCTCTGTTTTGCATGCTCTTCTGAGAATGTAATCAGGGCATGCTCACCACCACTGAGATAGATCTCCAGCCCTATTAAAGAGAGCCTGGTTTTTAATCGAGGATTGAAATTAGGGCTTCAATCCTAGGTCCTCAGGTAGAACAGCCAGTGTTCTTAACTGCTGGGCCATCTTGATTTTCTTTCCTACAAAAAAAATTTTTTTAAAGATATGTATCTATGTACAGTCTACCTGTCTTCAGAGACACCAGAAGAGGGCATCAAATCCCATTACAGATGGTTGTGAGTCACCATGTAGTTGCTGGGAATTGAACTCAGGACCTCTGGAAGAGCAGTCAGTGCTCTTAAGCACTGAGCCATCTTTCCCGCCCTCCTACAAATGTTTTTAATTGTGTGTGTTTGTGATGTGCTTTGATACTACTGTGAAGATCAGAAGGCAGTTTATTGCCACAACTTGCTGTTGTGGGGAGTTTTCTAGCAACAGTGTTGTAATTTCTCGTCATCTTAAGATAGATCATGTTTTTAGAGATCTCTCCCTTCCCTTGTGTGGACATGCCTAGGGCTGACTCCAGGTCTCTCACAGCTGAGCGTGGACTCCGCGACTTACTCTACTTCTTAACCTGAGCTAATAGTGACACTTAGTTGTCACTTACTTCATGTTCATTATTCATGCTAGGAAAGTGATTCGTTGCCAGTACCTCTTCAATATTTTTCCATAGAATATTTCATCTAATGTATTAGAAGAGTCTGCTGTCTCGGATGATGTGGTATCTCCAGATGAAGAAGGCATTTGCTCTGGAAAGTACTTCACTGAGTCAGGACTCGTGGGTTTACTGGAACAGGCGGCTGCTTCCTTCTCCATGGTAGGTGGCCTTGTTCCTTCTGTCCCCCAGTTTCCTGGTCCATCTGCTTTGGGAGCATTTGCTCCAGGTGTCATTCAGGGCTGCCCTTTCAGCTCTACCGCTGCTGCTGCCCTAGCGGTCTGTGGCTTTCCCCGGGGTTCTCAGTCATTTGTTTATGAACCAGGGTTAATCTGCAACAGTTATATTCTTGGTTTACAAAATATTTTCCGAAACAAATTTTAAGAAAAGAAAGAACAAAATAAAACTTGGATCTTTTAAGTTCTGAGTAGATTAACACACTTTTACAGTGTGCTTCCCAGGTGAATTGGAGATAATTTTTCCCTATATGTTGAGTTGTGCTTGTGCAGTGAACCTTCCTGAGCAGGTTTTGGAGGACGGGCTCTTGCCTGTCAGAGTTCATCCTGCGTCCCTTGCCTGCCTGCCTGCCTGCCTGCCCTGCTTGTATAACTCGAGTCCTTGTTCCCTCCCTTCTGTATGTGAAGATTAAAACCAAAGTCACCAAGGGGATCCAGGGCAGGCATTTATAGCAGAAACGTAGCCTAACCTCCCTAACCTGAGCTTCTATGATAGACTGAGTCCTGCTTCCTTCAGTTTTACTGCTTAGTGTCCCAGCACCAGTCAGGACCACGAAAGGGTAAGAGCACAGCTTGAGATGATGTCCAGAGCTGCTCTGCTCCCCCAAAATCTTGATTTCTCCTCTGGGCCTCAACTCTATGTTCTGCAGCAGATGAGCTCAGATTTAGCAGCTTTATTATTTCAGATGCAAGTTATTCAGTCTCTTCATGTCTTACTTAAAAAAAAAAATATTTACTTATTATATGTAAGTACATTGTAGCTGTCTTCAGACACTCCGGAAGAGGGAGTCAGATCTCGTAAGATGGTTGTGAGCCACCATGTAGTTGCTGCGATTTGAACTCAGGACCTTCAGAAGAGCAGTCACTGCTTTTAACTGCTGAGCCATCTCTCCAACCCTCATGTCTCACTTTCTTAACTGTTAAACACATCTAATAATAATTCGTAGCTTGGGTTGGCATGCAGGAGGGCTAAAGGTCATGTGTAGAGAGTGCTCACTCTTGAGTCAGTGCTAGTGCCTGGCTTTATTACCATTTCATCCTTGCTGCTCCATAGAGCCCACATTTAAGTATAATGATTTCCAAGCTCTTAAAAATACTTTTTCCGATTTCACTCCTTTCAAAAATGTCCTATTTCTAAGGACTTTGATCATTCCATTTTTGTCAGAGATGAGAGGGTTTTTTTGCTACTGACAGAGTAATTTAGTAATTTTCTGTGTCTGCATATATATGTAGTTTCAGTGATTCACAGAAGTACATTTAGATTAAAGGCTAGTTTAATCTAGACCTGTTGTGTAGAAATTCTTTTGTTTATTCATAGTATTAATATATTAATTAAGATACTAGAGAATTTTAGTTACGCTAAATTTATTTCCCCATTGAAGCTGCATTATTGCTTAAAGATCCTCCTGTGATCTGGCCTGTAAGGTCATGGGAGTCTTATCCCGGGAAAGCATGTATGCAGATCTGTGACACACTGGGAAGCTGCTCTCTCCTCCCATTACAGTGCAGTCCACTAGGGGAAAGTGCAACCCGGTGCCGACACGCCAAACCCTGTGTGTCCCGAAAGATCCAGTTACACAAAGACTTCCTGAGAATTTCTAGTAAGCAGCCTCCTGTGCCTACTTATAGTTTTGGAAAGGTAAATGGTTTAGGTTTTTTCAGAGGCTACAAATGCTCTGATTGGGAGAGAATAGGGATCTTTTACCTATATAATAATTGAATTTCTTGCAGTTCTCAGAACTAGTTTTCAAGAGTGTATATGCACATATACATATTTACCTTAGTGTAATCATTATAGGAAAGAAAGGAACAGGATGTCCAGTTTGATTTATACATTAACATAAGCATTGATGGATGTATAAATACATAACCACTTGAGTTCTTTCAGAGGAAATGATACATTACATAAAATTGGCTTTTAAGTTTTAATATGCTTAAAAATTAGACCTATTGGGAAAGCTTCAGTAGTGTTATCTTAATAAAAAATGGATGGCCGGGAGGTGGTGGCGCATACCTTTAATCCCAGTACTTGGGAGGCAGAGGCAGGCAGATTTCTGAGTTCTCTCGAGGCCAGCCTGGTCTACAGAGTAAGTTCCAGGACAGCCAGGGCTATACTGAGAAACTCTGTCTTGAAAAAAATAACGACAACAAAAAAGTGGTGAATTTACAGGTTCTAATCATCTTACTTTTCATTGATTTAAAAGGGGTATCTCACAGATACTATTTTGCAGGCAGGTATGTACGAAGCGGTCAATGAGGTTTACAAAGTCCTCATTCCTATTCATGAAGCTAGTCGGGATGCCAAGAAGCTCTCCACAATCCACGGCAAACTGCAGGAAGCATTCGGCAAAATCGTCCATCAGGTAACAGCTCACTCCCTCACACTGCCCATGCTCGCCTGACCATGGCATGGCCATGTTACTTGGGTTAAAAGATAGTTTGTAGTGCCAGGCGTTGGTGGCGCACGCCTGTAATCCCAGCACTTGGGAGGCAGAGGCAGGCGGATTTCTGAGTTCGAGGCCAGCCTGGTCTACAGAGTGAGTTCCAGGACAGCCAAGACTACACAGAGAAACCCTGTCTCGAAAAAAACAAAACAAAACAAAACAAAAAAACAACAAAAAAAGATAGTTTGTAGCTAAAACCAGACTTATTAACAACAACAACAAAAAAAGGAATGAATTTATCTAAAGTGGTCATGACTATTAGAAACTCCCCAAATGATTTTTTTCTTTGTCAAATTTTGAATTATTACTATTTAGCACTGTTTTGGAATTTTATTTCTATATTACATTGTAGATTATAATTATGGGTTTGATATTTAAATTAACACCTTTTTCTGCTTTGCTGCCAAAAAGTTTTGATGTGTAAATTAACTTTTTTGTTGAATGATGTGAAAATGAGATGAAATCCCAGTATTTTTTTCTGCTGTAGCTATGTTTCTCCTACACCTGCACTCTCACCCAGTCTTTCTAATATAAAAATAATGACCGAAACAAGTTCTTATGTCATTTATAGAGTGATGTTAGTACTTTACTTTACCAAAATCAGAATCAGTTAAACTTTTTCAGAAAACGAAATAGACTATTAGTGGTTGATGCCTTCTGACTAAGTCCTGGCTCCCCTGGCGTCCTGTTGGCCCTCCTCCCACTCCTGTCCCTCCTCCCTGTGCACGTTCTCACTCCCGTCACACGCAAGGCCTCCACAGAGCCGGGGGAGTGACCAACTACTACTCCTGCGTGCAGTTCCAGAACAGTTTCACTTTTTACTAGCTTGACCACCATGGCCACGCTGTTACAGATGAGCAGACAGAATCTGAAAGTAAGTTAGGTTGTTCCTGTTAAGCCAGGACTCTTCTGTAACCTGCAGAAGGTTGGTTAGGCTTCATGGTGGTGACAGGCACTTTCCCTAATCAGTTACGCTCATGCTCCGAGGCACTCCACCTGCCTTGAGAGCTCTAGGATGCAAATTATACGTATCCAGTCTACATCATGTAGAACTACTAGTGGTTTTCCAGAAAGTTCCGTCCATTTGATTCAGTTCCTGTCATCTGGCAGAACTGCAGTGTGTGTCCTGTTTAGCCTGGTATTTCATTGGAGTGCACCTCCTGACCTGAGTTAGACACTAACAGAATAAGCGGTAGATCCTCTTTCTCTAAAATGTGTACTTAGACTTAAAAAGTGCTTTTACTTTTAAAGCTTAGCTTTTCAAAGGCAAAATTTTAGGAATTGAGGTTTGAACAGCTGTGTTATAAAATTTCTGTTGGTCTTAGATGATAGAATATGTTTTGTTTAAAATATTTTGTTATCCTCTGAGAAGAATTTGTGGTATGGTACCGTATAACTGACCTTCCTTTGGCCTCTTTGTTCTTTTGAACAGTTTTTTTTATGACTTGCCCTTCTTTTGCTTTTTATTACACAGAGTACTGGCTGGGAGGTAGGTAATGCTTTAGTTAGTTAAAGACACTAATAGATGGATTTGACCAGATTTCTTATGCCAATGCTTTGCCCACATGTGCTAGCTGTGGGCATTCTGTTGCTGTCTGCTTATCAACTGAATTCATTAACCAAAGAAATGTTGTTAAAATACTGTAAGTTATTTTAAGAACTATTTGATGTAGAGGTTCTAGGAAGTGCATGGAAACCCGTTTCACTAATGAGATTCTTTGGTAAATGAGCCACTGTTACCACTTCGGTTTGTTTTTATCCTTTGACGCGTTTCTGTCATCAACACGTAGACACAGATTTCTTTCTTAACCATGTTTCACTTACTTACAGAGGTCGATTTATATGTTATTGCTCAGAGGTATAAGTAGAAAATATTGTATTTGTCTGCTGCTGTCAGTCAGAGGACATACTATTTTCTGTGTCTTTGTATAAGAGAAAAATCATCTGTCTATTATCCCAGCATCCTGGCAGTAAAGGTGGATGCAGACTGTGGAGGGAGATAAAGAATTGCAGGTGGGAAGTGGGCACGCTGGACTTGATAAGTGGTGCTTAATTGGATCATGAGTCACTTTGCCCTGGGTATAGCCCTCACCCCGGGAAAGAAATTTATTTTGGTCACTTAAATTTAGATGCAGGAGCAAGATAAAGAAACTGAGAAAACTTAGCACTTAAAAATTTGACTTCATAGTCTGATAATGTTTATTCCTGTATAATGAAGACATTTGCTTCCTTTTATGTAGTAGTTAAATTTGGAAATGTTAAATATAAAATAAATCTTATCTGAAATTGAATTTTTTATCTTTCTGTAAAGGAGAAAAATCTCTAAATTACACCCTAATAGTGAATACAGCTTAAGTTCGGTGTGTGGCTTTGCCTTGCGACATACACTGGATGAATATAGTATAGTTGTCCTACAGTCCTTGCTTGGAAAGCCTGAAGGAAAGCCTTAGAGACAGATGTCACCAGTGGCTGTCCTCCCATTCTGAAATAGTGCCTGCCTCTGCTTATCTTTACATGAGCCACCACATGTACATCCACCTTCATCCTCCAGATTAAATGTGCATGACCTCATAATACCTAAAATATAATCTCTTATTTCTGTGGCCTCATCAGATATATGCAGTCTTGCCACAGCCATCTCCAAGGGATAAGGTTCCTCATGGATATTCTAACGTGAAACAGAATTAGCTGAAAACTAGGCATAAAATTAAGACTATATGAAAACCTCTGAGCAGTTTTTACTCTTCTGTTGATGCTAAATCGACCCCTGGACGATGTCTGCGCCACTGGTGTGGAACTAACCCCTCCCCATCGTGTGCTGCATGGTCAGGGCTGCACAGCCCTTGCTTCCCGCTCGCACCCCTGTCACTGCCTGTGCTGGCTCTTCAGCTCTAGCCTCTGAACGTGGTGCACGTGTGCTTTCTGCTGTACTTGTTAAACTTAAGTGGATGCTTGCATTTTAAAAATGTGTTTGCTACCATTTGCTGCTTAAATGTTTTGAAATTCCCCTAATTAAAATGCTTTCTGTTTTCTCTCTCTTGCCCCTGGGTGCTGACATACTCCCTACCTTTACTATTGTCTATTGTGGTAAGTTCCTATCTCGTGAATATTTTCCCGTTTAACTCTGACAGCTTCAGTGATTTCATTTTTTCTGAAAACTGTTTCTTAGCTCATTTCTTAGCATTCTCATAGGACGCTCATGGACTGCTGCCTAGTAAGGACAGTTTATACGTAGTGTAAGCTTCCTCGAGTCCGCATTGGGCCTCGTTTCACATTCTGCTCTTGATTCAGTGGAAATTATTTGACTTGGCAAAGCGTTTTGGAGACAGAGGGTGGGAGCAGAGAGAGAGAGAACTCTCAACCATATTTAGCAGTTTGAGAAGTGATTACATGTCAAGGGACACGCTGTGCAAACATGTCAAGGGGCACTGTGCAACTCCCAAGAACTTGCCACTGTTGACTACCATGTTTTGTTCCTTAATATCTTAATTTTCATTTTTCCCAAAGCCCATTTATTGTTCTCTAAATAATATAAAATAATCATTTCCTATGGTGCACTTAAAATATTTTTAAAAGGCCAGGCGTGGTGGCGGACGCCTGTAATCCCAGCACTTGGGAGGCAGAGGCAGGCGGATTTCTGAGTTCGAGGCCAGCCTGGTCTACAGAGTGAGTTCCAGGACAGCCAGGGCTACACAGAGAAACCCTGTCTCAAAAAAAAAAAAATTTTTTTTTAAAGAAAAATTCATTTCGGTGTGAAAATGTGATGACCATTTCATATTTTGTGTACGTCCATTTATTTTGAAAGATATATTCATTCATTTGCCAAATACTTATCGATCTGCTTGAAGAAATTTATCACTATAAGCTCATTTTTTCAAAACAACTCTATTCAAATGTTGATAACATAGTTGCATGACATTTCTCTATTAAAAAAAAACAAACCCACATCCTCTTCCTTTTAAGAGATTACCATTCTCTACTCCATGTATCCAGAACAGCTAGAGAGTAAAGTTAATTTTATAAAGATAAACTCTGATGCATTACTAAAGACATATAAATCCCCAATTCTTTGACCTAGAAGTGTCTAAAACGATTGCCTTAAACTCATTTCTAAATTGAATGAACATAAATGTGAGTTAATGCTTTGGGTTTTTTGTTTGTTTGTTTGTTTGTTTTTAGTTTTTCGAGACAGGGTTTTTCTGTGCAGTCCTGGCTGTCTTGGAACTCACTCTATAGACCAGGCTGGCCTCAAACTCAGAAATCCGCCTGCCTCTGCCTCCCAACTGCTGGGATTAAAGGCGTGTGCCACCACCGCCCAGCAATGCTTTGGTTTTTGTATGCTCAGAAACACTGACTATAGTTCTGCTTTCTTAACTGATGTTGAGTTAAATATTGTAATTCTCGTTTAAGTAAATAAAATGAATGCAGCTAATTACAGTGGGGGAGAGGAATGAACCTAAATGAGGAGTGGTTTTGTTTCTGTTTTGGTTTAGTTGGTTTGTTTCGAGGATGGAGCATAGGATACTTTTAGGTTGCAGGGGAGGATGTATGATACAGGAGAAGAGAGAGAGAATGGGTAGAAAGCACTCGTGGGCCTTTGACTCTGGAACAAGACACTAGGTATGCTGGCTATAGGACTTTTTTTTTAATTTTTTTTATTCCATATTCTTTGTTTACATTCCAAAGGCTTTCCCCTTTCCCAGTCCCCCCCCACCATATGTCCCATAAGTCCTCCCCCCCAACTATTCCCCAATCCCCATCCTCCCTCCCTCCCCACCCACCCCCACCCCACCCCCACCCCCCCGCCCCATTTCTCTGTTCTGGTACTCTCCTACAAAACTGGATCCAATCTTTTCAGGCCCAGGGTCTCTCTTTTCTTCTTTTTGGTAATCATTTGATTTGCTAATTGTGCCTTGAGTATTTAGGGCTTCTGGGCTCATTAATATCCACTTATCAGTGATTGCATTTCATGTGTATTCTTTTGTGATTGGGTTAACTCACTTAGGATGATATTTTCCAGATCTAACCATTTGCCTACAAATTGCATGAATTCATTATCTTTAATTGCTGAATAGTATTCCATTGTATATATATATATATAAGACATTTTCTGTATCCATTCCTCCTTTGAGGGATATCTGGACTCCTTCCAACTTCTGGCTATTATAAACAAGGCTGCTATGAACATAGTGGAGCATGTATCTTTATTGTATGCAGGGGAATCCTCTGGGTATATGCCCAAGAGTAGTATGATAGGTTCCTCTGGAAGTGTCATGCCCAATTTTCTGAGGAAGCACCAGACTGATTTCCAGAGCAGTTGTACCATCTTGCAATCCCACCAACAGCGGAGGAGTGTTCCTCTTTCTCCACATCCTCGCCAGCACCTGTTGTCTCCTGAATTTTTAATCTTAGCCATTCTGACTGGTGTGAGGTGGAATCTCAGGGTTGTTTTGATTTGCATTTCCCTGATGACTAATGATGTTGAACATCTCTTAAGGTATTTTTCAGCCATCTGAATTTCTTCTGGTGACAATTCTTTGTTTAGCTCTGTACCCCAATTTTTTTTTTTTTTTTTTTTTTTTTTTTTTTTTTTGGTTTTTCGAGACAGGGTTTCTCTGTGTGGTCCTGGCTGTCCTGGAACTCACTCTGTAGACCAGGTTGGCCTCGAACTCAGAAATCCGCCTGCTTCTGCCTCCCAAGTGCTGGGATTACAGGCATGCGCCACCACGCCCGGCTCTGTACCCCATTTTTTAGTAGGGTTATTTGGTTCTTTGGGGTCTAATTTCTTGAGTTCTTTGTATATATTGGATATTAGCCCTCTGTCAGATGTGGGGTTGGTGAAGATCTTTTCCCAATTTGTTGATTGCCGTTTTGTTCTTCTGACATTGTCCTTTGCCTTACAGAAACTTTGTAATTTTATGAGGTCCCATTTGTTAATTCTTGATCTTAGAGCATAAGCTATTGGTGTTCTGTTCAGGAACTTTCCCCCTGTGCCCATGTCCTCCAGGGTCTTCCCAAGTTTCTTTTCTGTTAGTTTCAGTGTGTCTGGTTTTATGTGGAGGTCCTTGATCCTCTTGGAGTTGATCTTAGTACAAGGAGATAAGAGTGGGTCGATTCGCATTCTTCTGCATGTTGACCTCCAGTTGAACCAGCACCATTTGTTGAAAAGGCTATCTTTTTTCCACTGGATGGTTGTGGCTCCTTTATCAAAGATCAAGTGACAATAAGTCTGTGGGTTCATTTCTGGGTCTTCATCTCATTAGATGCTGAAAAAGCATTCGACAAAATTCAGCATCCTTTCATGCTAAAAGTCTTGGAAAGAGTAGGAATTCAAGGCCCATGCCTAAACATAGTAAAAGCAATCTATAGCAAACCAGTAGCCAACATCAAACTAAATGGAGAGCAACTTGAAGCAATCCCATTAAAATCAGGGACTAGACAAGGCTGCCCTCTCTCTCCATATCTTTTCAATATAGTACTTGAAGTTCTAGCGAGAGCAATTAGACAACATAAGGAAGTCAAAGGGATACAAATTGGAAAGGAAGAAGTCAAACTATCATTATTTGCAGACGATATGATAGTTTACTTAAGCAACCAAAAAAACTCCACCAGAGAACTTCTACAGCTGATAAACAACTTCAGCAAAGTACTTGGCTGGTTATAAAATCAACTCAAGCAAATCAGTAGCCTTCCTGTACTCAAAGGACAAGCAGGCTGAGAAAGAAGTTAGGGAAATAACACCCTTTACAATAGCCACAAACAACATAAAGTACCTTGGCGTGACTCTAACCAAACAAGTGAAAGATCTGTATGACAGGAACTTCAAGTCCTTGAAGAAAGAAATCGAAGAAGACCTCAGAAGATGGAAAAATATTTTTTGCTCTTGGATTGGCAGGATCAATATAGTAAAAATGGCCATCTTGCCAAAAGCAATCTACAGATTCAATGCAATCCCCATCAAAATCCCAACTCAATTCTTCATAGATCTAGAAAGAGCAATTCTCAAATTCATCTGGAGTAACAAAAAACCCAGGAGAGCTAAAACTATTCTCAACAATAAAAGGACTTCTGGGGGAATCAATATCCCTAATCTCAAGCACTACTACAGAGAAATTGTGTTAAAAACTGCATGGTATTGGTACAGCAACAGGCAAGTAGATCAATGGAATAGGATTGAAGACCCAGAAATGAACCCACAGACTTATGGTCGCTATTGGACTATTGAGTGGGAAGAACTGTATGTCCTCAGAAGTGCTCTGTAGCGTTGCTGCCTCCTGGTGGCAGATCTGAAGGTAGATCTGTAGGACCTTGCTATACTGCTTTCTTTTGCCTCCTCTGCTGACTCTGTGGTCAGCAAACTGTAGATGATATCGGATATGATACATTTTTTTTCTGGGAATAGAGATATATAATGACTAGAATTGAACTTCAGATTAGAAACTGGTTAGGCTGAATCTGAGATGAATATGTCTGGTAAGCTACCACTTGATTTTTTTTTTTTTTTACATTGAATTATACAAGAAAGATCTGCAAAATGCACAAAGTTATGGTAGAGGATGGCACTGTAATATGGAGGAGATAAAGCAAACAGAGGAGAGGTAATCCTGTAGTGAATTACTCAGCAGGCATGGTGGCATATGCTTACAATCCCAGGACTCAGGAGGCTAATGCTGGAAGGTCAAGGGTTCAAGGCCAGTTTGGGCTATGTAGGGAGCTCTAGGCCACCCTGGACTACATGAAACTCTACTTTCAAACTGAAACAAACCAAAAAAATGAGTTAGAATTAAGCTACATTATTTAAATAACTTCACAGGAGATCTTAAGAAAAACACCAGAGAAGTAAAGACAACTCAAAGGCCATTCTCAAGTCCTAGGGTTTCTATTTGTGAGTAGACTGTGGGAAAGATATAGTTGAAGTAAAGTTCTGATTTGTGTATCACATAAAAATGCCAGAAATTGTGGGGTTTTTTTTTTGTTGTTGTTTTGTTTTGTTTTGTTTCATCTGTAAGATGAGAATCAAAATACTGGTACCAGTCACAGAAATCCGCCAAATATTTTTTAAAGATTGATTGATTGATTGATTGATTGATTGATTGATTGATTTAATGTATATGCATACACTGTAGCTGTACTGATGGTTGTGAGCCATCATGTGGTTGCTGGGAATTTGAATTCAGGACCTCTGCTTGCTCTGGTCAGCCCGCTTGCTTCAGCCTAAAGATTTATTTATTATATCTAAGTGTTGCTGTCTTCAGATGCACCAGAAGAGAGCGTCAGATCTCTTTATGGATGGTTATGAGCCACCATGTGGTTGCTGGGATTTGAACTCAAGACCTTCAGAAGAGCAGTCAGTGCTCTTAACTGCTGAGCCATCTTTCCAGCCCTCTGCCAAGTATGAATGTAATATATGTAGGCTGGGCATGCTGTTGCATGTCTGCAGGTTCAGCTGTCTGTAGACTGAAACAGGATGATTGGGAGTTCAAGGCCAGCATAGGCTAAAAAACGAAAAAGAAAATAAAGTTAATATAATACATATAAAGTGTTTATAACATAGCCAGTACTCGGGTGGAGATGACTTGTATTGCTGTTGTGTTTACACTATTGACATTACCATTACTCTCACTTGAAATCTGATGGTTTTGTTGATGATGCTGATGTAATGGGGATAAGACCCATAGGCTTCATGAGATCTAGACAAACAGTGGAGTGCTGAGCTATCCCCGGCTCCTGTTGAAATGAACATAAAATTTAAACAAAGAGGCCAGGTGCAATGGCACATCCAATAACCCCACCCATTCCAGAGGAGGGGGCAAAAGGATCGCATGTTCGAGGCCAATCTGGAAATTTTAGCAAAGCCTTATCTCAACATAGAAAATGAAAAAGAGAAAGGGATGAAATTCCATCCATTGCTAGAGCGCTTGCCAGGGCATGGAAGGCACTGGATCAGCCCCTCCAAAAGACTGGTTAATAAGATGTTCCATTTAATATGTTCCCAAATACTCTGGTTTCTCTTCAGGTCGTATAAATCTTTTGCCTTTTAATATGTTCCCAAGTAGAAATCTTGGCCAGAAGAATCTGGCAAATAGTCTCTAGAAAGAATAGGCCTAACAGAAGGGAAAGGAGATGAACACCATATCCAACCAACACTGACACGCCTGTGTGGAAATCAGACAGCGCAGGAAGCAGCCACGTGTCCTGGGCTCCTTCCCTAGCATAGAAAGCACAGCTAGAACAGATGCAGATGTGTTGGACATGGATGTAGTTTTCTTTGCTGGTGCATAGTTTCATCTTAACCCTCAGAGTTAAGGAAACGGTAAGTAAAACTGCTTATGAAGAATAAGCTATGCATAGTGTGGGAGTGGTCTGAAACTCAGAATGAATTCTAAATAGTAAAGGAAATAATGCTAACTTATAGGAAAGTTATTCAAAACAAAAGCAGGTATCAAAACAAAAGAAAATTAAGTTGGAGGAATGTTTTTTGCTGCAAGTGATGCTACATGGTTATGCTTTGAAAACTGGATATTGGCCAGTAAGTGAGCAGTAGAGAATTCTAAATCAAAATTTCATTACTCAGACTATTAGCCTCTCTTTGACTGTGCTCACCTCTACAGCGCGCACACACGCACGCACGCACCATCTAGGAGCTCCTTGTTATTTTCCTGATGCTCTTGTCTCCTGTGTTTCTATTGATTCTCTCTGTTCCACCCACACTGTTCTCCATTCTGTTCCTCAAATACATCAGGTAGGCGCTCGCCTCAGAGCCTCTGCACTGGCTCTCCCTCTGGCTGGAGTGTGTTTTCCCCAGAAGTCAATGTGAATAGCTTTGTACCTGTCCTTAGCTGTCACTTGCTTGATGAGCCCTCTCTGTTTCTCTCTGGTGAAGTCGTGTGTTGTAATGCCTGTTGTGCTTTAGGCATTCAGTGCTTGAATGGATGGTTGGATGGTTTCCTTCACATGTGTTCCCTTTCATGATTGGATCTAACTTTTTTTTTCTGCTGTATATACTGGAGTGTCCCCTCCTTTTTCCTCTGTCGACTTGCCCTTCCCCTTTTAATATTGAGCCCTGTGGATGGCTAGAACCCTAAATGTGATTTGGTTCCAACAAAATTCTTGAATACTATTCTTGATAGTACTCATTGCAATATATACTAATTTAAATTGTAATTGATTTCATATCTTATTCTTTTGAGGAGCAAGTATTATTTTTATTCTGTCAGTGAAGATAAATCATAGCTAACATAACAATATCAATACATGTTTAAAAGGGTAGTTAGGTAGTGAGTCATGGTACCTTCCCAGTTAGGCCACAAGAGTGTGTGTGTGTGTGTGTGTGTGTGTGTGTGTGTGTGTGTGTGTTTTGGAATCATACACGTTATGTGTGTCTCTGGAAATACCAATAAAGTTGAAGCAAGGTAGTCATTGCTCTCACACCATGGTTGAGAATTGGGAAGCTTAACTAAGGGAGTGAGTCCTAATTACTGTCTTTAAATATTAAGGATTTAAAATAATATTTTAACCTTGAAGCCTCTGAAGCCATACAGCTAGAATAGAATATTCTAATATTTTGGTTTTCAGGAGGACAGTTTTTCATGTATGAAATGTAGTTTGAAAGCTAACAATCACAGATTTGTAAGCAGTCATCTTAGGGCTTTCGCTTGTGTTCCATGCAATGCCTTCTTGCCTTGATTGTCAAAGTAATACTATTGCCTACTGCTGAGCCCAATAAAAATTGTGAGCCGGGCGGTGGTGGCGCACGCCTGTAATCCCAGCACTTGGGAGGCAGAGGCAGGCGGATTTCTGAGTTCGAGGCCAGCCTGGTCTACAGAGTGAGTTCCAGGACAGCCGGAGCTACACAGAGAAACCCTGTCTCGAAAAACCTTCTAAAACCACATTGGGTCTTCATTCTCCAGCTGCATGGGAAGTGCCCAGATGTTGTCCTTATTGAAAGAACTGGTTCTCACTGAACTTGTGTGAGAATTAGAATGATTTTCTGTCCTTGTATGTGCTGTACAGTTAATTTAAGTCATATCTCAGAATTGTGTGTTTCTGGGTGGTGATACAGGATATCACTGAAAAGACCATAAAATGGAAAAAGATAATAATTCTAATACACAGAGCTTTGGGAAGTTTGCTGGGTACCTTTGGTGGTCTTTAAATTACAACTCCTCTCAAAATGTTATTATTACCTTGCACCCACATTTTCCCTTTCTATTTCATTTACATTCTTTTACAAATATTTTTATTAATAATGATACTGATTAAAGAATTTTTACTTTAGTACTTCTGAAGGGTCTTGATGTCTTGCTGATTTTGTACTCTATGCCAGATGCTATCCTTGACTCTAACTTCTATGGTCTCTTTTTAATATATGCAAAGAGACTAAGACAAGGATTGTGTTGACTTGACAATGTATTAGTGATGTGTTTTAATTAACTTTTATATTAAGACCTTTTGGTTCAGTACGGAAAATAAGTTGATATAGCCCAACTGTATGGACTTAAAAATGAAGACCATTTTGTTTCATTTGGTAAGAAATGAAATTTGCATAATCCTTGTTAGGAATAATGAAGAAAGACCATTTTACTTGTTTTTATCCTTATTTGAAAATAAATATAATTTTGAGCTAATTTTTGCAGTGTTTTGGAAATTTTACAATATAACAATCTAAGTATAATATAAGAAAACAAAAAGTCTTGGTATTAAATTTTCTCATTTTCCTAAACCTAGGACGGTAAGCGGATGTTCGGCACCTATTTCCGTGTTGGTTTTTATGGAACCAAGTTTGGGGATTTGGATGAACAAGAATTTGTTTACAAGGAGCCTGCAATAACCAAACTCGCAGAGATTTCTCACAGATTGGAGGTGAATGCCGTGGTAGTTCACGAATGTCATGTTTCTATAGATAGTAGATTTTTCACATCAGTTTTAATTAAGTCAGATAAACGACTTCTGTGATGAATAAGAATTTTTGAGAGGTACAATAGCACCCTTTCAAAGCCTTTAAATCTTTTATGACAACAGTAAATTATTATTAGCTATACTTTTGAGGGCTTATTTTCACACATGTTTTCTAAGCTCCTTAATCCGTCATAATTGCTCTGATTTGTCTACGCTTGAGTGAGAGATGAGAAGTTAAGTAGCAGTGTGCAATGAGATTGGAAGCAGAAGCCCAGGAAATAGCTGACTCACAAGTGTCCAGTGAGATGTCCTTAGAGGCAGGACGCTGGAGCCGCCCCTGGAGAGTGCTGGAGCAGCTCTGGAGAACGCCTTGCTTCTCACATGGATGGCTGCTGTGTATTTACTTTATATTTACATCTGTCTGTTCCGGTCTCTCTTCTGAACCTTTCCTTTCTTGCTCTGAGTGTGCCTCTTGCCTCCGGTGCATTAGTGTCACTAAGGAGAATCCCAGATCCAACCCCAGACTTTCTAAATCAAAGTCTACATGTTGACAAGATCCCTAAGAGACTTGTGCACACAGAACAGTTTGGGAAGCAGGGCTCTAGGCTGGCTTCTACCCTCAGCTGGTGTTGACTCTTACAGGTGTCCTTACTGGCTTTGGGTTTCATAAACTGGTTCAAATTATGACTCCTTACTTTTATGAGTTAGGTAAGTCTTGAGAAAGACCGAGACCATGTTACCCAAAATTTATCCTGCAAAGCCCCTTTGTGGGAGGTGTGAGGATAATTTCTGGCGGTCCTCCTGGATAGCTTCATGTAAAGGCCCCCTCCTTTGCTGTCTAGTTTGTCCTTCTGAATCATTGCCTGAACTGCAGCTCTTGAGGCCCCCTTGTAAAATCCTGAGCTTTTATTGGAGGAAAAAAAAAAAACTTGACTGTTATTTAATTGCATGGATGGAAATGGCATGGCTAGAAGAAAACCTGCCAGATCTCTCTTGCCGAGGAGTCTCCCTCCAGGGCCTGCTCTGGGTCTCTGCAAAAGTCGTGCTAAAGATTCCCTCCTCTTCATTACAGGGATTTTATGGAGAGAGATTTGGAGAGGATGTGCTTGAAGTAATCAAGGACTCTAATCCTGTAGACAAGTGTAAATTAGATCCAAACAAGGTGGGTTGATTACATTATAATGATGTGTGATTGTGCCTGAGAAGATTTCCTCCTTGTTTTGCTTGACACATACTGAGTAAGAGATTACTCTTGCTCAATACAGACCTTTTCCCCTTTCAGGCATACATTCAGATTACCTACGTGGAGCCATTCTTCGACACCTATGAGATGAAGGACAGAATCACTTATTTTGACAAAAATTATAATCTCCGGCGTTTCATGTACTGCACCCCCTTCACTTTAGATGGCCGGGCTCACGGGGAGCTTCATGAACAGTTCAAACGGAAGACCATTCTCACCACGTCTCATGCCTTTCCTTACATTAAAACAAGGGTCAATGTCACTCACAAAGAAGAGGTAACGCCACAGTGGAGGAAGGAGAATTCATAAGACTAGTATATTCGCACTGTGAATTTATATGTGGTTTTAGCAGAAGATGTGTCCCATCCTCTTTGCATACTAGGATTTTACCATTGTTGCTCATTCACTTTTGGCTATCTTTTAAGTTGCTAATTCATCCTCAGCTATGTTTTTTAAAGTATTTATTGACTTTTATGTGTATTAATTTAGGGATTGAGGTTTAGATTTTGTTACATTATCATGGGTCCCCATTTGTTCTGACTTACTAATTTAAAGCTCACCAGGTAGTTTTCAGTCAGTGTGACCTGATTGCTACTGTTCTACTTAGATAATCTTAACACCAATTGAAGTTGCTATTGAAGACATGCAGAAAAAGACGCAGGAATTGGCATTTGCAACACATCAGGATCCAGCAGACCCCAAAATGCTTCAAATGGTCCTCCAGGGGTCCGTAGGAACAACTGTAAACCAGGTTCGTGCTTCTTGCTGAGTGTGTGCCATTGGCTTACATACTGAACTAGAAGAAACATTGTAATGTTTACAGAATGACAGAATCATGCAAAGTAGGTGGAGAGAGAGCGCATTGGATCGGGCACATGGTAGGGACTGGAGTACAGCTGGAAGTAGACGGGAGGGCGAGCGAGCGTCTCTGCCCGTTTGCACCCCTCCTTCTCCTATGCCCATGCTTATATTACAGAAATTTGGTCACTTAAAATAGTCTTTGCTAGATAGTTGTGGTGACATCGAGTCTTAAACCCACATTGAAGAGTCAGAGGCAGGCTGATTCTCTGTGAGTTCAAGGCCAGCCTGGTCTGTGTAGCAAGTTCTAGACCATCTGAGACTACATAATGAGACAAAACAAATTTTTTTCATTAAAAAAAAAGTATACATGGGGCTGGAGAGATGGCCCAGTGGTTAAAAGCACTGACTGCTCTTCTAGAAGTCCTGAGTTCAGTTCCCAGCAGCCACATGGTGGCTCACAACCATCTGTAATGGGATTTGGTGCACTCTTCTAGTGTATCTGAAGACAGCTACAGTGTACTCGTATAAATAAAATAAATAAATCTTAAAAAAAAAAAAGTATGCATGATTCAAAAAAGACTCGTTTCTAGAGCTGTATTTAACACATGTGAACCTCTGCTCTCTTAGATTCTTGATGATGTTTCCTTCTCCAGAGTTTCTTCACAGTGAGCTCTATGGAATAAATAATCTGGAATCATTTGGGAAATTGTAATATTTTCATATAAGACAGCACTATTGTTTTTCATACATGTTAGGAGTCATCATAGTGCCAGGCAGTGGTGGCGCACGCCTTTGATCCCAGCACTTGGGAGGCAGAGGCAGGCGGATTTCTGAGTTTGAGGCCAGCCTGGTCTACAGAGTGAGTTCCAGGACAGCCAGGACTACACAGAGAAACCCTGTCTCCAAACACCAAAAGAAAAAAAAATCATTAAAAAAAAAAAAACCATAAGGCAAAGTGCAATGATGACATCAATAGTCCGTTCTCCAAGGCCTATTCATTTCTTTGGAGGATGAACCACTACAAAATGAATCTATCTGTAGAAGGCAAGAATGTAGGTAAGATGTCTGGAGTATCTGGAGCAGGCTGTCTCTGACGAGTCCTAAGAGACGTGCAGCCCTGTCAGCGCTGTGATCCTGTGGGTAAACTCCATGACTATAAAGAACAAGAACACTTCATTTTGTCCTTTTATCTTTCAGGGACCTCTAGAGGTTGCCCAGGTCTTCCTGTCTGAAATACCTGGTGACCCAAAGCTCTTCAGACACCACAACAAGCTGCGCCTTTGCTTTAAGGACTTTACTAAAAGGTAATTGTGACTTCTTGCAAAATGAACTTCAAATTAAAAATGGCTAATACCACAGTCTGAGATGAGAGCCACAAGGAATTGTTGAATCAGAAAATAGAAATTGGTTCACCATGTGAAGCAATCTGTATGGCATTTACTGATTTTTTTTTTTAACAACTTATTTATTTTCATTTATAAGAGCACTGTAGGCCGGGCGGTGGTGGCGCACGCCTATAATCCCAGCACTCTGGGAGGCAAAGGCAGGCGGATTTCTGAGTTCGAGGCCAGCCTGGTCTACAGAGTGAGTTCCAGGACAGCCAGAGAAACCCTGCCTCGAAAAAACCAAATCCAAAAAACAAAAAACAAAAAAAAGAGCACTGTAGCCATCTTCAGACACATGCCAGAAGAGTGCCCCGGATCCCATTACAGGTGGCTGTGAGCCGCCACAATGCTGGGCATTGAACTCAGGACCGCTGGAAAAGCAGTCAGTGGTGCCCTTAACCGCTGAGCCACCTCTCCAGCCCACATTTACTGATCTTTACTAGCATAGATCTGCACCCTTCATACTCCAAATCTTGAAAGCTGCTGTTTATGCCAAAAAATTAGTATCATTCTTCAGCACGAAGCACCATTTTCCCTTAGGAAACTGGAATAGAAAACATTGAAATCCTAACCTTATCAGTGTATGTATGTCCCTGTCCAGTCAGTCTTTGTGATCTTCACAACAAATGAAAGATAATGTAATCTCCCTCTCAGAGAGAGGCTTACAGACCAGGTTAAATAATACCTAGGTGTCCAGGCTCTCTGTGAGTTATTAGGAAGACTCAGAGGACTCAGCTTGTGACTGTTCTGATTATGTGACTTGTTGCACTTGAAAAATACAAAGTGGAGTCAGCAGGGGGAGGAACATGTGGTAGAATGCTCACAGGGTCTCCTGCAATGCAGACACAGGCTGTGAATCCCTCCAGCAATAAACTGCAACAGCCATTGCGGAACACTTTGGGGAGGGCCTCTGAAAACACTGGACTCACAGGAGGAAGGCAGATATCACCATAATATCTGCAACTGTGAGTCCCTCCACAAATCTGGAGGCCAAGAGCCAGCATTGTAATAGTCTTCTAAGGACAGCAGGCTTTGTGTTTAGTCTTAACTCCCCCAGCACAAAATCAACTTAAACTACTAGACTAATATTTAGCACATATTAGATACTCAATAAATATTAGATTTTGTAACAATAGGGGAAACAGTCTTTATCAACTCTCTAATTCCTAATTTTTATTTATTAACAGTATGATCACAAAAGAGAGACTTGATTAATACAGCTTGCCAGTGTCAGGACAGAGTCCACACATTTTAAGTGGACCTTGAAGAGTTAATTCTAGATTTTTACATAAAAGGGAAAAGAATGTATGGAACAGGAAAACCATGAGGCACGTTCTGTATCTGTGCAGGGTGGTCAGTCATCCAGAGACTGTGAAACCATCAGGCCATGGGGATGTCTGAGAACACCTGGGAAAGGAAAGTAAGAGCTATAGCTCGGGTAGAACGCGTCCTCATCCTCTGTTCTACCGAAGTGTTTCTGAAAGAACCACTGGGGCCCAGCTAGCAGAGCCACGAGCCAGAACCAGAGCACCCAGTCTGGCAGTCCTAACACACTTTATCTTTTCAGTCACTTACCAAATGTGCTTATTAAGATAAAAATAACTTATCCGGTGGTGGTGGCACACGCCTGTAATCCCAGTACTCTGGGAGGCAGAGGCAGGCGGATTTCTGAGTTCGAGGACAGCCTGGTCTACATAGAGAAACCCTGTCTCAAAAAAACAAAAAAACAAAACAAAAAAAAAAAAAGATAAAAATAACTTTTTTGTACATTGATTTTTTTTGTTTTGTTTTGTTGTTTGGCTCTTTTTTTTTTTTCTGTTTTGGGGAGTTCTTTGTTTGTTTATTTGAGATAGGGTTTTTCTGTGTAGTCTTGGCTGTCCTGGAAGGCTGGTCTTGAACTCACAGAGATCCGACTACCTCTGCCTCCTGAGTGCTGGGATTGAAGGTGTTCCTTACTATCACTGGCTGGCCACTGGTTTTTATTATCAGCAAATGTGGATGGTGCTGCCTTGCTTAGGAAGCTCGGAATGATAGCTCTTCCCTTTTTCCTGCATTAGCTTTACAGGGCTCTCAGTTCCTTCCACCTGAGCTTTACAGACATTCACATTTAGATTTAGACAGCTTCGTCAGGATCTGGAGGACACAGCTCAGGATCAGAGTGTTTGGGTAACGTGCATGGAGTCCTTCTAGGTTTGATCCCTAGGACTATAAAATTGTTAGCACACACCTAGACTCTCAGCCCTTGAGAGGTACACAGAGGAAAATCAGAAGTTCAGCAAGTTTGCAGCCAGAGCGGGCTGATTCAGACTCTGACACAGAAACTAAACAAACATAATTCGTTATCTGAAATTTTGTGATTTCTAAATTTAAATTTATTTTTAACTGATACATTGATAGAATGATATGTGATAGGCTTATTTCACTTTTACCATATATACTATATAATATACTATATAATGTTCAAATCAGGAGCAAATATATCTCCTAAGAAAGTTACCATCTCTTAATAGTAAACATGCTCAAAATCCTTTCTTCTTGCGGTATGCTATTTAACACTGTTGTCTGTGGCTACCCTACTCTGTAATAGCATGCTAGGTGGGGTGTCTCATTCCAGGCTGAGCACCCTTTGCCCGTTGCCCCGCCCTTCTCCCTGCATCTGGTAACTACAATTCCGCTTCCATCTTCTATGAGAATCACAGTTTTAGATTACAAATGTGCAACACCTATCTTCCTGTGCTAGGCTTATTTCACTTTTACAGTGTCCAATTTTTTAACATATATTGTATATGCACCATACTTATAGTTTGAGTATGTATGCATAGGAAAATCAGATGTTGACATTGGGTCTCTTCCTTATTCATTTTCTTTTCCTTTCTTAAAGTTGTATTTATTTATTTATATGAATACACTGTAGATGTTTATAGACACACCAGAAGAGGCATCGGATCCCATTACAGATAGTTGTGAGCCACCATGTGGTTACTGGGACTTTGAACTCTGGACCTCTGGAAAAGCAGTCAGTGCTCTTAACCACTGAGCCATCTCTCCAGCCCCCTCATTTTCTGTCTTATATTTTTAAAGAGTCTCTCCCTACGCACACTGGACTGGCTGGCTAGTGAGCCCAGGGACCCTCCTGTCTCCTGCCTTCGTTCCACCGACCCATCCACACTAGATCAACATGTTCATAAAACCCACCGTGCTCGTTCTGTTTGTTGTTTGCTCACATGTGTGCTAGCGGCTTGGGTTAGGTCACCACGCTTGGGCAGCAGGCACTACCAGCTAAGCCTCCTCACCCCCATCCCCAAATAAAACATCTTTTCCCCTTTATTATTAAATTTGTTCTTTAACTGTTTGATACCTTTGTGTAATGTCTTCAGGGTTACCTCACCCCCCACCCTCTCTCATCTCCTGCCTGCCCCTGTTACCCTCATTCATTATTTGATCGGTGGCGAAGGTGGTTCCCACTCTTGGCTCATGCGAATCCTGCCGCAGTGAGCATGGGGGTGGAGTGTAAATGTCTCTTTGACCTCACAAACTGACTTTGTTTCCTTTGTATGTATTCCTGGCTGTCCCATTTGGTAGTTCTAACTGGTTTGGGTTTTTTTTTTTTTTTAAGAATTATTTATTATTATATGTAAGTACACTGTAGCTGTTTTCAGACACTCCAGAAGAGCAAGTCAGATCTCTTTTATGGATGGTTGTGAGCTACCATGTGGTTGCTGGGGTTTGAACTCAGGACCTTTGGAAGAGCAGTCAGTGCTCATAACCGCTGAGCCATCTCTCCAGCCCCTGGTTTTGGTTTTTTAAGCTTTTTTTTTTTTTAATGTGTATGAGTGTTTTTCCTGAGTGTGTACAAATGTATTATATATGTCCCTAGTGCCTGCAGAGGCCAGAAAAAAGGACTTATAAGCACTGGAGTGATATATGGTTGTAAGCCACCATGTGCTAGGAGCCAAACCCAGGGCCTTTCAGGAGCAGCAAGTGCTCATACCAGCTGAGGCTTCTCCAGCCCCATTTCTGGTGCTTGTGAGGTGCGACATACTGTGTCCTGTTGGGTGCAGAGGGGCTGTCCTTTCCTTACAGCCTGCCATCACTGGCTACTTGGTGTCTCTTGATAATAGCCATTCTAACTAGGAGAGGGTAATTTTTATCTGCATTTTTCTAATGTTAACTTTTGTGTGTATTGTTCATTTGCATAACTTTTGAGATCAATATCTGTATCTTACTGCATTGTTGGACTTTTACATTTGAGTTCCTTATGTGCCCTGGATATTAATCCTACCTCACTTGTAAGTATATTTTGCACAAACTTTTGGCCATGTGTAGGTTGTCCTCTTACTCTGTTGGTTATTCCTAAAGTTGCTATAAGAAGCTCTTTAGTTTGGTGTTTTCCTGTAAAGTAATCATTTGGCTAGATGGCCTCGTGGTCTTGCTTTGGGGAAGCAGCAGGAATCCAGTTCCTACCATGACCTGCACCACTTCCTGGCAGATACACATATGGAGTCTTATGGAACTCACGGGTTCCAACAGTCATTTCATTAATTGGGAGGGTTACTACTACACAATAAACCCTAGCAGCTTTGGGCCAGGTGATCATGGGACAATCCATTTACATTGGGCCATTTACATTTAGTAGTAGACAATCTGATAACTTTTTGTTTGCTGTTTGGGATATTTTACCATGACTGCAATTGTAAACAGTTGTCTTTTTTAATATATATATATATATATATATATAATTTCTTTTTCTTTTTGGTTTCACACAAACAAGGCATGCACAGGACTACTGAGCTGTATATTAAGCCCAAACAGACTTCATTCATAGAATGAACTCCTGTAGTTAACAGGTCTCCTTAAGTGTTACTGTCAGGATAAAAGACTCCCTCCTTTTCAATTATAAAAAAGGCCCAAAAGTTTTAAAATGCTTCATAATATAAACTTTACAGAGAAAGTTACGTAGCTGGAGTGCTACCACATGCCTATAAGCCCATTTGGAGGCTGAAATGGGAGGATTGCTGTGAGTTTAAGGTCAGCCTGAGTTATGCAGTGAAATTCAGCCCAGTTGGATCCTTGTTTCAAAGAAAGAAAAAGCAAATGGGGGGAGTGCGAGGGAAGAAAAAAATTAGAGTTAATATTCCATTTTTATTTTTCTATATTAGCTGTGCTTTTTCAACTAACATACATACCACCATAGTTCACAGTTTACATATAATCTTATAGATCATTTTTAATTTTTTTTTTACGTCATGTATGTACATACACTGTATCTGTCTTCAGACACCAGAAGAGGACATCAGATCCCATTACAGATAGTTGTGAGCCACGATGTGGTTGTTGGGATTTGAACTCGGGACCTCCGGAAGAGCAGTCAGTGCTCTTAACCACGGAGCCATCTACAGCCCCTATTTCAGTTAAAATTAGAACCATTATATAAATGGTGATATTACTTAATCAGTTTAAGTCCTTTGGTATTCTGACTTCTCTTTTTCTGTTTGAATTTAAATATAGTCTAATTTACGCCAAAGTAGGTCTTCTTTCTTTAAAAAAGGACAAGATAGGCCGGGCAGTGGTGGTGCACGCCTGTAATCCCAGCACTTGGGAGGCAGAGGCAGGCGGATTTCTGAGTTCGAGGCCAGCCTGGTCTACAGAGTGAGTTCCAGGACAGCCAGGGCTATACAGAGAAACCCTGTCTCGAAAAAACAAAAAACAAAAACAAAACAAAGAATATATCGGATAAAAAATTGAAAGAAAAAAACTTAAGCTCATTAAATATTAAATTAAAATAATAATTTCTATACTCTACTGCCATGTTCCTGCTTTCCTCTCAGAAGTAGGCAGTCCTGAATTTGTTCTCATTCCTTTTGTCTGTACAGTTTTATCAGAAATCACTGAATCTCTGAGTGATGTACTGTCTCTGTCAGCTGCTGTATCCAGTGATATGTCTATAAGTGTTGCTTTAGTTAATATCTGTGTGTTCCAGTGTATGAATGTGGGTGCTTCTCACCAACTGCTATACTTGGGTTATATTTGGAGACTCCTGGCTGTGTTGCTATTGCAAAGCATATACATATAAAACATGTACATAAAAGACTGTCTGAACTGAATGCCACAGGTGCAACAGATGGTCTGGGTTCATACGCACATCTACACTTAGGTGATAGCACGCTTTTTCCAAAATATGTAAACTCATAATATGAGTTTATTCTATTAAAATTGCTTTTCATTATTAACTTTTTAATTTTTAAAATTAATTTGTTTTTATCTGTGTGTGTGCACGCACATCTAAGTGGTCTGGGCCTGCTTGTGTATGAATCAGTTCTCTCTTTCTGCCATGTGGGTCTCTGGGATCCGGTGGTCAAGCTTGGCGGCCTCTTCTAATATAAGTATTTAGAGCTGTGCATTTCTCTAAGCATCCCTTGAGTGTGTGCACCAGCAAGGGGACATTTAGCTATACATATGTAGACATGGCTTTGTTGTGTTGAGACAGACCGTGTGAACCTTAGACTTGCTGTTCCGCTTCAACCTCTCAGCTGAAGGATTAGAGGCACGTGCCACCACTCCAGGCCTGTATAATACTTTTTAAGATGTCTTTTTCTTGACGATTTGAATAAATTGCATAATGATCATTATCTGTTTATTAAGCCAAACCTTTTATTTCAACGTGGGTGAAAAAACAGTGTTATCATTGTTACACAGATGAGTGACAGCACTCCTAAAGAGTCTGATCTAGAAACAGTAGGACGGGGGAGGGTGGCTTCGGAGTCAACATGACAGTTCAGGAGCAACTCAGTGACAGAGTCCTTGCTGCATTTTATCTCCCAGCACTGTGGAAGACAATTAGTAGCACACACTTCCCTGTACTCAGAAAGCAGAGGCAGAAGAATCACAAGTTCTAGGCCAGCCTGGGCTACAAATTATTAAAATATATTTTTTCAACTTGATGAGTACAGGAAGTGTTTATCAGATTTTAAAAGAAACTCAGATATCTGTTGTATCACAGACAGGAAGCAAAGAGCAACTGGCCATGGACACCGGATACCTTGAGAGGCACGCCACTACTGCCCTAGTGCAGTATCCAGGCCCCCTCCTACTACCCACTGATGGAGCTAGCATCTCACGATCCAGTCGCCTCTCAGTCCCATGAGCTGGGAACAAAGCCTTCAACACATGAAGTCTGTGGGAACATATTACACCTAAACCATACCAGCACTGTAAACCTACAAAAAGATAATCATTTGTCATCAAATGAATGGGGTGTGTGTGGTGTGTGTGTTTGGGATTACAGATTTCTAAGGGAAATGTCTAAACATGTATTTTCTTACCCCCTAGGTGTGAGGATGCCTTAAGAAAAAATAAGAGCTTAATTGGGCCAGATCAGAAGGAGTATCAAAGAGAGCTGGAGAGAAATTACCATCGCCTTAAAGAGGCTCTGCAGCCACTGATAAACAGGAAAATCCCCCAGCTGTACAAGGCTGTGCTGCCTGTCACTTGCCACAGGTATGCTAAGTGCGTCCTCCACAGAGCTTTTTAGAAAAACTGCTTGATTTTAAGTTTTACAGCTTATTATAAAATTTCAGGTGCTGTGTCCCCAGAAATCTAACAAATCCAACTAGTTTAAGCTTTGCCACTTAGCCCTGATCAGGAAGTCAGCCGTTTCTGTGCAGGCAGGCTAGCTGGAACAGTACAAGTCTGGCTTCATAAGCCTCCTAAACTCTCCCATTCAGAGTCCTGTTCCAGCTTCTGGCACTCCCGTGAGAGGATGTACTAGAATGTTTCATGAGCAAGGCCTTCACTCACTGTCCCACTCCAGTCATCAATAGTCTGTAACCTAGCAGCACACCCAGTCATCAGTAGTCTGTAACCTAGCAGCACACCCAGTCATCAGTAGTCTGTAACCTAGCAGCACAAAGCAGAGCCGGCGCCCTGGCTGCCCAGGAAGTGAACCTGAGCTCCACGTGAGTGGTGTGTGCCTCGTGGAGTACAGGTGCGCCGAGGAGGCTAGGGGCGCCACAGCAAATGTAGAGCCCACTCCGAAGTACCCGAGCCCTGGAAAGCCGCCTTTATCTACCTGTTGGATTATTGTAACAGGTGTTTTATCACCCTTTTCTTTGAAATGATAAACTAGCCGGGCGGTGCTGGCGCATGCCTTTAATCCCAGCACTTGGAAGGCAGAGGCAGGTGGATTTCTGAGTTCGAGGCCAGCCTGGTCTACAGGGTGAGTTCCAGCCGGGACTACACAGAGAAACCCTGTCTCGAAAGATAAATTAATAAACCAATTAAGTTGTGTAATAAATTAACATTTGAGAGGCCGTTGTTTGAATATGGATTGAAAGGGGAAGCTACACTGTCACAGCAGACACTTAGCCTTTGCTTCTGAGTGGCCCAGTCATTTATACATGAGGATGTGGGAAACATTCAAACACACATTCAAAAAGACCTTCAACTGTATGCCCTGTCATCCCAGTATGAGAGGCTGAAGCAGGGTGTGAGTTCAAGGAGATTCCACTTAGACAACTGCCTTAAAGAAGAAGAAATGGGCCAAGAGCCTGCTCTGTGTCAGTCCCCAGGGAGATCTGTGTGTGGACCCCCCGCGCGCCGCCGCCCCCCCCCCCAGCAACAGGGGAAGTGCAGAGCAGTGTTCACTTGTGGTAAAACATGTTGCTTCCCTTCCCCACACCTGCGGGGGAGGTCCTTTCCAAGTTCCCAGGAGGGAAGGAAGCAACTTCCCATTTTCCCTTCAGTCTCCAAATCTCTAGCTACATGTCCCTGGCTCCATTATCAGCCCCAGCAGGTAGAGGGGATGAAGAGGAAAGGTATCCAATAATCATGCACTGGGCAAATCCCACATCCAGTTTCTTCTACAGGCCCGCCTGTGCTAAGGCTGTTCTGCCTGGAGGACACTCCTCTCCCTAGTCTAGTCCTCCACTTTTCTTCATGTAGACATGTAATATGTGGTTCTCTGAGGAGGTTTTGCTTTTTGTTTGGTTTGGTGGTTTTGTTTAGGAGGTCAGTTTTTGAAAGTGTTGCTACTTACACCAGGTTGGTTGGTCATCAGCTGTCTCCCTGCACTTGTCCCCAGGCAGACATCACCGAGCCCAGAGCTAGGAAACGCTTTTCTATTGTTTAAGTTTTTGGCAAGGTGGGTGTCAAGACAAGGTTTCTCTGTATAACCCTGGCTGTCATAGAACTTAAATCTATAGACCAGGCTGACCTCAGAGATCCTCCTGCCTGTGGCTCCCAAGTGCTAGGACTAAATGTGTGTGCCACCATTGCCCACTGTCCCTTTTCTTTGAAACAAGGTCTCCTGTAGCTCAGTCTGGCCTTGAATTTAATATGTGAAGAATGATCTAGTGTTGGGTTCATAAAAAGAGAAAGAGGTTTAGAGAATGTGGTATACAGCGGTGTGGGGAAGGGGATGCCCCAGTGGGCCCATGCCCAGGCACCCCTTCCCCCGAGGGACCAGACACACACCAACATGGTATAGTTTATTCGGGGCAGAGGATGGGAAT
>OZ030009.1:55165009-55215009 GCA_964023405.1 Apodemus agrarius
TGAAATGGCATTCTTTTGCTCTTTGGTGGGCTGTGGGGTGGCAACAGAGGTGACCATTGGGGCGGAAACACTTAAGTGAACACCTGTCATTGCTCATTGGGTTACCTGAACTGTTTGACTCTCAGTGATAGTAATGAGTTATGAAATACCGGTTATTTTCTCATGAGTGGCAATGGAGATTTCTTATTCCAATTTGTCATACTTCCTGACAATTTCTACAGCTCTCATGTGATTCTAAACTAAAGGGAAGGTACAAAGACACATGATCTAGTTCCCATCTGTGAGGAAATGTTAATAAGCAATCTTTCCATTGAAATGGAAGGTTATTCCAATAGCATTTGTGTATTTATTCAGGTGAGTGTCCCTTGACAAGTCCTAATCAAATGACTTAAAATTAAGTAAGGATGTAATAAAGTAGTTTCTCCTCTGAAAGTTTTTCACCTCTGCTCCACTGATGAGTATAAAAGGTAATTTATGCTTTATCTCTTGCTCATATACATTAAGACTGTGATACTTTTTTTAAAAAATCACACATTTGTATACATGGTTGTTAAACAGTTTAAATTTTATTGACCTTTCAGTTTTTAAAAAAAGTTAAAGGTCACACCTCTAAGTTGATGTACTATGTATGTACAGATCGTGCAGAATGAGTATGAAGAGATACAAATTAGTCATGCCAAAAAAGATTTGACTACAGTCATCTTCATAAATACATATAAATTCTTATGAAGATAGAGGGGATTGCCAGATTTTCTAAGACACTTTCCGAAGTTATTCAAGGCACAAAATATACACCATTGTGATATACATATTCTAGACTTTGTGCCTCTGATACAGCTCTAAGATTTGGCTTCATGACTAATATCAAACTAAATATACTGAATGAGATTGTTTCTTGGGTGAAAAAGCCAGACCTATAAACATCAAGTAGATAGTTACTCCAAAATATGGAGAATACAAATGCAAGCACTTTATTTTAAAAAGCAAACACAAAGATCATGTAAATCCAAAAGTGTTAACTGTTTCAAGCTTCCATTTTGGATCATTTAGAATCTACATAAGTTTGTTCCCAGCTTCTCCATCACTAGTCTCTACTAAGGAAAATGATTCTAAAAATTAACATGGTTTTCAGTATTTAAAATCTCACTATTTATATAAAAGCCTAGAGAGACTAATAATATCCAATAGCTTCAAAAGATAAACTAAAGACTCTTAGATGTAATCTACTTTACCAATGTCTGTCCAGGTCTGTTTAATATTTACAAGGAAAATATACTCACTATAATTTTTTATAAAATAGCAAGTAGGGAGTAGATGTAGGAGATGTAGAAGGGGAAAGAGAATTCAGAAAGTCCTTCTCTTCTGTAACTTTTACTTCAGAATCATCAAAAAGCAGCCACTTCCCCTCGTACTCCTTTAAGCTTTGTACCACATAGGAAATTTTGTTCTCAAGTCCATTCATGTTGATGCCTGTTTGGTCACTGGATTCCTTGTTCCTGTCAGATTCGTGGGTCCCATTAGTATCATTAGTTTCAGAATTCCTATTGTCAGTGAATGGTGTCCCGACCACCTTATCAGGATTAGATGCTTTGTTGTACAGCTCATAATCGGCTTTGCTCTTTTGTCCTCCAAGAAGTCCAATACCTTCTACATTTTTTTTGTTCAAAACTTTACTTGGCTGGGCATTCCCACCAACTCTAATTGACACTTCATCGTCATAATTTTCAGCCGACCCCCTTGCTTCCTCCTCATTCGGTGGCTCTGGCTTACCGATTTCACACAGCTGGTCAACCACAAAGTTCCCCTTGTCGAGCTCTAGACTGTTAAGGTCAGTGACTTTCACAGACGCAGTGTAGTGCCCACTACTAATAGTGATGCCGCTGTGCATCACAACGGCAAACAGCCCGTAGCTGTCAGTAGTCGGCTTGGTGCTCCACTCTCCTAGTGACAGTTTAAGAGGGGTCAGTAACGGAGTGTTGATCTTGGAAAGTCCACCACCATAACAATCAAACCTTTGGAAGGAAAAAGAATCCCCTGTAATTCTGTTTTACACACAATGTAAAACCAAGTAATAAGTCCTTAATATTCAGTTATAAACAAAAAACAAAACAAACAAACAAAAAACAATAAGACTTCAATTTTGAGAAAAATGCATACACAAAAATATTAATATAGAACCTAGGTATAACGGTACACACATTAGTCCTGGCACTTGAGACAGAGGTAGGTGGATCAAGTTCAAGGCCAACCTGGTCTACATCGCAAACTCCAAGCCATCCAGGGCTACTCAGCAAGGCACACTTTTAAAAAAAAAACAAAAAACAAAACTGATGTTTCTGTGGAAAGTAGATTTTTCTTCATTCTTTTATTAGATTTGTATACTAGGAAATTAGCATTTTTAAAAGACCAAACATTTAATGCCAAAATCCTCTATATATTACTTTATTTTTGGCCTATATAATATATATTAAAATGACTAAAGAAAAGATCATACATCAACTTTGATGAGCACATGTGAACTACGAGGCTCTCTCCTGGTAATTTCAAACAGGTCAATAAATACACAAACCATGAAGTTTACAACAGCATATCAGAAAAGACAGATCATTCAAAACAGCCATTTTATATCTACTTTTAAAAGCTTTTGGACAAATTCTCAACTATAAATTTTCCCAAAGTTCTCAGAGATGAGTTGGATTTCCTTTCCTTAAAACTGAAAATTTTGCTTCCTCCCCACAATGTCAGGCATGGTGGCTCACACATGTAATCCTAGCTTGAGTCTGAGACAGGAGGCCAGCTATGTCTATAACAATGAAACCCTATCTATATCAGAGAAGGAAGTGGGGGAAGGGATAAATTATAGATTTCTCAGCTGGACATGATAGCACATGCCTTTAATCCCAGCACTTAGGAAGCAGAGGCAGGTAAATCTTTGAGTTCAACGCCTGCCTGGTCTACAACAGAGGAACTCTGTCTTGAAAATTTATAAATAAATAAATAAGCAAATCAATCAATCAATCAATCAATCCATTTTAATCAGTTCCACCGAAGCAGATTTCTACTATGATTACCTAGAGAATGAATGAGAAGATATTTAAGAACTGTACTGGAGTTTTTGGTGCTATAGTTCACACCCAGAACCTTATCTTTGCTACACAAATACACTGAGCTGTATCACCAGCTCCAAAGGAGCCTATTATGTATTTAGGCCCAAAGGACCTGTGTAAAGCACAGAGTCGGCTCTCACAAATGACTTCTCTTGGCACAGCACTGCAGACAAAGCCACGGCCTCCCTCGGCTCATTCACAATACTCACTCCAAGCCACTAGCAGCAAAGCACTTCAGATGAATAGTGATAACTTCAGGCATTTTATCAAACAAGAGACTTCGCTCTGCTTCCGTATAATGATGGCAATTTTCACAAAAATATTTATCTTCTCCTACAATTCTCTCCACCGAAGCAAACTGTGAAATTGCCCATCTTAAGGTCTTCATTTCTGTTTTTGGCTCCGGAGAAACTATAAAACAGAATTGTTCACTCATAAATGTCTTTCAGACATTGAAAACTTAAACCAAGTTTCATGTGTGATATCATTCAGTTTCAAATAACTGATCCCCAACATCTAAGTACTTAGTATTAGCAGAAGTAAACACACACACACACACACACACACACACACACACACAGAGAGAGAGAGAACAGATACACACCAGAGAGAGGGGGGGGAAAGACACACACCAAAGCCAAATAAGCCCAGTCTCAAGTCAGTGACAGTCTCATGATTCCTCAGGACATTTCCATACTTTATGATTTACATTGAATATAACAGTAGCTCAAGTAGTAATTTAAAATGACCTCAGTTAAAATATTAAGTAAGGTCTCAGATATTAAAGTATTTCAGCACGAGTGGTGCTGAGAACAGGAAGGTCGCTCTAGCTCTCCCAGTCCAACAGGCTCCCCCGGATACTTACTTTCAGAGCTCTCCTCAACTTTGGAAAGCTCGTCTTCTTGTACAGGAACACTAATATCCTGAAAATCTTCTCTTCTTTCTGTTAAGCTTTCACATTCCAAACAACGAGTCCTTAATACTAGCTGACCTTGAAACAATTTCTCTACTAGCTCAAAACCAATCTGCTCTGCACCTAAAATGAAAATGGGAAAATATTTAACAGATTTGCTTTTCAGTATTTGCCCAATTCACCAATGAAAGTATATCATGAACAAAAAGTCTGTTTTCATATCTTATTAATAAGCAGTGCTTTATTCATGAAATGTAAAGTTCCTACCAAAATTTTTTCAATGTGAATTACTATCTTTAGAACAAAGTCAGCTCTGTCTTTAACTTGCTTCCTAAAGACATGTCCTTATAAAATGGCCCCAGAAGAACTTTTGGAGCAACCATCAACCACATTAACTACAGATTTTCCCTAAGATGAATGAACACATGTGTAAACAAAACCAAGCAAAGCAGTTATATCTCAGCTCCAAGATTCACTGAACTCAGTTTCCCTTGAGTTCTTGTCATACTGCATAGATAAAAGGTGGACAAAAACCATAGCTTTCCCATTAAAAATGTCTTGAACTTCCAAGTTCAGAAACCATCAAGCAAAATTACCCTAATAACAATACCAGTACATAATACATGTTCACAAACTCAAGTACAATGCTGGAAACACTACAGTGACATCAAATGGTAAATTAACTTCTCAAAACAAAACCTTAAATCCTGTCTATTTCTATAACTACTGATGGCCTCACTAGTCAACCTAGTAACTGCACTGACCTTTGTTTGCAGACTTAGCTTCACTACTGTCCACAGGTGTGACGCTACTTTCTGGAGACTCAGGTCCACCATTAACTGTGTTGTCCTTCTCCAAGTCCTCTTCAAGATCACCCTCGCTTTCTTTAGGTTGCCCTTTGGAGCGCTGGTTGGTTGTTATTTTCCCAAGACTACAGAACTTGGAAAGAATGCTGGGTTGCTTACTGGATGGCTTTAACCAATTTATTTTAACTTTTGATTTCTTCTGTGAGGGCTTTGAGCTCTCACTTTCAGAAACACACTTGGGGATGACTTTAGGAGCCAGCTCTGGTGTGTCTCCAGTAGCTTTTCTTTTTGACCTGGTTTGTCTCTGGTTTTCTTCCAGTGGCTGAGGTTCCCTCGACAGTTTAACCTTTTTCTTCATGCTACCCGATTCACTGTCACTCTTTCTTTTCCAGTTTCCTTTTGGGAGTTGTTCTTTAAAATCCTCCAGATTTCTCACACTGTCAGTCTCTGTGCTATTAGTTCCACTTGCTTCCTCTTTCTGAAGAGATTTTTCTTCAACTTTGCTGGGTATGGATAATTCAGCCAAGTTTTTTATTTCTTCTTTTTTTAGGAATTGGCATGTTTCTTGAATGTTTCCCAGAATACACTGTAACACTTCCTGTGCATCATGCTGTAGATAGCCTTCATACATAGGGTTGAGTTCCCTATGGATAAAAAGGCTCATTTTAGCTTAGTCTAGTTTTGTTTAGTATCAGAGAAAATTTTTCTATTAACTGTTTTAAATATCCAAAAGCATTCTACTAATTTGAAACCTCCTACCTAAATTTACAGTTGAAAGTAAAAACAAATTTGACCATTATTTATGGTATTATCATATAATACCATCACCCTCTTCTACATATGTGAGTAACTAATGCTGTGTTACCAGGTTTTATTATGCTGTGGTGTGTTCCTCTCTATAAGTTATTACCAACAACTACTGACAGATGCTACAAGGTTAAATAACTTGCTTTATGACAGGGTCATAAAGCTAGTTAAGATGCAAATGAGGGTCCAAAATCAGCTCTTGGCCACTTTTTTATAATGTCTCTTAATAAAGGTAAATATCTTGTGCCTACATCTATTCAAACACTGAATTAAAAGAAGTGTTTGAATAGATGGCTTAGAAGACTTCCCACAAATTTTTTGGGTTTTTTTTGTTGTTGTTATTGTTGTTGTTTGTTTCGAGACAGGTTTTCTCTGTGTAGCCCTGGCTGTCCTATAGACCACTCTATTGACCAGGCTGGCCTCGAACTCAGAAATCTGCCTGCCTCTGCCTCCCAAGTGCTGGGATTAAAGGCATGTGCCACCACTGCCTGGCTTCACGAAAATTTTTTAAATTATATATTTGTATGTGTGTGTGTGTTCGCTCATTGACAAGGGTTCCCATGTGTGTACATGTTTATTTTTAAACACATGCACACATACAAGTATTTGGAACCTACAGTTTTTATGCATGATACATTTTGCATACAGATCTACAAGCTGCAATCTGAAATCAGTTAGGAACAAGTGTTTAGGAATTCTCTGACTATAAGGCAATGAAGTGGTAACTGTTTAAAACGTCCAAGTCACCATCAAGATCAGTCATTTCCTTAAGGTTGTCCTTTGGAGTGCTATTTGTTATTTTCTTCAGCCTATAGAACTTGAAAAAGAATGCTTAGTGGCCAGCTTTAACCAATTTATTTTGGGGTTGGTTTTTTTGTTTGTTTGTTTCTTTTTGGAGACAGGGTTTCTCTATGTAGCCCTGGCTGTCCTGGAACTCACTCTGTAGACCAGGCTGTCCTCAAACTCAGAAATCCGCCTGGCTCTGCCTCCCAAGTGCTGAGATTACAGGTGTGCGCCACCACCGCCTGGCCCTTAACCAATTTATAACTTCTGATTTCTTTTGTGTCTTACATTCATGTTCAGAATCACACTTGGAGCCCTAGCATGTACAAGTCTGGGAATTCAATCCTCAGTATCATAAAAACGCGTAAATATGTTAATACTTGGACTTTCCCGCCAGAGACTGATGTGGTGTGAAGCCCATATACCTGTATTTTTTTTTTAAAGAATGCCGTATGGCACATAAATAAAAGTATGAGCTGGGCAGTGGTGGTGCACGCCTGTAATCCCAGCACTTGGGAGGCAGAGACAGGCGGATTTCTGAGTTTGAGGCCAGCCTGGTCTACAGAGTGAGTTCCAGGACACCCAGGACTACACAGAGAAACCCTGTCTCGAAAAACAAAACAAAAAAAAAAAGATGAATCATCTACACATAGACCAGTACTCTAATCAAACATGAGTCTTTTGACAGAAAATGTATTATTTCACATCAGCAAGACTATGAGTAAAGAATATAAATAGGCTAATATAAATTTGAATATAATTAATGTAGTATCCTTTAATTTTAAAAATTAGTTTTGAAAGCTTCCGGGTATAACAGGCTGTGAGCTGGAGCTTCAACTGTCCCACCATTTACTCCTGACTGTCACATATCACTTCTTCTGAAGACAGAAACAAACAGATCAAGAATGTAAACTGGTGTTAGAGCCTATACCTGAGTGTGTTAAGCAGTCGCCTTGGCTGTGTCGCAAGTTCATCTGTATACTTCTCTGGGTTTAAGAGAAAGCTAGCCTGAAGCTGTTCAACTGAAATTATTAAGGACTGTAAACTGCATATAAGCTCATAACTTGCCAAAGGGTCTTCTTTGCAGCTTCCCTATCAAGAAAACAAAACAAAACACAATTTAATTTATAAACATTAAGTAACTGCCTCTTTCCTTCCTGGTCTCACTCAACAATATAGCTTTTCTAAATTTAATTTCAGTACAGCAAAAATTCTATTAGTCATAAAAGTCAAATTTTTCCCTTCAGTTTTTTTTTTTTAAGTTAGTTAGTTGTTTTCTATATGGACAATGATTTCCTAATCAGTTTTCTTTTAACTTACTTATTTCCAATTGAGGCTAGTGGTATGGCTCAGTGGTAGAGTTTCACTTGTACATGTAAGACCATAAATCCAGTTTCCAAAAACTATTAATGTCAATTACCATAGAGTGGATAATAACCTGGTACTCTAGTGAGACACTCCTGATTGTGAGGGACAAATGACAAGTCTAGTTAGTGCATAAAACACTACATATAAGGTTATGAATAATCCGGATAATAGACAGTTCTGGAAACTTTAACAGACATACTCTATCACCACCGTCCTGGACTTTCCTAAGAATATATTACCTTTTTATTTAACAAATAATGTTTCTTGTTGCATGTGTTAGGGACATGGGGGTGGTGGAGACAGGGTTTCAATGTGTAGCCCTATCTAGCCAGGAAATCACTATGGAGACAACCCAGCTTAGCTGTCTCCCAAGTGCTGGGATTAAAAATACATCACCATGCTTGGCCTTCTCTCTAGCTTATTTCGCTTTTTAAATTATTTTCTTAATCTTTTTACCTTATCCTTCTGATTAGAGTCATCCTTCAGAGCTTCTTTCTTCCTTGAAATAATATTAAATAAGTGTTTCACTCCAGTCTTAAAGCCAGGACAAAAGTATAATACCTACAAAAAAAAAGGACATTGTCTTAGTACTGAGCAGGCAACAGACCTAAAGTCACTAATGTCTTCTGTAGGGCACGTTTAATGTATATTACCTAAAACTGATGCTAAGACCCTCGTCAGACGAGTTCTCTACCCCGCCAGTGGTGACCCACTGATCCCTCAGCAGCACTTAGCTCTGGGCCAGGCAACATTAGTAAGATAAAGATTACCAGGACAAAATCCAACAAAATTTTAATAGCACACAAAATAATAAAAGTTTTTAGTGGACATAGTACCATAAATCAAGCAGTAAAAAGGAAAGTTTGCTATCTTCTCCTTAACCAATCTACCCAATTTCAGTATCTTACTTTTATTTTTTTCTTACCCAAAGGAAGTAATGTGCAAGTTTTGAGTGTTTTTTGGTTTTTGGAGACAGGGTTTCTCTGTGTAGTCCTGGCTGTCCTGGAACTCACTCTGTAGACCAGGCTGGCCTCGAACTCAGAAATCCGCCTGCCTCTGCCTCTCAAGTGCTGGGATTACAGGCGTGTGCCACCAAGCCCGGCTTTTTTGCTGTTGTTTGTTTTTTGAGTTTTGAGTGTTATCATACAGTCTATTTTGGTTTATTTACAATTTATGGACAAAGTATGGACAAAGCCATTCAATAATCTATAGTTTTCAGAAACATTAAACATTACATCACATTACCTGAAGGATACTGTTCAGATAACAAGTGTTGCCGAGGTTATTCAGTCCCACAAATGGCAGCAAGTTTTCTCTCTTCTCACAGCTTATCGGGGAGGACTGTGCAGCAGGAACAACTTGATCACTGTTAATATAGAGGGAAGAGAAGTATAACGATGTTATACTTCCTAACTTAGGATTTTACAATAGGGATATCACCACTGAGCATTTATACCCAGCCCTGAACAATGTTGGTGAAACACATTATCAGATCCACTTTACCCAACAAGACTGCCCATTTGTTGAACAAAGAGCTACCATAGACTCCAGCTAGAGCAATATGGAATATTCACATTTATTCTCTATTTTTTTTAATGTAAAAATTGCTTTGTTGTAATGAATTCACAAGTAAAAACATCATGCAGCTAGATTAAAGCAGCCGCCCAAACAAACCCTTGTCCGGGCCTATAGGACAGCCACTCTGAGCCTGGGGTTCCACTTAAAGCTTTATACGCCTACTCTCTATTACATTCTGTGCACTTATCCACCATCAAGGGGCGGCTGAGTTTGGACTAGAACCCATCCGCTCTGTGTCCTCTCCGTGGCTAGACACACTTGTGCTTCATGTGCATTCCCTCCCTCCTTCCCTTCTTCTTAGTGACTAAAGAGCTTACGTGCATTAAAAACATTCATCTTCAGAATCTAGTTTCAAAATAAATTGCAACTGTCCTACCTTTAGCAGATATAAGAGGTTCTGGAGATTAAAAAAAAAAAACAAAAACAAAACTCTTTACACACTACACTGCAAAAATATCAATCAGTGTTTACCCTGTTCCTACTACACACTTTTTTTTTTGTTTGGTTTTGTCAATTTTTTTTCCAAGACAAGGAAGGAAGGTTTCTGAGTAGCTCTGACTATCTTGGAATATCTGGAGACCAGGCTGGCCTTGAACTCAGAGATGCACCTGCCTAGTGCTGGGATTAAAGGGGGGGGCACCACCACCGCCTACCTCCTACTAGACACTTTCTTATCTCACGAAGTGCAAATCCATGTGTACTTTCTTTTAACCTGTGTCAACTGTCAGGCGAATACAGCTATCAACGCAAGTTCAATGCTCTTTCACTGATTCAGAATAAAGTACAGAAATACATTTAAAGTAAAATACATACATCTCAGATCCTCTATATTCAGAAGTTTTTTCTTCATTTTCTTGAGAATCAGTAAAGTCTAAGGCTCTTTTAGTTTCCTTTTTCTGAAAAAACTTCAAAGACAGTCTGTTTTTCTTGGATGGACTGCCTCTTGAAAGCCCATTACTTTCACTAGGTATGACGCCAGGCATTTTCTTTCAAAATTGCAAGGAGTTGACGAGAATTAACTTATTGAAGGAAGCTGTAATCACCAATTAAATCTATTAATCACATACAAAAAGATTTCATTAGTCCTCAGCTATCAGATGACAAATCAGGAGATCTTATTTCAAAGCCTAATGCCTGACAGTAGACACTTAGGGTTTATTGCTTAGATTAATGGCTTTCAACCTTCCTAATTCTGTGACCCTTCAATACAGCTCCTCATGTTGTGGTGACCCCCAACCATAAAAGTATTGTTGCTACTCCATAACTGTAATTTTGCTACTGTTATGAATCGTAATGTAAATATCTGATATACCGGATATGAAACCCCCTGTGAAAGGGTTGTTTGATACACTACTGGGGTCTTGACCCACAGGTTGATAATCACTGGCTTAAATGCCAATGATATATATGCACACATACACGCACACACAAACTTTCTTTAAAATACTAAATTCTTATTACCATAGTGTGTGTGTATATATATGCATATATATATGGGCTGTATCACAAAAATACCCGTTTACTAAAATCATTCATACAATAAAATCATAAGAAGCAAAAACTCTGGGCTAGTGAGGTGGCCCAGTGGCTAAGGGCACTTGCTGCTAAACCTAACTTGCGCTTGAGCTCCTCTTACAAGCGTGCCTCTGAACTTCCTGTGCACACCCATAAACACACAAACAGGGTTTTAAAACAATAGGCTTAAGCAAACTTTCATTTTTTTATACAAAAATGGTACCTAAACAATGGTAAAAATCAGGAATGAATGAGAAAGCAAAGTAGTAGAGGAGACTAGAGTCCTCCCAAGGCCACTTGTAGTAAGTGTGGGCACACTACACATACAAAGGAGGAACAGAGGTCAGAAAAACTTGTGCCATCTCGAGTGTGCTAAAAATGACTATATACTCTAATTTTCCAATTATGTTTTGAGACGGGGTCTCCATGTATAGCCCTGGCTAGCCTGGAACTCAAAGATCTGCCTGCCAGCCTCTTCTCCCCAATGCTAGTCAGAACGGTCCAGTGGTCCACCACACCCAACTAGCTCCAATTGTTTCTAAGCTATGTGACTATAAGCTGTTGAAAAAGAATTTTCTACCTATTTCAAGATAAAATTTTAAATGGACGGGAGGAAACAGAGGGATACGGCAATATCTGTGATCCTTTATAGAAATCCATTTCTTATTTGGGACATTTAGAAGGAAAATAATCCTTCTATTCCATATTCCAAAAATATGAATGAGTTTCAAACGTAGGTACCTGGGTAGTAAGTTGAGGTGCACACAAATTCATTCAAATTCTACCCCTAAACATCTCACCCCAGAAGCTCATTGTACACTGCAGGGAAACCATTTTTGGGAACCAACTCAGGAAAAACTGGACAACTGACAAATTCTCCCATCTTGACTGCAAGTTAAATTTTGTCTCCTGGCCCCTTAATGTTCTTGATGAAATGTCCTGTTAGAATGCTAAACCAGCCTTTGCAAAACTGTCAAGACTTCCCCAAACATTAATGACTCTGGAAAGGTGTCTCCTGGGATCCAATGAGAGAAAAAAAGTCATCAGCTAGCTGAAATGGCAGGCCGTCCATCTCAGCCAGCCATTCCCTCTGGGTCCCTCTAAACAGCCAGCCAGCACTGGTGGTCACCAAGAGCGCGACACTTTCCCAGGTGCCCAACCTTATGCTCTCCACGTCCCTTCTAAGAGCTTTCAGTTAAAAAAGCCTCTCCAGAACTATAAACCAGGCTTCGCACAATGAGCTTTTAACCGTAAGTCTTCTTGATCAAATGACACCTTGAATCCCCAGTCATTACTTTTCAAATCTGGGTACAATAATAGGATTAAACTATTTTCAAGAAAAACGTGAAACAATAAAAACAAGCTCTTGGGCGCAGGGTTAAGACACGTGGCGCCGTACACACTTCTGGAGAAACTGTAAGTCAAGAAAATGCGCGGTAAAATTTCGCAAGCCCCGACCCAGGCAGGACACTGCGATCACAAACATCTCTTCTCCCGGCCAGCCTCTCCCATTACGAAAGGCGTAGGCAGAGGGGCACTTGGGTCCCGGGTGAGCCACCCCGGGGGTCGCCGCGCCCGCCGGCAGTCCCCGCAGCACGGCCGGAGCCTAAGGAGCCCTCCCCACCGTCAGCACCTGCCCTGCAGCCGCGGGCCCTGAGCCCTGGGCGCTCCTTACCCGGTCATGGCCCTGGGCGAGTCCGCGGCGCCGCCGCCGAGGAGACAAGCCGGGCAGAGTGCGGGCGCGACAGGTGAGCCCCGCCGCCGTCCCGGGAGAGCGATCGCTGGTGGGCGCCTCCCGCGGGGGAGTGACCATTCGTCCGCGGAGCGGGAGCCGGGCCGCCGCTCGGTCCTGCCCGCCGCGGCCCCACTACATCCCCGGCGCAGCCCGGCCGGGAAGGCTACGGGCGCACAGCAGTGGCGGCGCTCCGGAGCCGCAGGGTCCCCGCTTGGCCGCCGAGGGGAACTTGGCGCGTTTTCCTCAGTCTCAGGACCCCCGCGAGTGAACCCCCGCCCGCGCCAGCGTCGCGGCTGGAGGTGGCGTCCACGGAAAGTGCCGGTTCTCCTCTCCACGTTGCAGAGGCGCGAAAGGCACGAGCCACCGCGCGATCGCCCCTCGCCCCCGGCACGCTCGGCTCTGGAACCAGCTGGAACGGTAGTTCCTCCCGGGGCCTAACGGGTTCTGCAGTTTAAACAGCGCAGGCAGCGGCACGGGCAGCTCGCGCGGGTCCTCGCAGAGGCGCGCGCTGCGCAGGAGGCCGGGCTGGCGCGCAAGAGGCTCGCTCACGCCCTCTTTTTTTTTTTTTTTTTTTTTTTTAATTCTTTTTAAACATTAGTACTCACGAGTTGAAGGGGAGGGAGCTTACGGGTCGGGAGATGGGACAGGGAGTGACTGGGACAGGCCCCCTTCCTCAGGTGCTCAAATGCACCAATCCAGGAGGAACAATTTCCAAAACCTCATTCCTCCGCCCCACCAGGAAGAACCAATCAAAAAGTATCTATACAAAAAACCAATTAGCGGGCAGAGAAGACAGTCTACCAATAAAAAAAGTACAAGGAACGAAGCCCAGCCAATCTTGGGAAGAGCATGCGGCGTCCTGGAGCGGCTCTTCCCAAGCTCATTGGCGCTCCAGTGCGCGCTTTCTCTTCGGCGGTTAGAGTTCCGCTTTACGTTTTGTTAGCATTGGGAGGTGGCCGCCCCGGAGGGTGTGGCTTCTGGACCGGCCCCGGTGCAGACCCGCCTCTCTCTTTTTCCCGCCCCCCTGGCGTGCGCTCTCCGGAAGGGTTACCAAAGACGCTCGGAAAATGGCTGACGAGCTTGCTAGCTGCTCGGCGCCTGCCGGGCGTCCAGTTTGCCGGTGAAGCCGCGGTCCATCCAATCCCAAGCTGTCCGATAAGAATAAGCACTGCCTTAGCTAGACGTTGCACAGCCGACCGCCTCGGAGCCTCGGGTCCTTCTACCCTCTCCCGCAGGCTGCGCAAGGGTTTTAGTTCTCAGGCTGGTCTCGCGGCTAGAGCTTCAACGGGTTCTGGCGCGAGCCGGTATCGAATGACCCACAGGCAGCCGCACGGCCTCACCTCGTTTGGGGGTTTAGTTCTGCATGCTGTATCTTTTGTGAGAAGGTCTCACAGTGCGGTGCTGCAGCTGATGAGAACTCAGTACAAGTCCGTTCAAGTGGGGCTTTTTGTTTTATAAATGCCCACGGTTTGCGTTGCCCAGTCTAGTGCCCACCGTGTGCATCGCCCAGTCTAGTGCCCAGTGCACTATTTTCAGCATGGTAGGGATAACAAGTGAAGGAAATAGACTCCCTGATTTACAGTCTACAGGAGACCGAAATTACGCTGGTGATTTGGAATAATGTAAATGCAAGGGGAAAAAAAGGTAAATTTGGTGGTTTCGATGGAATAATGTAGAAGAGACTTGCCGTTTCAGCAGACAGCTCCAGGAAGTGTACTTTGAAAGGGATGGAGGGAAGATCCATTTGTGGGACAGGAGGGGCTGCACATCACAAGTGTCCACAGCACCGGGGAGTTTTAGCAGCTTGCTGTTTGGGAAAGCTTGAGAACAGGATAACAGGGAGTCTAAGTAAGACGGTAGGAACTGGAGTGAGATGGGTGTTTGTAGGGACAAGCAGGAGATACATCTCTCCGGGGTCATCTGGCAGCCTGAGGAGTTCCTGTCAACTTTTAGGGACCTTCACACAGTCCAAACTGGGATTCATGGCTTAGTTACAGAAACTCATTTTCAGACTGGCCAGTCTGTGAAGCAGATTTGGGGTTTAAAGATACTTTAACATAGGGGTAGGGAAAGATAAGGTATGAAAACATGGCTGTAGAGGGAAACTCCCAGAGAGACCTGTTCAACTACGGGTATAAACCCAAGTGACAATCACAACTTTTTTTAAATAAACAATAGTCATTTATAGGATTTCAAAGTTTCTATTTTCAAAGGGTTTTTTAAAATAAATAAATAAATAAATAAAATGAGATCGTTGCATGGTTTCTAGGAGGCTCCTGACAGGGCTGGGGTGGGTAAAGCAAATACCTAGCCCACAGAGATACTAAGGTTGGAAAACAGAACTAACAGTTCATTTAGGATTCTCAGGTGATGTCTCAGGAAAGGAATGAGGCTCTACTCAGCTCCACCTCCACACTCCAGCCGTAAGCCTGGGTCACTGTTATTTAGCACTGAATATCTTTGTACAAATATCACTGTGTAGGCAGCCTTACAGCAAATGAATTGGAATTTTTAGCCATCAGAGGCTGACGAAGGGGCTCTCTTCCCAGCCCATGTTCCTTCCCATAATTCCCCTTTCTGTTCTGCCAGAGCTCTGATTAAATTCACTGGGTACCATTGAATAGTTGGAACTAGAAGGTAGCAGTGCTTAGAACATAACTTGTGATGGAAAAAAACTCAGGGCACAAGCAAGAAGATCCACTAAGATGATGACTGAGAGTCAAGGACTGAATGAATAACTTGAAATCAGTGACAGTGGAAATGCTGTGTTGGTAGGAATCACACCAGGCACAGTGGTGCATACCCGGAATCCCTCACCAAGGAGTCTGGTGCAGAAGAACTGCCAGAAATTCAATGGACTGGCATGCGTTTGCATATCAAGATATAGGTATTGTGTTCCTATTATGCAAGCACTTGAAAGGCTTGGTCAAGAGAATCATGAGTCACAGCCCATCTTGATTACATAGTGAGACCCTGTCTCAAAAAAGGAGGAGGAAGATGCAATAATAGTCGAGTTCTGAACTCAATGGCCCAAAGCTTCAAAGTCCTTCCACAGTCTCCCCAAAACAAGATGGGGTCTGTCACAGCAATTCCCCACTCCTGGAACCAGTTTATGTCTTAGAATTTCTGTTGCTGTAATAAAACAACTAAAGGCATCTTAGGGAGGAAAGAGTTAATTTCATCTTACACTTCCAGGTAATGGCCCACCACTGAAGAAGCCAAGACAGGAATTCAAGCAGTGCAGGTACCTGGAGGCAGGAACGGAATCAGAAGCCAGGGAGGAACATTGTTCATTAGCTTGTTCCTGCTAGCTTGCTCAGCATATTTTCTTGTACAACTCAGCACCATCTGCCCAGCGTTGGCACCATCCTGAGTGGGCTGAGCCCACCACATCAGTTATTAAGAAAGTGTACCACAGATGGTCACTATGCTGGAGTCTGTGATCCAGTAAATCATGGGTTGTTAACGTTTACAGTTCTGAGCCTGTTGGTAAGTCTAGAATTCATTGATTGAAATGCCTCCAAGCCAGGCAGAGTTCTGTAGTGAGACCTTGTCTCAAACAAAGCAAACAACGCAAGCTGAATAAGCCATGAGGAGCAAGCCACTAAATAGTGTTACTCCGTGATTTCTGCTTCAGTTCCTGTCTCAAGGTTCCTCTGCCCTGTCTTCCTTTTGTAACGGACTGACTATAAACTGTAAACTGAAATACTTTCTTCCCCAAGTTGCTTGTGATCCAGGTGGTTTTTATCCCAGAAATAGAAACCCCAACACGCCAGTTCTTTCTTTGGGGGGGGGGGTGTTTTTTTTTGGTTTTTTTTTTTTTTTTGGTTTTTCGAGACAGGGTTTCTCTGTAGTCCTGGCTGTCCTGGAACTCACTCGGTAGACCAGGCTGGCCTCGAACTCAGAAATCCGCCTGCCTCTGCCTCCCAAGTGCTGGGATTACAGGCGTGCGCCACCACGCCCGGCTAGGGGGTGGTTTTTTTTTTTGAGACAGGGTTTCTCTGTATAGCCCTGGCTGTCCTGGAACTCTCTGTAGACCAGGCTGGCCTCAAACTCAGAAATCCACCTGCCTCTGCCTCCCAGAGTGCTGGAATTAAAGGTGTGTGCCACCACCGCCCGGCTCCCCAGTTCTTTCTTAAAGGTGTATACACTTATGGTGATTGCTTTGTGGGATGGTTAAGATGAAGGTTTTTATTGTAGATAGGAGAGAACATCCAGAGGCATCTGGAAGAGTCCAGAGCAGTGAGAGAAAGAGGTAGGCTAACTATGGCGGGCCCACTGGACATGGCCGGGGCTATCTGTGAGAGAAGGGAGAATACGGATAGAGAATAGAGAAAGCATGGTGAGAGAAAAGCAGAGACAAGGAGAGCGGACATATCAGGAAGAGCAGGGTTACAAGGACAATGAGTAGCTGAGGAGAAGGAGGACTGGGCAGGAGGGAGTCTAGGTAGAGGAGTGGGTGAGAAGAGCAGGATGCTAACATGGACTTTGAAATGTGAAAATAGATACTCGTGAACCCCCACCCACCCTGGAGGCCAGCGTGTGCTTTGATGTGCTGATAGGCACCACGGGTAGCCATGTGTACCTTGTACCAAAGGTAAGGGAGAGCACTTCTTTTGGCAGATGGAGACCAGTTTCACAAGTTCCTGAGGAATGCCGGCTTTTACTTAGCCACCAGGTATCTTCCTAAAGCCCAGGTTGAGCTCTTTAGACTGCCTTTGAAGTTTGAGGAATTGGAGTTTCCTTCAGACCTAACAAAAGGGTTCTTTGGCCATTTACTTGGGTGACTTTATCCTAAGGAAATGGCTATGGCTGAATATTTCAAGGGGTAGAAGATCTAAAAGTCTGAACTAACTGACATCCAGGGACCAGAAACATCCAGACTTCCATTAGCATGAAAAGCACAGAGAGGCCAGTCAGTAAATCAGCCAGCTGGGCTCATTCTATATAGATATAAACCATAGCCAGGTAAGAATGATAAGCTAGAATTGGCACAGTGGGGTTCCTGAGTGCCCAAAGCCTAGAGACAGAAGTGCCAGACCCAGAGCGAGCCCTAATAGCTTAGGCCCCAGGATCAAGATGCCAAATAGGGTTCTAAATACTCAGATTGGAGGCTTAGCGCTATAGATGCTAACAGTCAGGGGGCCCAGCACTGTGAAGCTGCATGTTCTTCAGCTTCCAATAATAGGCAACCTCAAAGCAGCGCCCAGTCGTGTGTGTGAACAGCCATTGAGTTGCCTGCAGGAATTAGGACCCTCAGCTCCCATGGTGGCCTGTGTCACAGCTCTTAGGTCTTAAGGGTTGGCAGCTCTCTGACCGCTGGCTTGCAATCTTTCATCTAGGGCTCTCCCAGCCTTCCTTGTCCTATTGCCTCTGCTCCCGGAGGGCGGCGGAGGTCACTCTGCATTTCCTTAGCCACTTCCTCAATGTTGCAGCCACTCCTGCTGCTACCAGGAACCACGGCTCCTGCTCCGCTTCTCCCTCTCCCTTTTGTGTTAGAGGCACAGCCTACTCTACCAAAGACACAGAGCAGAAGCAAGCAGGTGCAGAGCATTGAGAAATGTTTCGCTGGGCGGTGGTAGTGTGTGCCTTTAATCTCAGCACTTGGGAGGTAAAGGGAAGCGGACCTCTTGAGTTTGAGGCCAGCATGGTCTACTTGAGTAAGATCTGTCAGTATGATTAACGGTGCAACACCAGGAAGCTCCAGGACTGTATCATCCAGGTGACTCAAAAATGAGCTAACAAGGCTCGGGGCTACAGGAAGGATGCTAGCACCAACCACAGCACAGCCCCGGGAGATAAAAACAGACAAACAGGCCGGGCGTGGTGGTGCACGCCTGTAATCCCAGCACTTGGGAGGCAGAGGCAGGGGGATTTCTGAGTTCAAGGCCAGCCTGGTCTACAGAGTGAGTTCCAGGACAGCCAGGACCACCCAGAGAAACCCTGTCTCGAAAAACAAACAAACAAAACAAAACAAACAAACAAACAAAAAAACCCAGACAAAACCAGACTGCCATGGTGGGAGTTCTACATAGAAGCCTTTGAACTGCCTTCTGTCTCCAGCCAAACACGGTACAGTGTTTTAGCTCAGGCCACTGTTACAAAGTATACAGAATGGTTTAAATAATAGTTAACTCTAAGGGTTCTAGAGACAGGGAATAAGACCATGTGTCGGTGAGTTCTTTCTAGCATATCACTGTTGATTATGAAACAAAATCCCAAATGTTCCATTTAACCAATTATAGAGTCAGGAGCCAGGTGCTGGGGTGAAAGCCTGCTAGCTCAGAGAAGCAGCAAAAGCACCAGCCGATCTTCCTGTTCCACTGATGTCCCAGAAGGAAAAAGTTCCTCCTCCCCCTCCTCCTCTTCCTCCCTCCTCCTCCTCCTCCTCTTCCTCTTCCTCCTTCACACTGCCTTAACAATCCTTCTTCCCAATGTCCCTCCTTTCTGTTTTCTTCTGCTCACTCCCTGTGACCTGGTTGCTTGACCCCTTGACCGAAGGTTGACTTTATTTAGCTCCTGTTTACAGAGAGCTCCTGAGTTAAAAGTATGTGCTAGAGCCGGGCGTGGTGGCACACGCCTGTAATCCCAGCACTTGGGAGGCAGAGGCAGGTGGATTTCTGAGTTCAAGGCCAGCCTGGTCTACAGAGTGAGTTCCAGGACAGCCAGGGCTACACAGAGAAACCCTGTCTCGAAAAACCAAAAAAAAAAAAAAAAAAAAAAAAAAAAAAATATATATATATATATATATATATATATATATATATATGCTAGAGCTGCGCCACACCACAGCACACCAAGATCATCTAGTTCACAAACCAGGGGTTCCCAATATGACCAAACATCCTGCAACATTTGGCAACTGTGTCCTCATGTGGCCTTTCCTAGATATATGTGCACAGAAGGAGAACTCGATTCATCTTCCTCGTTTTACAAAAATGTAAGCATGAAACAGGAAATGTATTCACAAACTTGCACACTTAACTAAGGGCTATGGATGGTTGCTGCCTTCTCAGGGAAGAGAGTTGGTTTGCTTTAAAATTATGACGCCTCGTGAGTCAACCTCATCCCTGGAGTAGATGGGCAGTAGAGACTGGATTGATGTGTCCCTTTAAAAGAGTTTCGAAGCCGGGCGTGGTGGCGCACGCCTGTAGTCCCAGCACTTGGGAGGCAGAGGCAGGCGGATTTCTGAGTTCGAGGCCAGTCTGGTCTACAGAGTGAGTTCCAGGACAGCCAGGGCTCCACAGAGAAACCCTGTCTCAGGAAAAAAAAAAAAAAAAAAAAAAAAAAAAAGTATAAAAGAGTTTCGAAGGGAGAAGGCGCAGACTTGGGGCTTAGGGAAGTGGGTGGGGAGCTAGGAGGAGCAGGGTGTGAATGTGATCAAAATATATTGTGTGACATTCTCATGGAATTTACAATATTTTTTAAATGATAGTAATTTACTGTGCATGGTGGTACATACCTGTAATCCTAGCACTCAGAAGACTAAGGCAGGAGGATCATAAACTGGAGATATTCCAAACTATATAGTGAGACTCACACACACACACACACACACACACACACTCTCTCTCTCTCTCTCTCTCTCTCTCTCTCTCTCACTCTCACTCACACACAGACCACATCATGACAGGCCAATTTGTAACCTCATCTAATTCAGACTACATGTGTCCCTCCAAAGTAATTAGTATTGTGACACCTAATTCCTAGTGTGACATAGGAGGTAGGGTCCTTGGAAGCTGTTTAGGAATGAGATAAACTGTCCTTAAAAAAGAGATTGTAGGTGACGGGCGTGGTGGCACACGCCTTTAATCCCAGCACTTGGGAGGCAGAGGTAGGCGGATCTCTGAGTTCGAGGCCAGCCTGGTCTACAGTGTGAATTCCAGGACAGCCAGGGCTATACAGAGAAACCCTGTCTCGAAAACAAACAAACAAACAAACAAACAAACAAAGAGATTGTAGAGGATGTCTCAGTCCCTTTCCCATACAGGCATTCAACAAGGAAGCCTCACCAAATATAGGCGCTCCTGGTGACTTGATCTTGGACTCCCCACCAAACACCAACATAAACACACTTTTGCAGTTTATAAACCACCTGGTCTGTAGTTTTGTTACAGAAGCCCAAAAGAACCACAAATACTGTCACAAATAATCAGATTTGAACATACAAGAAAACAAGTAATTTTCTTTTTCAGGAAATGATGGCAGGAATCAGGGCCACCTATATGAATCTGGAGGAAGCAGTCCTGCAGAGCATAGTCCCATTTAATTCGCCATCTGGCCCTACAAACAGTAATGGAGATGATGAAGACTGACAGATTACTGCAAGCTAACCCTATTAGTAGGTCAGAATGCAGCTCCTGGGCCAGGTGTTGGGTGTCTTCTAGAGCAGATTCATACAGCCTCAGGGATTTGTATGCTTCATTATTTTGGTGTATGTGGGGTGTTTTTTTTTTTTTTTTTTTCCATTCCAACCATAAGAAAGGATCTGAACCAGTTGACAATTTCGTGAAACACAGAAAAGAGCACATTTGCAGTTGGGTCCTAGGGCTTTCCTAATGGTGCTCCTGCTGCTTCTCATCAAACAGCCAGGAGAGACCCAGGCCTTCCAGACGTCTTGCAGAGCATCGCATTGGCCCATTACATCAGTGGCATGTTTCTTAGTTGGGTAGAATAAACAAATCACAGCCTCGCTGTATAAGAGGCTTAAAGCACTGACATGTACTTTCATGGGGGAGATTTGGAGGAACATGCAAAAGAAAGGTAAACAGGGCTGGGAATGCTGGTATACGCCTTTCATGCTAACACTTGGGAGGCAGAGGCAGGCAGATCTCTGTTAGTTCAAGGACAGCCTAGTCTACATAGTGAATTCCAGGACAGCCAAGACTACGTAGAGAGACTCCATCTCACGAGAAAGAACTTAGCTTTCATCTTCCACTCTGGAAAGATAATGACAAAAAATCACTACCTAGAAATAAAATCACCATATTTAGATAAAAATACCAAAGAATCAGAAGTTGACAGTGATTACCCTGGAGAATGGGGATTCTTGTCAAAAAACTTCTTGGTCCTTAAATCGTATAACACTTATAACTTAAAAGAAACAAACAACTTTGTAAAAAGAAAAAAGAAAGGAAGGAAAAAGGAAAGAAAAAAACCCTCTGTATGTGGATTGTGTTTTTGTATTTCACATCCTAGAAACGGTCAGAGCAAATAGTATCAATCAGAGGGCTATTTTGGGTGGAGGTGAATTCTTTCAACCTACTTGCTATAAACTAAAGGAAGACTCAGTAAGCTCTTGACCTTCATCAAGTATTTTTTTGTTGTTGTTTTTTGTTTTGTTTTGTTTTTCGAGACAGGGTTTCTCTGTGTAGTCCTGGCTGTCCTGGAACTCACTCTGTAGACCAGGCTGGCCTCAAACTCAGAAATCCGCCTGCCTCTGCCTCCCAAGTGCTGGGATTACAGGTGTGCGCCACCACGCCCGGCTGAAGCATTTTTAATAAACCCAACTAATTTAAAAACAGCTGAGCAAGGGCCTGGAGAGACAGCTCAACAGTTAGGAACACTGGCCACCCTTGCAAAGACCCCAGGCTCACTTCTCAGTACTCACCATTAACTCTAGTGCCTGGGGGGTGGGGTGGGGGTGAGGGCGTGGGAGTGGGGGTGGGGGCAGTGCCCCTCCTGACCTCTGCAGGCCGTGCAGGCACATGGTGCACATCCCCACACTCAAGCACACACACATGCACTTCATAAAATAAAAACATACTTTAAAAATAGCCGATCAAATCAGTGTCAAAGAACTACATCTTTACAAAAGGAGCCACTTTGAAATATTAAAGTTCCCTTGAAAGGTAAAATCCATTTGGCTTCAGAATTTTGATTTTTTTATTTTTTAAGCCTCCAGCCCCGGCATCAAGTGGAAGATCCTCCCAGGGCTTTGGAGGGAATGCTCTGCCTTGTGTCTTGATGTTTGATGAAAAAGTAGTGGATGAATATCCGGTAGGTGGGTGAGGTTGAGGGCGTTGCAGGAAGTCTCGGCAGCCTATTTATATTTCATAGGAAAGGAAAATTGTCTCTCGGTGTCAGGATCCGCTTAGCCTTTGGATCCACATTAAGGAGTCCTACAATTCAATTTTGGCAATAGTATTTTTCTTTTCTGAGTAGAGTTTAAGTAAGCACTAGGCATTTGAAGAGAAGTTAAATTCTTATTTTCTTTTGATTCATGGCTTTCTATAATCTTTTTATTATGTATAATCTTATTTCACTTTTTTTGTTGTTTTTTGTTTGTTTGTTTTTGGTTTTTTCGAGACAGGGTTTCTCTGTGTGATCCTGGCTGTCCTGGAACTCACTCTGTAGACCAGGCTGGCCTCGAACTCAGAAATTCGCCTGCCTCTGCCTCCCAAATGCTGGGATTACAGGCGCCACCACGCCCGGCTTTTATTTCACTTTTGATGCAAAAATAACTATAATTTAACTATGGGGAACTCTGCTTAAAGTAGATTTTTGATTCTTTTAATATTTTCAAATATGACATCCTTGCCTTTTGGTCTGCCTTTCTGGGTTAGTTATATCATGGGAATTGTGTTGGTCATCACGACATATTTTCCTTTCAGGTCAAATATCTTGAAATTAGGTTTTGTGTAAACCTTGGTGTGAAACCACCCCTGAATGTGTGACCTATTATTACAGAAAATTCTTCTGCGTTCTGTAGTTTGGTGGCATGCTTCCTGCTGGTCTGTTGGGTTCTTTTGGACAATTAGATGTGAAGTCAGCTGGAGAACTCAGTGGTCTCTCCACTCTAGAAAGCTAGACCTAGCTTCCTACAGTGATAGTAGTGGCAGGGTAAACGGGCAAGTCCTAGTGTACATAAGGCCTCTTCCTGTACACATCACACTATCACTGTCAGAGCCAACGGCCAAAGCAAACACTGTAGTCAAACCAGGAGTCAGCAGAGGGAAGGACTACACAAGACCTGGGGCTGTCCGGCTTCACGGTTGTTAATACTGCGAGTGCCGGTTTTTCCATGATTATCAACAAAATGTAAATTGTAAATGTTTCTTTCTTTTTTATTCTTTATTTTTGTTTTTTGTTTTTTTGTTTTTTTTTCAAGACAGGGTTTCTCTGTGTAGTCCTGGCTGTCCTGGAACTCACTCTGTAGACCAGGCTGGCCTCGAACTTAGAAATCCGCCTGCCTCTGCCTCCCAAGTGCTGGGATTACAGGCGTGAGCCACCACGCCCGGCTGTAAATGTTTCTAATATTTGCCTGATGTAATTGTCCTCTCGATGATTTACTGTTGAATAAGATTACTTTCTAGCTCTTTCTGAATTCTGGCTGGCTGGTTCAACTCCACTGTTCTGGCTCAAACTCCTCTTCCAAGCTGACTGATTCAAACACACTTCTCTCAGTTTCTGACTGAATTGTTCTGCTTGACCTCAAACTAACTCTAATGATCTGTTCTAATCTTCTGGATCCTTCTCATTCTGTCTTTACCTGTTTAGCTTGTTTTCTTTGCAACCTGTCTATCAAACTGTCCTGGTAAAAACTACCTCTGAACTCTAGGATCTCAACTCCCACCAACCAAACTGCCACCAACTCAACTCCACTGCACTGTCTCTCAACTAACTCCTGAGTCTGGGATTAAAGGCATGTACCACCACACCTGGACCTAAGATTTTCTGTGCCTGGGACTTGCTTTGTACCAAGATGGACTTGAACTCAGAAATCTGCTTGCCTCTGACTCCTGGGATTAAACGAGTGTCTGTATCCTGGCCATTGCTGGATTAAAATTCCTTTACGATTCCGGGAGGTGGTGACACAAGCCTTTAATCCTAGCACTTAGGAGGCAGAGGCAGGTGGATTTCTGAGTTCGAGGCCAGCCTGGTCTACAGAGTGAGTTCCAGGACAGCCAGGACTACACAGTGAAACCCTGTCTCGAAAAAACCAAAAAAAAAAAAAAAAAAAAAAAAAAAAAGAAAAGAAAAGAAAAAAGAAAATATCTTCCCCCTCAGCAATATGCACCGCTACTTACATTGAATTTTAGATAAGGTTTGATGGAAATAGCCCTTATAGCTTTTATATCAATTATGCATTTTTTAGTGTGTGGCAATTTGAAGAAGATTGGCTCCCATAGCTCATACATTTGACTGCTTAGTCATCAGGGAGTAGCAATACTTGAGGATAATTAGTAAGCATGGCCTTGTTGGAGTAGGTGTAGCCTTGTTGGGGCCATTGTGTCCCCTGGCCCAGCGTCTCTTCCTGATGCCCATAGATATGGATGTAAGACCTCTTAGCTACATCTTCAGCGCCGTATTTGTCTGTGCCACCATGTTTCCCCACCATAAAAATAGACTAAACTCTGAAACTATAAGCAAGCCCCAACTAAATTCTTTCTTCTATAAGGGGTGCCACGGTCCTGGCATCTTTTCACAGCAATTGAACACTAAGACATCATGTCATGTTTATTTTTATTTGTTGCCAAAGACTGGACCCAAGGCTTTTTTATCATGTATTCTACCACACTTAGCCCATTTTCATTGTTAATTACAGGCATTTCAGTGTTCAACTATGTTTCCCTTTAAAAATTCATTGTGGCCGGGTGGTGGTGGCGCACGCCTGTAATCCCAGCACTTGGGAGGCAGAGACAGGCGGATTTCTGAGTTCGAGGCCAGCCTGGTCTACAGAGTGAGTTCCAGGACAGCCAGGGCTACACAGAGAAACCCTGTCTCGAAAAACAAAAAACAAAAAAACAAAACAAAAAAATTCATTGTGTATTGTTGTGCCAGGGAAATGTTTGTGATCCCCAAAAACACATACAGGAGCCCATCTGATGCAACACACAGCAGGGTCTTTATTCTATTCCAGTTAGTTCAGGCCCCTCCCCAAAGCACCGCCATCACGCAGGACCATTTTGGTGGTGAGGGAGCCCTGAATGTCTATGAGGGCAAGGCTTTATAGGAAGCAGCAAGTGGGAAGTGTGTGGGCAAGCACGGAGCTGGGAAGCTCCTGTGGCCTTTAACATAACGGGCTGGGGCTGGGAGTCATGGCTGCTCCCCTATGCAGTGGTGGTCTTAGGCAGGGTTTGGGCTTGTAACCTGGGGTGCAGATTTGTTGGAGGGGGGGGGAATAACCTGGAGACACTGGTCTTGTTGAGGGCGTAACCTGGAAATGCTGGTCTAGAGACCAGAGCTAGGCTCCGGTTTTGTTGGGGAGCAACTTGGAAACTAATGCTAGGTACCAGCCTGTTAGTTTACCGGAGTTCAAACTGAGGTCAGGTTCTTGAAAAATGGAATCTGAACTTAAAAAAATTTGACATCTCGTGTGTGTGTGTGTGTGTGTGTGTGTGTGTGTGTGTGTGTTAAATATAGCCCTAAAGTCAAGAAAAATTTAAAGCCACTGAATATTAAGATACAATAAAACAAATAAATGAAGATTGTCACAGGAAAAATCAGTCTTAGCACCACCTAATAAGAGTAAGGAGAAGGCCGGGCAGTGGTGGCGCACGCCTTTAATCCCAGCACTTGGGAGGCAGAGGCAGGCGGATTTCTGAGTTCGAGGCCAGCCTAGTCTACAGCGTGAGTTCCAGGACAGCCAGGGCTACACAGAGAAACCCTGTCTCGAAAAAACAAAAAAACCAAAAAAAAAAAAAAAAAAAGTAAGGAGAATGCTTTCTATGAGCAGTGATGCTAGTCTTCACTGTCAACTTGACCAATTTAGTCACTTGGGAGACACATTTCTGTGAGTGTCTTTGTGGGAGTTTCTCCTGAGGGGGAAGGCCCACATTGCCTATGCGTGGCACCATCCCCTGCTCTGGAGGCCCAGGCTGGAGGGAAAGGAAAAGGCAGGCGGGCGAGCTGAGTGCCATCACTTGCTTCTGTGCTTCATGTGGACGCACTACAGCCTGCCAGCCCGCCGGTCCACTCGAGTGACCTGAGCCACACTCAGCTGCCTTGGCCTGCCTCCATGGGGACTCAACCTCAAACTGTGTACTAGAATAAAACCTCCCTTCCTTAACTTGTTTTTATCTTGTATCTTATCTAAGAGGAAAGTTACTGTTCTAATTCTATCCTGTCACTCTGACCAAAAGCAACTTGGGGAAGGAAAGTTTGGTGGTGGAGGGAGGGCAGGGCAGGAACCCAAGCCGGGGCTTGGCAGCAGCCGTGGGGATAGGGGGGCGTGCTTGCTAGCTTGTTTTCTATCTCAAGTTAGCTAGCTTTCTCAAACAGCCCAGGACCGCCTCCCTATGAAATAGTGCCACCCAGAGTGGGCTGGATCCTCCTACATCAAATAATACTTGAGACAGTCCCCGACACACATGCCCACAATCTGATCTGGGCCAGCCCAGAGTTGAGACTCCTTTCATTAGACAGTCATAACTACAACGGTAACTGCGCTAACCCACCATCTGTTCCTCACTGTCATCTGTGGTCCAGAGTGGACGTGAGGGGCGGCAGGGATGGGAGCCACACACCAGCTGCACTCAGGTTTACCTTAAAGAGTTCAATACAGTCACAGAACAGGGTCGCTGCCTCAGCTTTTTGTTTTGTTTTGTTTTTCCGAGACAGGGTTTCTCTGTGTACCCCTGGCTGTCCTGGAACTCACTATGTAGTTCAGGCTGGCCTTGAACTCAGGAATCCGCCCGCCTCTGCCTCCCAAGTGCTGGGATTACAGGATACCGCCCGGCTTTTAATCACTGCAAAAAAGTTAAACGAACCATGTATGCGCAACCAATTTTACATTTTCTCTTAAGATGTGAGCCATAGACTTACATTTAATTACATCTAATTTAATATTACATTTAATTCATTACAATTTTAATTTAAAACTTACATCAATCTTTAAAATGAATGGTTAGCGATGGGAAGATGGTTCATTTGGTAAAGGTGTTTGCCAGCAAAGGTGAAGACCCGGAACCCACATGGCTGACAGAGGGGCCACTCCTTCAGCTTGTCCCCTGAGGTGCACACACATCAACAAAAATGTTTTGACTGTCTTAGTTAGGGTTTTACTGCTGTGAACAGACACCATGACCAATGCAACTCTTAAAAGACAACATGTAATTGGAACTGGCATACAGGTTCTGAGGTTGTCCATTGTCATCAAGGCAGGAACATGGCAGCATCCAGGCAGGCATGGTGCAGAAGGGGCTGAGAGTTCTACATCTTCATCTGAAGGCCACTAGCAGAATACTGACTTCCAGGCAGCTAGGTTGAGGGTATTTAAGCCCACACCCACTGTGACACAGTACTCCAACAGGGCCACCCCTGTTAAAAATGCTACTCCATGGTCTGAGCACATACAAACCATCACATTAATTAACATTCTTTTTTGCTTGCTTGCTTTTGTTTTTTGAGACAGTTTTTCTGCATAGTAGCCCTGGCTGTCCAGGTACTATCTCTGTAGACCAGGCTGGCCTTGAACTCAGAAATCCACCTGTCTCTGCCTCCTAAGTGCTGGGACTAAAGGTGTGCGCCACCACTGCCCAGCTCAGACTGTCTAATGTCACTAAACTACTTCATATAAAACTCTGATATTTGGATTTATAAAATTTAGACCAAAAGTAATAGAAATAGACCCACCCCCATCTGTCAAAAATAAAAAAAGTTATTCTGACTTCAAAAGCACCATCTTTGGGATCAAGGTAAGACCTTTTTGCTTACATAGGAGGCATAAGAGAACTCTGAACACATTACCATGTAAGGGCATATAGGGAAATATATATATATGTATATATATGCATGCTAGAATAAAGTCATTTCCTTATTACACTCTAACTTTTGTGTACAAGTTAGTTCTTTAACATATTACTTTGTTTAGAGTATGCTGGAAATCACAATTTGTTGAAACAATCCACAATCACTTCATATTTATTGATATATAACAATATTTATTGAAATACAGATAAAAGCTACTTTAGGTTTTCACACAATATTTTTATGTATTCATTGTTTTGAATGGACATCTTAAATTAATTTGTTTTTATGCCTTTATCTATGGAGGATTTATGTTTTCAATTAAGAATTTTGGCTGCTTATAGTTATTTTTGAGATCTTGAGGCATTTAAATACATCTTTGCTCAATTCCTTTCCAAAACATTTGCATAAATTGCATAGCTTTGATGTCATGCTGTTTCAATTTTTTGTCTGTAAAAGTAGTTTACTGATGTTAAAATTTGCTTATAATTATAATCTTTAACTTTTCCCATCATTTTGCAACAAAATGTACAATAACTTCTGTCATCTCCTGATTGCTCTTTAATCTCTTTCAGTCAGTTGAAACAGAAGGGCAAGCACAGATGCTAACTGGTCCCCTCCCCCACCCTTTTTTTTTTTTTTTTTGCTGAAAGACTTTGGGCCAGACTTTTCTTTTTTTGGTTTTTCAAGACAGGGTTTCTCTGTGTAGCCCTGGCTGTCCTGGAACTCACTCTGTAGACCAGGCTGGCCTCGAACTCAGAAATCCGCCTGCCTCTGCCTCCCAAGTGCTGGGATTAAAGACGTGTGCCACCAACGCCCGGCTGACTTTTTACTTTTTTAAAGATTTACTTATTAATTTTTTAATGTGTGTGGATATTTTGCCTGCATGTATGTAAGTGCAATACATGTGTGCCTGGTATCTTTGGAGATGAGAGTCTGATCTCCTAGACCTGGAGTTACAGATAGTTGTGAGCCACTATGTGGTTCTGAGAACTTAACCCAGGTCCTCTTCAAGACCAGCCTTTGGGCCATCTCTCCAGCCTTGGGCTGGATTTTAAAATTCCAGATCTCTTAACAAATGCTTATTGTTCCTTATATATTTAAAAGGCCAGCCCTCTGAGACTTCTTGGTGCGATTGTATATGCATGTCTAAGATTGTCCCTAATTACATGTGGTAAATGAATTTCTAACATCTATTGGCATATATATATATACACACATTTATGTTTTAACTCTTTTAAAAACACACACACACGGGGCTGGAGGGATGGCCCAGCGGTTAAGGGCACTGACTGTTCTCCTGGAGGTCCTGAATTCAAATCCCAGCAACCACATGGTGGCTCACAACCATCTGTAATGAGATCTGATGCCCTCTTCTGGGGTGTCTGAAGACTGCTACAGTGTACTTACATAAAATAAATAAGCAAGCTCCCCCACCCCACCCCACCCCACCCCCAGAGAGAAGAAAGTTTCTGAAAACAGCTACAGTGTACTTATAATCTTTTAAAAAATTAAATTTTAAAAATGATGGGTTCTTAATTTCTTATTGTTAGCATTCCTTCTAATGCTTATTCTCCTCTGATGAGAAAAGATTCCGGGGTGAGGGCAACTTGGCTTCCGAATCATAAGTGCTGGAATCCCCCTTAACTGCCCTGGCTTCCGAGAGCAAAAGGCTTGCGGGCCAAGCAGCCAGCAGAGTCCACTAGCAGCACACTGCAGAGGCCTTGAGGAAGCTGCACAAGGCTCCCAGCTGCTGAAGCACAGCACCCACCAGCAGACGGGCTCGACCAGCAGCACCTGCGCCTTCTAGTGCTAAGGCCGCTACACACACATCTCACACCAGGACCTTTGGTTCCTCAAAAGTTCCAGTTTATATCTAGACCCAGCACAGCCAGAGCTTAGACCCACGTGTTACAGCTCTTGTGTAGACGTTTTTGCTTCAAAAGCCTTTGTGAACTCTAGATGACATTGCAACCATTGTCACGCAGGACAAAAGAGACAAACTTTCCCTGGAGGGCTAGCAAACAAACCTCTGTGATGACTGCTGAGGAGGCATGGCTACAACCGGTGCAAAACGGAACCTCAGTTAGCCTGTGAGGTAGGCTGTGATTGGTCCGAACAGTCCTCCTTGGTCCATACTAGCAGGCTACCCAGGCTTACAGAGTGTTAGCTGGTGGACTCCCTCCGGCATTGCAATATTAGCCGCCCCAAAGGCTTCTTTTAATTGGCACTACCCTCACTTCATGTTTGGTGAAACAGAAAGGAAGCATCTTGAGACGTTAGGCCAAGCTACACACGAGGCAGCAGAGCTGGTCGCCCAACAGTTGAAGCCGAGGCTGAGCAGTCTGACATCCCAGATGGAGAGTAGCAGACGCGAGCGATGACAGAAGCCAGACAGCCGAGCCTACAGAATAGATGGTGCAGCAAAATCACAGGCCTTGGTCACTAGAGAGCTGTCAAGTCTTCAGCACCAGTGGTCTAGACCAGTAATTCTCAACCTTCCTAATGCTGTGACCCTTTAATATACTTCCTCATGTTATGGTGACCCCCCCCAACAACCATAAATTATGTTGTGATTTCATAACTGTAATTTTGCTAGTTATGAAATCATGATGTAAATATCTGATATACAGGGTATCTGATATGTGACCCCCTATGAAAGGCTCATTCAAGCCCCAAAAGGGTCGTGACCCACAAGTTGAGGATCACTCGGGCCAATTTCTCTAACACTGGCCAGCGATTAAGGCCGAGGAATCCCAAAAGCAGCTGAAGGAATCTCAGCTTCCTAGATCCATACGGAGCTGTAACACACATGTCTGAGGCTCTGGCTGTGCTGGAACCAAAGCATCCCCACGACACAGGGCAACAACAGGGTATCCAGGAGGAGTCTCGGCGATGGTCCCGTACTGATAGTGCAGCTGGAACTGAGGCCTGTGCAATGGACATCTGCAAGTACAACTGTTTGGGCAAAGGGGTAGTAGACTGTGTGACCCACCATAGCTTCCACAGTAAGATTTTTTTTCTTCCCCGACACAGGGTTTCTCTGTGTAGTCCTGGCTGTCCTGGAACTCACTCTGTAGACCAGGCTGGCCTTGAACTCAGAAATCCGCCTGCCTCTGCCCCCCAAGTGCCGGGATTAAAGGCGTGCGCCACCACCACCCGGACAGTAAGATTTTTTTTTTAAATTTCTCTTCACACTTTGTTTTCTTTTGGGAGGGAAGTTGCAAGGGTGGAAAACATAAGGGACGGGGAGCTGAGGTGCATGATGGGAAATTCACAAAGAATCAATAAAGTTGCTTTTTTTTTTTAAGAGTTACTGCGGACATGACATCTCTTTCACGTCAATACAATAAAGTTGCTTTTTTTTTTTAAGAGTTACTGTGGACATGACATCTCTTTCACATCAATAGAAACCCTAAGACAGGACCCAACAGAAGCCAAACCCAGCACTTTAAGAGTTCTTTTTGGCTTACTATTTGTGCCTGGGTAGCAGAGGGTCCAGCTATCTTATTATTAGTGGAGCTCCTCTTGACGCATTTCCCCTAACTTTAAATGTAATTCCTTAAGCCTTTCTAACTTACAAATCAACCTGGCCTATAAGCAGAAGGCACAGAAGGCTGTTCTCCGTGGAAAGGTCCCCAGGAGTGACCCAAAGGACTCTGGGGTTTGGTCGGCAATGCTGGGGCTCTTTCCAGCTTTGCATCTTTTAAACAAAATAACTCCACGTCAGGGGCCATAAACTGCTGAAATAAGCCAGGCCTTCCACAGAATACTAAAACCTCCTGGATGGTGTTTTATCTCTGATCAGCATTTTAACAATTGCAAGAGAAAGAACATAAAATGTTGAGAAATAATACATCGACACAATCAAAATGCTCTCACAGAGGCAAAGCAGACCCCAGGCTGTAATAAAACAAAGTCACAGCCTTGACTCACATTGGCACTTCAGTATTTGAGTCTCCTATGTGAGTGTGAGATCATCGCCCCGGAGCACACAGCACCGCCTCTGACCGGTCCTGCTTCCTAGAGAATGACTGTGAGCTTTCACAGCTCGTTTTAAACAAACATACCAAACATTTAAGCAAGAGAAAGTCAGCTCCAGTTTGCTTGCAAAAGTAGGACACCACAGAAGGGTGAAAATATGATAAAACAAAAGGAGTTTCAGACATTTTCCAAGCCTCACTCATCATGGATGGATCTCTACGCACTGTGGTAACGTGTACATTCCTGGGTGAGAAGCCACACCCCACGGATGGCTCCACACTCGTGGAATGTCTGGGCAGCGCGAATTGTATTCAGTAGGTTATTAAAAAAAAAAAAAAAAAAACAGAGTATCTAGGGGGAGTTAGGGGGAGAAGTGGGGGCATGTGATTAAAATACATTTCATGTTTTTAAATTCTCAAAGAATCAAACTATTATACTTTTAAAAATCCTTCTAAGCCAAGGCCAAAGCAAACACCTTTCCTTGTCTGTACCTTTGCAGTGATGGCTTTGTTCAGTCATGTTGAGGAAAATATTTAAAAAAAAAAAATCGTTCCCGCGCTTGTGCCTCTGCCCCGGCGGCCTGGCCGGCCATGTACTGGCAGGCAATGGCCGACCTGATTTTATCTCGTGGAGATTCTAACTCTGAACGCCACAACCTCTTCACCCAACTTGCTAGCCACCGGCAGGTTGCTACCCTGCCATCCCAGTGCTTCAGATCCACCTCGGCCTTCGTGGAGCACCTCCGGCAAACCTATGCTTGTCCGCCATACCTTTCTCTCTAGAACCCAGACGAGCCACCTCGAGAAGGAAAACGCAACACAAACTTAGTTCAGAAGCAATGGTAACTCAATCTCCGGGCGCAACAGCTAAACCCTAATCTTGGTAAGCCTTACTAAAATCTGATCCCTTCGGTGGCGGATCCGTGTGGATCCTCCAAGATAGATGGAAACTCCAACAGCCCCATCTTACCGCTCGGTTGTCCCGGTTCCAAAGAGACCTAACTCTCTTCTGCTTCCTCTCTTCTTCCGTCCCACCGGAAGTCCCGCCTATTCGCCCAGTGGCTGGCTCCTCTATTCTTTAGGGGATTGGTAGCATCCACAGCAGTCATCCTAGATAACTAGTAAAATAACTTGAGGATCGCTATTTTTTTTTTTTTTTTTTTTTTTTGGTTTCTCGAGACAGGATTTTTCTGTGTAGCCCTGGCTGTCCTGGAACTCACTCTCTAGACCAGGCTGGCCTCGAACTCAGAAATCTGCCTGCTTCTGCCTCCCAGAGTGCTGGGATTACAGGCGTGCGCCACCACCACCCGGCTTGATTTTCTTCACTATGCAGAAGCTTTTGATTTCATGAGCTTTCCTTCATCAGTTACACAGTTTTACTCAGAAAACCCCTGCTTTAACTTGTCTGTTATGTTTCCCTGACTCTTTCATCTGGCAGCTTCAGAGTTTAAGATCTCTATAGTTTGAAATTGGGTATGGTGACATTCCAGAATTATTACTCTTGCTCAGGACTGCCTTGATTGCCCATGGTTTTGTGCTTCTATATGAATTTTATGATTCTTTTCTATTTCAGGGGAGAATAGCATTGGAATTCTCATGGGGTTTTGTATAGATGGCTTTTGCGCTTATAGCTATTTTCACAAAATCACTTCTTCTGGTCCATGAGCATAGGAGGTCTTCTAATCTTCTAGTGCTTCCTTCAGCTACTTTCTTTAGCATTTTGAAAATTTTGAAGCATAGGTCTTTCACTTCTTGACTAAGAATATTCCAAGATTTTGTTTCTTTGTATGATGTGTGTAGAGGTTATGTCTGGTTCTACCTCCCAGTCCCATGTTCCCAAAAATAAAACTCAGACTCAAAATATATTTACAAATACCTTGGCCATATAGCTCAGCTCTATCCTGTCTAGATCATAACTTAGATAACCCAATTATTTTAACCTACATTAGGCCATGTGACTGGGTACCTGTGCTCATTGGTGCAGTTGTGATGGGTTTGCTCCATGAGTTCCTTCACCGCATGCTAGCTATTGGTGTATAGGAAGGGTGTGACATCAGTGTTGATTGCCAGCCTGACAGGGTCTGGAATCACCTAGGAGACAAGCCTCCAGGCACACGTGAGAAGGTTGATTTAGGTGGGCTTAGCTTCCATACAGGCCTGTGAGAGATTTTCTCAATGAGATAATTGCAGTGGAATGCCCTCTCAGGAGGTCTGAGTCACTGGTGCAGTCCCTAGGTTTGGGCCTTGGAATGCGTAAAAAGGAGAAGGTATGCTCCGCACTAGTATTCCTTCCTCTTTCCTTTTCCTTTCCTCTTCCTCTTCCTTCCTTCCTTCTTCCTTCCTTCCTTCCTTAAGTTCCTTTTGTCAGGGCATTTACCACAGCAATGAGAAAGTTTAACATGTTATTTTTATATCCAGCCACTTTGTTAAGTGTCATCAGACCTAAGGGGTTTCTGGTGGAATATTTTTTATTAGCATCCCTTTTGTTTCTTTCTCTTGTCTTATTGCTCCAGCTAAGACTTTAAGTTCTATATCAAACGAGAGTGGAGAACGTGGGCACCCTTGTCTTGTTCATGGTTCTTTGGGGGGGAGAGGAGGAGGTTGAGACAGGGTTTCTCTGTGTAGCCCTGGCTGTCCTGGAACTCACTCTGTAGACCAGGCTGGCCTCGAACTCAGAACTCCACCTGTCTCTGCCTCCCAAGTGCTGGGATTAAAGGCGTGCGCCACCACTGCCCGGCTAGGTTTATTGACTTTTATCACTTTATTTAAACTTTTAAATCTCATTTTGGCTTAATTTCAATAGGCCATATGCTTCTAAAGATAAATCAATTTCCTTTAGGTTTTCTCTTTTAGTGGACTCTAAGTGTGTAGGTCGTGTCCTGATGATTTCCTGGCATGCTGTGCTCTGCCTCTCGTCATCTCCAGATTTATTAGTGGAAGTCTTCTCCTTTCTTCTGCTGAGTTTGGCTAAGGTCTTGTTTGTCCTTCCAAAGACCCATCTCTTGGCTTCACTGATTATTTTTTCCCATTTTAATTTTATTAATTTTGCTCTGGCTTTTTAATGTAAGCACTTATGGCTACGAAGTTCACTAGAGCCTATTGGATTGTGTTTAAGTATTTATTTGACCATAAGACTTTTTTTTCCCCATTTCTTACCTTCACTGATGATGACGCATGTATCAGTTGTGCTGCTTAACAACCGTGTGTATGACCTGTCTGCTTAACAACCGTGAGCGAGTGTAAGTCCTCTTGCCTCTCTTGCTGTTGGTTTCTAATTTTGTTTCATTGTGGTTGGATAAAATATAAGGCATTATTTCAGTTTTCTTCTATTTTAACACATGACCTACTTTTGAGGAAGTTCCATGGGATACAGAGAAAATTGTATATTACTCAACATTTCAGCTGAATGCTCTGTGGATGTTTGTTAAGACCAGTTTACCTAAGAAACCATTTAACTTAGATATCTATGTGCCTTAAAAAAGAAAAAGAAATTGGGCCGGGCAATGGTGGTGCACGCCTTTAATTGTTTGTTTTGTCTCGGAAAAACAAAACAAAACAAAATAAACAAACAAAGAAAGAAATTGGAATACTCCATTTATTGGGGGAAATGCGGTACTGAAATCACTCACTATGTAAAATGCTAATGCCATCTTGATGGATCATTCCCTTAACTGGTATGATGTGGTCTCTGTGTGTGTGTGTGTGTGTGTGTGTGTGTGTGTGTGTGTGATCAGAACATGGTCCATGAATGAAGTTTTGTGAGGAGATTTCTGAGAGCTTGAAGAGTCTTGTGACCCCTGTTTGCCTGTCACGTAGGCTGTTGGAATGTGTGTCCGTGCTCCTCCCTGTGTAATAAGTGAGAGTGGGTTTTGCTGTAGATTACCTTTTATTATTCAGGATGGCGTTTCCTTGAGACTGCACACAGCTTGAATTCATGTGAGCTTGCCATGGTGGCTGTGCACAGCTTGAAGGACTTTCACAGCCCTCAGAACCCTGAATAAAGATGGCCATTGCAGGAGAGTTTAGTCTGCCTCGTTTTTAGGCTCCACTCTCCCAGATTCACACCACCAAATAGTAACAAGTGGTGCCCAAACAGGGACTTGAGGTTGACTAGAAGCTAAGAGAGTGGGGACCCTCCCAGAAGGAGGTGAGTGAGCGTGACACAGAAACCAGACAGGCTTGCCTATGTCAAGCTTGAACACCGTTTCTTAGAGAGAGGAGGAGCACAGGTATCGAAATCACAACACTAGATTGCTTGCACGTTGTTTGTGATTATAAACCCTGGTTTCCAGAAGAAGGAACTTTAGATAAAGAAGTATGGGATAAAAGTCTGAAAGAATATTTAAAAGGCCATATAAAAAAGGAAGAGAAATCCCTGCTCAATTTTGAGTCTCTTGGAAATACTTAAGGAAGATAAAGAGATTTCCCCCGGGGGGAACAAGGATTTTAGAGAGCCTGTGAAAATGCTTTTTCTAGTTAAATAAAAAGTATACAAAGTTCCTTTGAGCTTTATATTGATCTCATGGGGGAGACTCGAAAGATGCTATTGAAAAACAAGTACAAGGGGAAAAAATCTAAGAATTCTTGTTAAAAACAATTGGATTTTGAAAGTGTCAATGAGGATAATGCCAAGGATTAACCAACACTCAGAGGGAGAGAAACAGAAAATGTTATAGACTTTCCAAGGTTATGTATAAATGTGGGGACATACAAGCATAGAGAAAAATCAGCCTGTGCTGTTTAAAGCAGATGTCAGCTAAGGGTTTAAATTTCAGCCAATCTGGCCATGTTAAAAAAAAAAATTCTCCTGGACACGCCTTGGCAAGGCAGGCAGAATGGATTCCACAGCCAGTTCATAGTTCTTGGTTGCCAAGACAGGAACCTGCAGGGTTTGGGTGAATATTTTTACTGACTCTGCTGTTTATTTATATTCAGATGGCAGACAGTATATTGGGTGGACTAAGTAAGAATCAGAGTCTTCCAGCCATAATGGGAAGCTTTGGAACCCCAGTTTGCACATCCTTCCCCAAAATGGGTATAACTAAGAAAGACTGAGGCTTAACTGACTTCATATAAACTAGCACAGGAAGGATAGAGATTCACTGAGAATGGAAGCCGACCTAAATTGGAGAAGAGGAATGTTGCAGACAGGTCGTGAATGTATAAAGGGTATCATGGAAATAAACATTTAGGGCTGGAGAGATGGCTCAGCGGTTAAGAGCACTGACTGCTCTACCAGAGGTCCTGAGTTCAATTCCCAGCAACCACATGGTGGCTCACACCTCTTCCGGTGTGTCTGAAGACAGCTACAGTGTACTCACATACATAAAATAAATACATAAATCTTTAAAAACAAAGAAATAAACATTTTAGAGTAAGGCCCTCGAGGATGAAGTCTAGTAAACAGAAATTTGGAATGGTTGGGACATGAATAGCTTGGAGACAGAAATAAAAACAGAGAAACAAAAGAGAGAGAAATGGAAAAAAGGTAAATAAAAATTATTCAAATCCTATTAAAACATGACAGTGATACTGAATTGTGTCTCTAGATAACACAGAGAAAACCTGCCTAGGAGGAAACCCAGGACCAGCTTTGGCTATTGCTGATTTAAAAAAACAAAAAACAAACAAACAAACAAAAACAAAAAACAAAAAAAAACCTGCTCCAAAGGTTGGTGCATCGAGCTGTCTGAGGAATGTGAATTGCCCTTACAAGTGAATGCACAGAGTTAGAGGGTTTCCATCCAAAACCAGTAACATTTGAGCCAGCTTCAGGTTGTAATCAATCCATTCTTTCATTACGAGCTGCTACTCAAGGAAGAACTGTATCTGTTTGAATCCAGGCTAAAAGGCGTGTGTGTGTCTTGTGGATCTTACTGCCTTTAAACTTACTTCTTGTCCACACTACATCGTCTCCTTCAGGTATTATAGCACACGAGGGTAAACCTTTGGAATGACCTGTTTATACCGTAAGGGCATAAGAGAGCAAGTGTTTCGTTACTCTTCTTGTTCAATTAGTGAATCAGGAGAGGACCTGATGCCAACAGTTAATATGGGTTTGATCTTTCTGTATTATTTTACCCTTAACTGCTAATTATTTTTTTAAGAACATTGCAGGATCCTGTAGGATTTTCAAGTTCCATTTGCAGGTTACTACGGCAGGATAGAAAATCATTGCCCAGCTGGGAAACTATGGGCGTTTCCTCACATGAACTGAACTTACGATCACAAAAATTTCCAACCATCTCTTATTCAACAGGCAGATCTTTATTAATGGCTCATCTAATGGTAGACGGAGGATTCATGATCCAGATAGTTACTTATCTATGAATTCTTCTTTTGCCTCAGCCCAACTAATAGAATTGGCCACTTTGATTCATTCATTACAGTTAGTTCATAAGCCCTTATGTATTGTTTCATGTTCTGCTTATATTGGGGGCAGAAGGAAATAAGCACACCTCTATAGGCATGTAGCTAGAGCTACCCCAGAGCCGAGGGTAGCACTCACGTCGCTTCAGCGTGTTCTGCTCTCTTTTGCTGTAACGGGAGTCCTACTTCTGTAAAAACTAACAATGGATCACTAGTGGTATTTTTTAAAGTTTTTTTAAAATTTCTTTTAAGATTTATTTATTTTATGTCTATGAGTATACTCTAGCTGTCTTTAGAAACACCAGAAGAGGACATCGGATCCCATTACAGATAATGGTTGTGAGCCACCATGCGGTTGTTAGGAACTGAACTCAGGACCTCTGGAAGAGCAGCTCTTAACCGCTGAGCTGTCTCTCCAGTCATGTAATTTTTTTTTTTTTTTTTTTGAGTCAGGGTTTCTCTTTGTAGCGCTGGCTGTCCTGGAACTCACTTTGTAGACCAGGCTGGCCTCGAACTCAGAGATCCACCTGCCTCTGCCTCCCAAGTGCTGGGATTACAGGCGTGCGCCACCACCACCAGGCTTAATTTTTTTAAATGAAATATTAATCATGTTATAAGTATTCCTTACAATCCTCAAAGTCAAGGCATAGTCAAAAGAGCACAGAGAACATTAAAACAACTATTTTTAAAAAATTTAAAAATGGGGAGTACCAAGGGATATTCTTGCATGTCCCATATTTACTCTTAATTTTTAAAATTTGCCTCAAGGTGATATATCTTCAAGAGCTCGAGAACATTTCTTCATAGAACTTTCTGCATGGTCTTTTGACAGGCCTCTGTGGCTTAAACAATTAGAATCTTGGAAGCTTGGCTGACTGAGGATATGTATCAGTCATTACAGAGAGATCACGGAGGCATTATGGATTCCTCTATGGCTGTTGTGGCCCTGTCATTAAAGACAGCAGCAGAAAGCGAGGAGACCGTGGAAGTCACCAGAAAGATGGCAAATCCCCAGCTGAAGGGGATAAGAGGGTAACCATATCATCAGAAGTTAAGGCTGTCCACCAGGGACAGACTGTGCACCAAGGGAGAAGATGTCTACAAAACACACGAATCCCCACGCTACCTGACAATCTTTTTTTGCCTGTGCCAGCTGCTTTGAGCTGTGATCTGCGGCATCTCTGGACACATCTTCTGTCATTACTGATGATCTGTGTTGGGACTGTAATAGACTCATTCATCCATCTGAAGGAAGAACTGCAGGGAATTTTTCCTTGGGATTTGAATCACTTTCTGTCAGCATAGGACATCTAACATTCATATTCCTATCAGAAGGCAATGTGTTTTACCAGACACCCAAACTACTCATCATGTGGGTCTCTCTCAGACAGTTCTCTGGACTCTTCCGGGTCAACATAATCCCGTTTATATTACTATTTCTTGGGGAAAATTATACATGAATCCCTGTTCTTTGGTCCAGATGTCAAAGTACAAAAGTAAAAATCATTCAACATTGGGAGGCAGAGGCAGGTGGCTGAGTTCGAGGCCAGCCTGGTTTACAGAGTGAGTTCCAGGACAGCCAAGGCTATACAGAGAAACCCTGTCTCCAAAAAACCAAATCCAAAGCACCAAAAAAAAAAAAAAATCATTCAACATGGTGATCACTCGGTCCTCATGAAAGATTTGTGCCTCAGATAATAGTAAAAAAACCCTGTTCCTTAGATAATAGCCAATGATGTAATTATAATAAATTGGTCCTATGGCATGTTCATAATTACACTTTTAACCCACGTGGTTAATAGCTTGGCATAGTGGAGGCCTAGGATTTGGTTTAATAAGCTGGTATTTTAACAATGACACATTGGGAAATTTCTAAGAGCATTAAATTCTACAGAGACATGGTTTGGCCATTTTACCCACCCCAATAATTATACGTTTTACTTTAACAGTGTCTTTCATATTACTCCTTGTGTAAAGTTACTCAATGGTTTTGCTATAGGTAACCTTAACATTGATCTTACTTTGCTTATTAAAAATTTATTTGCCGGGCAGTGGTGGCACACGCCTTTAATCCCAGCACTTGGGAGGCAGAGGCAGGCAGATTTCTAAGTTCGAGGCCAGCCTGGTCTACAGAGTGAGTTCCAGGATAGCCAGGGCTATACAGAGAAACCCTGTCTCGAAAAAACAAAAAAATCTTTCTTTCTTTCTTTCTTTCTTTCTTTCTTTCTTTCTTTATTTATTTATTTATTTATTTTTACGTATTCACTTTATATCCTGCTCAATGCTCCCCTCCCCATCGCCCCCTCCCACAACCATTACCTCATCTCCCTTCTCCTTTGATCCAGTGGGGGTCCTCCTGGCTATCTCCCCACTGTGGCACATCAAGTCCCTGTGGGGCTAGGTACATCCTCTCCCATTGAGGCCAGACAAGGCAGCCCATCTAGAAGAACATATCCCACATGCAGGTAACAGCTTTTGGGATAAATCCCCCCTTCCAGTTGTTTGGGACCCACATGAAGTCCAAGCTGTACATATGTTTGGGGAGGTCTCTGCACATATGTGTGGGGAGACCTAAGTCCCACCGTGTTTGTTCTTTGGTTGGTGGTTCAGTTTCTGAGGGTCCCAAGAGTCCAGGTTAGTTGACTCTGTTGGTCTTCCTGTGGAGTTCCTATCCTCTTAGGGGCACAATCCTTCCTCCTATTCTTCCATAAGAGTTCCCAAGCTCCCTCAACTGTTTGGCTGTGGGTGTTTGTATCTGAGTCAGTTACAGGGCGGAGCCTCTCAGGGGGCGATCATGCTAGACTCCTGCCTGCAAGCATAACTGAGTATCATTAATAGTGTCAGGGGTTGGTGCTTGCCCATGGCTCTAAAGTTGGGCTGGTTATTGGTTGGCTATTCTCTCCATCTCTGCTCTATTCCCCACCCCTGCTTTCTTGTAGTTTGGGTTGAAAGTTTTATGGATGGGTTGGTGTCCCTATCACTCCATGGGGGTTCCTGTCTGGCTACAGGAAGTGGCCTCTTCAGGTTTCATATCCAGAATGCTATGAATCACAGCTATATCCCTATTGATTCTTGGGTGCCTCCCTTACCCAGGCCTCTGTCTCATCCTGGAGATGCTCCCCATCTCCCCATCCTGGTCAGGTTCAGATTTCCATTCATTCTCATGACCATGTGGCTGTGCCTCCTGTCCTCCCCACACTGGTCCTGAACCCTCCCCTTTCCCTTCCCATCCCTGCTCCTTCCCAGGTCCCTCTCTCCATCTGCCTTTTATGACTATTTTATTCCCTCTTCTAAGTGAGAGTCAAGAATCCTCACTTGTGCCTTCCTTCTTGTTCAGCTTCTTTGGGTCTGTGGAGGGTAACATGGTACCTGTGTTTTATGGCTAACATCCATTTATACATGAGTACATATCATGCATGTCCCTTTGGGACTGGACTACCACACTCAGGATGATATTCTCAAGATCCATTCATTTGCCTGCAAAATTCATAATATCTTTGTTTTTTTTTTAATAGTTGAATAGCATTCCATTGTGTAGCTGTATCACATTTTCTTTATCCATTCTTCATTTGAGGATCATCTAGGCTATTTCCAGTATCTGGCTATTATGAATAAAGCTGCTGTGAACATAGTTGAGCAAGTGTCTTTGTGGAATGGTATAGCGTCTTTTGGGTATATACTTCGGACTGCTATACCTGGGATTTGAGGTAGGACTATTCCCAATTTTCTGAGAAACTGCCAAATGGATTTCCTGAGTGGTTGTACAAGTTTGCACTCCCACCAGCAATGGAGGAGTGTTCCCCTTGCTTCACTTCCTCACGGGCATGTACTATCTTCTTGAGGGTTTTTTTTTTTTTTTTTTTTTTTTGGTTTTTCGAGACAGGGTTTCTCTGTGTAGTCCTGGCTGTCCTGGAACTCACTCTGTAGACCAGGCTGGCCTCAAACTCAGAAATCCGCCTGCCTCTGCCTCCCAAGTGCTGGGATTAAAGGCGTGCGCCACCACCGCCCGGCTTCTTCTTGAGTTTTTGATCTTAGCCATTCTGGTGGGTGTAAGATGGAACCTCAGAGTTTTGATTTGTGTTCCTCTGATGACTAAGGACTTTGAACATTTTTTAAAGCACTCTTGGTCATTCAAGATTCCTCTGTTAAGAATTCTCTTGCTGAAAGGAGCCTGATATGGCTGTCTCCTGAGAGGCCCTGCCAGAGCCTTACAGAGGCAGATGCTCACAGCCAACCATTTGACTGAGTGTGGGGTCCCCAATGGAGGAGTTACAGAAAGGACTAAAGGAGCTGAAGGGTTTGCAATCTCATAGGAAGAACAGCAATATCAACCAGCCAGATCCCCCAGAGCTCCCAGGGACTAAGCCATCAACCAAGGGGTACACATGACTCTAGATGCATATGTAACAGAGGAATGCCTTGTCAGGCATCAAAGGGAGGAGAGGCCCTTGGTCCTGTGAAGGCTCAGTAGATGCCCCATTATAGGGGAATTGAAGGCGGGGAGGTAGGACAGGAGTGGGTGGAAGAACATCCTCATAGAAGTAGGAGGAGGGAGGATGGGATAGGGGATACCTGGGGGGGGGGACTGGGAAAGGGGATAACATTTGAAATGTATATAAAGGATATATCCAATAAAAATTAAAAAAAGAATTCTCTGTTTAGCTCTGTACCTCATTTCTAATTAGGTTATTTGGTTTGTTGGTGTCTAATTTCTTGAGTTCTTTATAAATTCTAGAGCACTCTGTCCAATGAGCCCTCTTTCTTTCCCAATCTGTAGGCTGCTGTTTTGTCCTACTGGCAGTGTCCTTTGCCTTACAGAAGTTTTGTAGTTTCATGAGACCCAAGTAACAATTGTTACTCTTACAGCCTGAGTCAAGGTGTTCTGTCCAGGGAATTGTAATCTGTACCAATGGGTTCAAGGCTATTTGCCACTTTTTCTTCTATGAGATTTGGTATAACTGGTTTCATGTTGAGGTCTTTGATCCACTTGGATTTGAGTTTTGTGCAGGGTGATAAATATGGATCCATCTTCATTCTTCTGCCTGTAGACATCCAGTTAGACCAGCATCATTTGTTGAAGATGCTTTCTTTTTTTTCCATTGTATGCTTTTGGCTTCTTTATCAAAAATCAAGTGTCCATGGGCGTGTGGGTTTATTTCTGTATCTTTGATTTGATTCTATGTCTGTCTCTGTACCAGTGCAGTTTTTATCACTATTCCTCTGTAGCACAGCTTGAGGCCAGGGATGGTGATTCCTCCTGAAGTTCTTTAATTGTTCTGAATTGTCTTGTCTATCCTAAGTTTTCAATTTTTCCATATGAAGTTGAGAATTGCTCTTTCAAGGTCTATAAAAAGTTCTGTTGGAATTTTGATGGGGATTGCATTGAATCTGTAGATTTATTTTGGTAAGATGGCTAGTTTTTACAACCTATCCATGAACGTGGGAGATCTGTCCATATCTTCTGATATCCACTTCAATTTCTTTCTTCAGGTACTTGAAGTTCTTTTCATACAGATCTTTCACGTGCTTGCTTAGAGTTATACCAAGGTATTTTATATCATTCATGCCTATTATAAAGGGCGATTTTTCCTTAATTTCTTTCTTGGCCCATTTATCATTTGGGTAAAGGTGGGCTACTGATTTCTTTGTGTTCATTTTATATCCAGCCACTTTGCTGAAGGTGTTCATCAATTGGAGGAGTTCTCTGGTAGAGTTTTTAGGGTTGCTTATGTATGTCATATCATTTGCAAATAGCAACACTTTGACTTCTTGGTTTCCAATTTATATACCCTTCATCTCCTTTAGTTGTCTTATTACTCTGGCTGGAACTTCAAGTACTGTATTGAATAGATAGGAGAGAGTGAGCAGCCTTGTTTTGTCCCTGTTTTTTTTTTTTTTTTTTTGGTTTTTCGAGACAGGGTTTCTCTGTATAGCCCTGGTTGTCCTGGAACTCACTCGGTAGACCAGGCTGGCCTCGAACTCAGAAATCCGCCTGCCTCTGCCTCCCAAGTGCTGGGATTACAGGCGTGCACCACCACCGCCCAGCTTGTCCCTGTTTTTAGTGGAATTGCTTAAAGTTTTTCTCCATTTAGCTTGATGTTGATTATTGGCTTGCTGTATATTGCTTTGATTATGTTTAGGTATGTGCCTTGTATCCCTGATCTCTCTAATACTATCAAAATCAGGCTGAAATCAACTAGAAACAAAGAAATCAAAATCAGGGCTGAAAAATCAGTTTGAAACAAAGAAAACAATATAAAGGATCAGCAAACCCAAGAGCTAGTTCTTTGAGAAAGTCAACAAGATAGACAAACCTTTATCCAAACTAATCAAAAGACAGAAAGACAGTATCCAAATAAACAAAATCAGAAATGAAAAGGGAGACATAACAACAGATACTGAGGAAATTCAAAGAATCATTGGGTCTTACTTGAAAAGCCCATCCTCCACAAAATTAGAAAATCTTAACAAAATGGACAATTTTCTAGACAGATACCAATTACCAAGGTTCAATCAAGATAAGGTAAACTATGTGAACAGCCCATAAACCCTAAAGAAATAGAAGCAGACATTAAAAGTCTTCCAACCCAAAAAAGCCAGGGCCAGATGGTTTTAGTGCAGAATTCTACCAGACTTTCAAAGAAGAGTTAATAGCAACATCCCTCAAACTTTTCCACAAAGTAGAAGCAGAAGCAATATGGCCAAACTCCTTCTATGAAGTCTAGGATACCTAAACCACAGAAAGACTCAACAAAGAAAGAGAACTTCAGACTGATTTCTCTTATAAACATGATGCCAAAATACCCAATAAAATACCCGCAAACCGAATCCAGGAACACAGAAAAAACATAATCCACCATGATCAAGTAGGCTTTATCCCCAGGAAACAGGGATGGTTCATATAAATAAACTGAAAAAAAAATCACATGGTCATTTCATTAGATGCTGAAAAAGCCTTTAATCTTACTTTGAATAGTGTGATTATCTTAATTATGAATTATATGCATACATCAATAAGGACTTCCCTTCAAGAAGTCCTTATAACCTATTATTTTATTAAAGTCTAGGATAGGATTATTGTTACCTATAAATGAGCAGTCCATGGGAAGAAGGGCCTGTGGCTGGTTATGTTACATGTTCTTTTTTTTTTTTTTTTTTTTTTTTTTTTTGGTTTTTTCGAGACAGGGTTTCTCTGTCTAGTCCTGGCTGTCCTGGAACTCACTCTGTAGACCAGGCTGGCCTTGAACTCAGAAATCCACCTGCCTCTGCCTCCCAAGTGCAGGGATTACAGGCGTGCGCCACCACGCCTGGCTTATGTTACATGTTCTTGATACATTATTGAAAAGGACAAAATATCTTATTGAATGGCTTATTGTTGCCATCATAGCAATAATTGCTATTGCAACAACTACTACTGAGGTTGGTATAGCACTACGTACATCGATACAAATTCATGACTGTACAAAATGACGATTCCCATAATTTATGGATATGACAGGCAAACATTGATGAACAGTTAGACTCTAGAGTTACAACAGTCAACTGGTTGGGGGATCAGATCATAATTATGCAGAAACAAATGTCTGTGAGATGTGATTGAAATTCTACTTGCTATCTTTTTTTTTTTTTTTTTTGGTTTTTTTTGAGACAGGGTTTCCCTGTGTAGCCTTGACTGTCCTGGAACTCACTCTGTAGACCAGGCTGGTCTCGAACTCAGGAATCCGCCTGCCTCTGCCTCCCAAGTGCTGGGATTACAGGCGTGCGCCACCACTGCCCGGCTCTACTTGCTATCTTACCCCCACAGAATTTAATCAACAAAATCAAACATGAGAACAAATATCATTCACAAGATTTGAGAGGGAATTTAATTTTTGGTGATACACAGTTACAGCAGGAAGTTTTTTTTTTATCCATTTTCACATTGCTTACAGGACACTTCACTCAAGGTATGGCTGAAGGAATAGCTAAGCACTAGAAGGAGTGGCCCCTCATTCCAGGTGGCAGAGCATAACATATAATGCTTTCATTGAGCTAATATAATTCAGTGTCTTTATAATTTGCTAACTTATAGGATACATGTGCTTCAGACAATTAGATTTACCAACAACATCTCCAATCAAAACCACTCTGGATAAACTGCATTGAAAAAAGGAAGGATTGGGGAAGAAATCAGAAGTCACCCCATTTTTAGGCTCTACTCACACCACCAAATAAAGCAGTAACAACATATGATTAAGTTTGATTTGAAGTCTGTTTTGTCAGAATTAGAACAACATCTCCTCTTTGATTCCTAGTTCCATTTGCTTGGAACACCATTTCCCAACCAGTCATTCTAATATCGAATCTGTCTTTCAGGTGCGTGTTTTGGAGTCAACAAATAGATGGATCCTGTTTTTATTTATTTATTTATTTATTGATTGATTGATTGATTTGGTTTTTTAGAGACAGGGTTTCTCTGAATAGCCCTGGCTGTCCTGGAACTCAATCTGTAGACCAGGTTCGCCTCGAACTCAGAATGCCTGCCTCTGCCTCCCAGAGTGCTGCGATTACAGGCGTGTGCCACCACCGCCCGGCTCTGTTTTATTTTTAATTTAACTAAAAAAAATTGTATGTGTGTGCATGCATGTGCGTGTGTGCGCGCATGTGTGTGTGTGTGTGTTGTGTGTGTGTGTGTGTGTATGTGTGTGTGTGTGTATGTGTATGTGTGTGTGTTTGTGTGTGTATGCATCATATGTGAGAGAACGTCTTTGGAAGCCAGAAGGTGTTGAAAACCCTAAAGCTGGAGTTACATGTAGTTGTAAGCCACCCATATGGACATGTTGGAAACTAAACTCGGGCCTGCTGGAAGAGCAACTCTAAGCCATCTCTTTGACCCCTTGTCTTAGTTAGGATTTTGTTGCTGTGAAGAGATACCATGACCAAAGCAACTCTTATAAAGACAACATTTAGTTGGGACTGACTTACAGTTTAAGAGGTTTAGTCCATTATTATCATGCCAGGAAGCATGTTGGCATCTAGGCAGACATGGTGCTGGAGAAGGAGCCAAAGATTCTACATCTTGCTCTGAAGGCAGGCAGAAGGAGACTCTTTTCTGCAGGCAACTAGGAGGAGACCCTCCTCTGCTCTGAGTGAAACTTAAGCACTAGGAGACCTCAAAGCCCACCTACAAAGTGTCATACATCCCCCAGCAAGGTCACACCTATTTAAAGAAGGCTACATGTCCTAATAATGCCACTTCCCATGGGCCAAGGACATTCAAACCACCACACCTCTTTTTTTTCTTTTTAACAAGGAGATTTATTTATTTTCATTTTATGTGCATGAGTGAATGTATGCTTCTGTACCAAATGTGTGCCTGGTGTTTGCAGAGGTCAGAGAGGGCATTGGATCCTCTAGAGCTGGAGTTATAGGTTGTGGTGAGCCATGATGTAGGTGCTGGGATCCAGACTTGGGCTCTCTGCAAGATAGGAGGGGTGAGACATGAGACAGAGCTGGCCTGTCAAATTGACTTTGGGTACTAAAGACAAGGAGTAGCTATGAAGGGAAGAGATGAACGAACTGGGGGTATAAATATAGTCCAGACCACTTACTCAGTCCAGTCTGGACTTGATATTCCTTCCCTGAATATACCTCAGATGCCTGGCACACTCTGGTGAGTTCTTTATATTGGGTCACAAGTGCAGTTCATGCAATAGGCTCCCTAATCTGCCAATTTGGAGATCTTTCAAAAATGCCCAGGGCTTGTGAGTGCCCAGAAGCCAGGCTTTCCCAGTGACTCTCCTGTCCCCTTTCCCAGTGCTGCTGATACCCTTTGCTCTGCCTCCCCCTCCCCCTTTCCAGTTTTTCCAAAAGAGACAGGGTTTCTCAGTGTAGCCCTGGCTATCCTGGAACTCACTCTATAGACCAGGCTGGCCTCAAACTCACAGAGATCCTTCTGAGTGCTGGGATTAAAGGCGTGTACCACCAGAGCCCAACTTTTTTTTCTTTAAAACATCAATTATGAAAGTATCATACAGATATGCTGAGCCTCTCTGTCTTAACCTGCAGGTCCCACCTTCTGTAGTTAACACTTCCTCTCACTGGAAGGGAGAACTCCCCACTCTAGGCCAGTGCCCTGGGGGCTGACCTGGGTTTTATTCCCTGCAGTGTTAAGTTACTCCTATGTCACACTGCCATTTACAGAGGGGATGCGCGGGGTTCTTCAGCGTCCCCTGCGGTCCCCCAGCCTCTCCCAGTTTATCTCCCAGACTGGAGACTGTTAACTCTTACATCCTTGACTTCTGGGGTCCCTGGATATTTGCAGCTCCAGTGCAAATTCACTCATCCCCACCCCCAACCCCCCACCCCCAGATTTAGATAAAAAGAGATGGGGATACAATTTTTGCCTGTATATCCACTCCCTGTACAGGGCTGTAGGCTTGTTTAGGAAAAGAACCCTGTGTGATTTGTCTTTGTGATTACGGCAGTAGCATGCACACACAAAACGATTAGGTTCTTCCCTATTCTGACTCTGAAGCTCAAGTCACCCTTCAGGATTTCACAGAGGATGGTCTCCCTAATTTTCCTTCATGTAGGGCACTTATATTTTATTTTATTATTTTATTGTTTGCTCTATACTGAGATTTTTTTTAAAAAAATTGTTTCCATGATATTTGGTGCCTGACACAAACAGAGTAATCAATAAAGTTTGAATCCATTTCTTTTTAAATATTCTAGATCATAGGCTTTTTAAATATGTAAAACCTACATTAATAATTTAAATAGTTAGACTCGAGTAACTAAAAATAAAATCAGGATTTCTGAGTTAAAGGAAAGAGAATAGACAGAAGTATTTGATAAATTAATTGGGTATTTAAAGGTCACCTGGAAATTGAAGAAAATCTTAAGGTAAAAAATAAGTTTTATTCAGGGGAAGGATGTCTTCAGCAAAGAATGCTTAGAAACAATTCAAGAGGACTGCAGCGGAACTAACTGCATGAACTATATTTTGTGCCCACGAACGGTAGGTGGCGCTCATATCATAGCACTGGCTGGCCCTCAACCTTGAGAAGACTGACTTGAAAATATCAAAGGATAAAAGTTCCAGAGAGGAAACTGAAGACTGGACTGCGGCTAACCTCCGGGGTGGATATGGAAGAAAACACTAATTTCAGCAACAAACTAAAATAAGAACTAAAGGATAGTCCAAAGGCCATTCTAGAGCCCCATCTGGGGAGTGCTCGCTCTTCTCCCGGGGAGATGGAGTCTGTCCATGGCTTAAAGAGAGAGAGAGGGGGTCGCTCACTTGGTAGCATCCATAAAACCCTGGGTTCACTCCTAAATTCTCCATTTGCTGAGCGTGGGGGT